>JBAMBS010001655.1:0-153711 GCA_037044455.1 Zygothrica quintamaculata | reverse complement strand
CCCAAGCGTGGCAAAACTTTTTGTTCGGGCAACTTTAGAAATTTTTTGGTTTTATTAATTTATAAAAAAATAAATAAATTTGGATAAAGTTTGCAAAAAACAAAAAAGTAATCTTAATGCAAATAAAATATATGAATAGAAAAAATTATTTTCCCAATTTTCACAGTATCTCTGAGCAAGGTCACAATAAAAATTAAATAAAGCACTCAATTAATACTATTAATTGAAAAGATCTACAAATATTAAGTTATAGTATATCACTCCTAGCATTCACCAATATTACAATCACACTTTATCATAGCTATACCCACTGTCTGTATGACAATGTAGAAATAAATTTCTTTATATCTTTATTTTTAATCAATTCAACATAATTCATATTATAAAATGTAGTCAAAAGATGGTCCCTTTAGGACCAAATAAACGGACTGGTGTCCACTAGATGAGAAAAGATATATTTATATAGTTTTGATTATATGTTATTAATATAAACCTTTTGTTTTAATAACTTACAGTATTAGTATTCTTTTATTATTATTATTCTAGTAATTCCAATATACCATCTGGTAACAAGTGAAAATAAAAAACTTGGTTTCACTTTTTACCAATGGTATATTGGAATTCTAGAATAATAATAATAAAAGAATACTAATACTGTAAGTTATTAAAACAAAAGGTTTATATTAATAACATATAATCAAAACTATATAAGTATATCTTTTCTCATCTAGTGGACACCAGTCCGTTTATTTGGTCCTAAAGGGACCATCTTTTGAATTTATTTTATAATATGAATTATGTTGAATTGATTAAAAATAAAGATATAAAGAAATTTATTTCTACATTGTCGAAACTGACATTGAATTAGTTATACATTTGTGGCAAACATCAAAATTAGATCATTCTTGATTTGCGTTAAGTCTCATTAAGATTAAATATAAAACACCGAAGTGCTATAGAGCGCGGGAGGGCTGAGGTATAAACTGCGTGTAAAACTGTGTGTATGGTTATGTTTGTAGGCAAGGGGAGTTTCGTAGTTGGTTATGCTCTCCTACAGATTTCTAACTTGTTTAAACTGGTCGCACGATTTCAGTTATGGTCGAAAGTGTGCAATCGTGAAACCCTTCTCACGGAGAGTTTTTCATGTCGAAATATTCGGAAAAAATATGATGGACCCGTTCAGTTGACCCAACTCACGCATTTTCATTCCCAGATCAGTCAATATAATTTCATGGACTTAATCGACGATTTCCGGCGGGGATCACTTCTTTTCGACGACGTGAATTTTCGGCGGTCTTAGTGCTGGTACGACTAAAACGGAACTCTGTAAATCACTTCTTAACCATTAAAATTGATGGTGACGAGTCTCCCGTGGCATCTGTCATATCTTCCCTTTGTTTCAGTGATAGATTTTTTACATAAAAAGTAATATTTAATCAATATACAAAGTTCACATTTTTCCATTTTCGAAAAATTCATTAGGTTTTCTGTTTAGTTAACTGCAGCACTGTTGCAATTGGAGTAACTGTATGTTTTTAAAATCAAATATTAAATAGGTAAGCAAAAGCATGTAATAATATATGTATATATATTTAAAGCTCTTCTAGCGGACATCACTCTGTTACCATTAACTGTAATTATGTTCCTGATCAAAGTGATTTCGCTCAAAAGAATCGCCTTTTCACTCAACAATAAGATCTGTAGTCGAGTGTACCCGACTACGAGAGCCCCTTTGCCTACATATACAGCCATACACACACAGACTCATACATACACACAGTTCTGCACGTACTTACGGTTGAGAATTGTGCTTAATACTCGTTTTTTCGAATTGCATTGGTCATGAGAGGGAATTGAAAAATCAAAAACAAACTTGTACAGCGTACGAAAATGATAAATCTAGGTTTAAATTTTGGTTGCTCTAGCTCTTATAGTCTCTGAGAAACAGGCGTTCATACGGATGGACGGACGGACGGACGGACAGACAGACGGACCGGGCTAGATCAACTCGTCTTGTCGTCCTTATTCAGAATATATATACTTTATGGGGTCTCAGGTGATTAATTCTATGTCTTACATAGTTTTTTATTTTGCACATTTTCAATGGCTTCGCTTTGCTCTTTTTAGCCGCTTTGCCTTTTTGTAAAAAAAGAGCAAAGCGGAGCTATCGGGAAGTCTGTAGTCGAGTGTACCCGACTACGAGGGCTCCTTTGACTATATATACACCCATATACACACATACTCATACATAAACACAGTTCTGCACGTACTTAGCCATTGCGCGCACCTTTTAGCCCCCCACGCTCCATAGCGCGATACTTAATGATGTATAACTTCCGTGTTAATTGTTCAATTTTAACGAAATTCACAACGTAGATGAAGAATAGTCTGTGTGCGAAAAATAAATTTGATCGGTTAAAAATTGTACCTTATAATCCATTTTTTCAAATTGCGTGGGTCAGGGGAGGAAATTCGAAAATCTTAAACAAACTCGTATAGCGTACGAACATAACAAATCTTCTTTCCAAATTTCGTTCCTCTAGCTCTTATTTTGCGCGCACTTACATACCCCCCCGGGGCCAATAACACCACTTTTGATGATGTATAACTTCTGAGATTTTTAATCAATCTTACCCAGATTCACAACATGGATCAAGAATGGTCAAATCAATATGTGTGCGAAAAGTAAATTTGATCGGTTATAAATTGTACCTTATAAACGATAAATTGCGCTGGTCAGGGGAGGAAATTCAAAAATCTAAAAAAAACTCGTATAGCGTACGAACCTAACAAATCTACGTTCCAAATTCCGTTGCTCTAGCTTTTATTTTACGCGCACTACTATGCCCCCTCGGGGCCCATTACGCCACTTTTGATAATGTATAACTTCCGAGATTTTTGATCAATCTTTCCTAGAAAGATCAAGAATGGTCCAATTATGATATGCGCCGAAAATAAATTTGATCGGTTGAAAATTTCGCTCCATTATCGTTTTTTTCGAATTGCATGGGTCAGTGGAGGGAATTTAAAAATCAAAAACAAACTTGTACAGCGTACGAAAATGATAGATCTAGGTTTAAATTTTGGTTGCTCTAGCTCTTATATTCTCTGAGAAACAGACGTTCATACGGACGGACGGACGGACGGACGGACGGACGGACAGACAGACGGACCGGGCTAGATCATCTTGTCTTGTCGTCCTGATTCAGAATATATATACTTTATGGGGTCTCAGGTGATTATTTCTATGTGTTACATACTTTTGGATTTTGCACATTTGCAATAGCTCCGCTTTGCTCCTTTTTTACAAAGAGGCAAAGGGGCTAAAAATGTTAAGAGTCGTTTATATAAAAATATATTTCATATACCAGATGTAATTTCGTACCCACATAAAATGGATTAGGCCTGTAATATAATTAATGCATTTAGCACCTGTATACAGAAGTAAGAGTAAAACATATACAAATGGTATATATAATATCTTCAGTATGTGTGTATGTTCTGGAATTTCCTTTAGGACTATTAAAATAAGGTTAGAAACTGAGTATGTTTTGCAAAGCTGTCAAAAATTGATGGATAATATCAGTTTCTCTAATTATTATTTACTTTTAATAAAAATCAAAATAGTCAGCGGTAAAAATTTGAGAATACATAAGATTAAGTTTTGTACTAAATATTTGGTTCAGAGATTATAAATTTATTGATAGAAATGTTAAAAAAAACAAAACCAAGCTTTATTGTGCCACGGAAATGGGAACTACATGTGTTGCGCCCACGCAACATTCCCGTGTTTGGACCTTACTGGCAGCCAAATAATCCTTTCAGAACTATTGAAATGCTGTTGCCTATATACTTTCGGCGGCAATTAATAGACTGTCGATTGTATCCCAATTGTGTGACCAGTCAGATCATAGAAAAAGAGCAGTTATCGTGCAAAATTAACTATACTTCACTATTTCTTATTGATAAACTGTTGCAAATAATTTTGAAGAAAAATCTAGGAGAAAAATGTATAAAGTGCTTTACGTTTGTTAAAGAAATAACTGAATATGTGCCTGACTGTAATAAGCAGATTTTTATGGATTTGTGTACACTGCATCACTCTAAATTAGAGGTTTCAACATTCAATTGGAGTACTCGTCGTTCTGGCGGAACACAAGCTAATGGCAAGGTCCGTTTTCAAGATGAATTGGTTAAGTTGTCTCAAGCCATTGGGATAATACAACAGATTACTGTAAATGATTTTAATATAATATGGAGACCAATATGTTTTAGCACTAGTAGATCCATCGCTAAACATTTAGCTTCAAATCAAAACTGTCGTTTGGGTAAGTGGCCAAACTAATATATTCCATCATTGGAAAATGATTAGTCTCATCGGAACCCACAGATTCAACTAGTGTACTTATTATTTCTATTCTGAACTTTTGGTTTGGCAACTTGGAATTAAAGTGCGGTAATTCATCTGTTAACCTTGATCGTTATCTTTTTAGTGTCCATGCTAAAAGTCTTCAAAACACCAAGGCTTTACTTTTAGAACTGCCCAGCTATAAAATTCCTATTAAAATCATATTGAAGTTGTATAGTTGGATTACTTCCGAAAATGAACTTTCTCTTGAAAATAATATCCTAGTGTTATATTTGAGTTGGAAAACTTCTTAATATACACAAACTGTTGGAACAATATTGGTTTACATTTTCGCTCGGTGAAAACTTTGGACATATCGGAAGCATTAGATTCGTTTGCTGCGTATTTGCCAGTCCGAAGCAATTGAACTGTGGAGATGTAATGGCCCTATTTTTTGGTCGCATACGGAAAGTATTTTTACCATTAGTTGCATCTCAAGAGTTCCTAAATCTGGATTCGAACGAAGTAGCCCATTTGCTAAATTTGGATACTATTTGTGTGAACAATGAAGATGAAATATTTTTTGCTGCATTGGCGTCTGGCTGACTCATCACTGGACACAGCACACACACACACACGTCGACACACACTGACATCACATTCGGTTCAGTTCGGTTTCACACTTGTCTGCGGCGACGCATTCTTTTTACACCCTGACACACACACACAGCACGCAAAATTGGAGAAAACCGTGAGGTAACAGCCATGTTGTGGAACGCTTGCTTGCACGGGGAAGCATCTGTTGCCTATAACAACATCAATTCCAGCAGAAATAATGTAATTGTACGTCAGTATCTGCAGAACTTAAACGTGGATCGTAATTGGGTTTACTGTTTGGGAGTACCGCATCATCACAATATTGCATGTCCGCGTTATCGTCAGCTTACATTCAACACTTTTAAACTGTTTCTTCATAGCCTACAAAAGAACTGTGCTCGCTTTATGGATTCAATTGTCTGTATTCCCAAAAATCATAAGAAAACCCATATATGTTGCAAGGAATTTAAAAATGTCCATAGGGTTCAAAATCGGCCCCAATATGCATCCAAGTTACCGCGGAAGATGTTTTAAGGAAAATAATTTCGTTAAATAATTGTTTTAGATTTAAAATTATACTTAGTCCCGGTTATAATTTCACATTTGAAATTTTTTTGCATATTGTTGTAATGTACCTTAAGCTCTGGTATTGTTAGACTATATTCCAAACACATCAATGATATACCCAGTTCTATACGCACTGTTAGCTGTTGCGCGCTACAGTAATACGATACTTAGTGTTGAATACCTTTTGAGTTTTTTGAGTGTTTTTTTTACGAAAAAAGGGAATCTATACGCCTGTCTGTCTGTCTGTCTGTCTCAGTTTGTCTGTCTTTATCTGTTTGGCTGTCTTTATCTGTTTGTCTGTTCTTGTTCCGTTCAAATTCGAAAACTGGTAGAAATATTCATCCAAAACCAGAGTATGCAAATAGTCGAGCTGGTTCAATATTTCACATTCGGTTATAGTCTGAACATAACAAATATAATTTTTTGGTTATCGGTTGAGCATTTCCAGTTTAGCTAAAATTTTTAAAAGTCGTTGCCTGAGTGGTCAGGACTGAAAAATGTTATTACTTCCAAAATAAGAGTTATTAGGGACTCAACAAATTAATGCAAAAGTAGACCATTCTTCATCTACGTTGTGAATTTCGTTAAAATTGAACAATAAACACGGAAGTTATACAACATTAAGAACCGCGCTATAGAGCGAGGGGGGCTAAAAGGTGCGCGCAATGGTATAATAAGTACGTGCAGAACTGTGTGTATGTATGAGTATGTGTGTGTATGGCTGTATATGTAGGCAAAGGGGCTCTCGTAGTCGGGTACACTCGACTACAGATTTCTTACTTGTTCAAAATGCAAAGGGGCTAATGATGTAACCAGCACTAACACTTATTCAAATATATAAGTATATACTGTATTTAATATGATGTCAAACCCAAAACCAATTTCGTTGCATAACTTGAATCTATCTTAAGCTAACATTGAAAGAATAAACTCCTGAAATTTCATACTATGTACGGGTTATTTTAAACGGATTAATTCGCCTCACAAAATGATATAGAGTTAATTATATATATGTATATATATTTTTGGGAAAGGTATCGTGTACAATGCTTGAAATACTTGTAGATAAAAGAAACATTTACAACTTAATAAAGCTCATTAAATTAGGTTGGAAATTCAAAAATGAAAAGTGAAAATATTTGCACATTTCACATTTCAAAAATGTTAAAAGTCACAGCTCAACTGACTGAGTTTTTTGTTGGTGCTGCTCCTTTTGATATATCACCCGCATATGTCGTGGGATACTTTATACGAGTTTAGGGCGTAGTCATCCGCCGTATTTTGTGATAATCGCACCAAAGTTCGTCCCTCTTGTCAGTCATAAATGATTCAACACGTGGCAGCTCACAGGAATTGCCCACTCCTCATTCCCATTCCCATTCCCATTCCCACTCCCACTCCCACTCTCATTGCCATTCCCATTAGGCACTCGGTTGCCAAAACAGCCCATCATTAAGCGGAGAGCATAGGATGAAGAGGGTTGCTAGAGCTTCTCCTAATTTACACGCAAAGCAGTCGACGACTGCGGCGTGTAATTTAGGGGAAATTGTTGCGCGTGCTACGACGCAGTAAGAACATGTAGCAAAGTTGCTTTAATATTAAAAACTAGTACTTAATGCCAATTGCATAATGAAAAATGTTATTAAACAGAAGATGCTGGCTACATTCAACTTTAAATGGACAAATATACAAAGGGAAACCCAATATTACTTCACATAAAAAGCAGACGAAATGTGGTAGTTGTGGTTTCTGCTTTTTTTTCATAAGCTGCCACGTGCAATATTTTTCTTCTTTTTTAAATTACTTTGTTTAATTAAAAGTTTTACTCACTTGGACTAAATCAATTGCACATAAACTCAACTGATGTGCTGCATGGAGACTCTGCGCGTGCAGAATTCCCCACGTGAAACCAAAAGTTTCAATAGGTTAGAATTACGTTGTAAACAAAAAGCAGCAACCACATCACATATGCTGTTAGCCCAGTTAAGAGCATTGAAAGCGAATCGCCAGTTTCAATAAATGCAAGTGAGAATTCTGTGAATGGAAACTTCGCGATATGGAAATGTGGCAGCAGTAAATGCATTTAAATAATCGTCGCATTGGTCAGCTCTGAAAATTTCTATTGGTCTAAATACTTTTCTCTTTCCAATACAAATACATAATAAATATTTTCATTAAAAGTTCTTTAAATGTTGAGAAATGATATACTCCTTACCTTATTTTTGGCATTGCGAAGTATACAAACTGTGGCACAGGCCACATGCCACATAACATGTTGCAGGGAACAGCAGACGACTGCAGTTATCAAAGTGGTCATTTAATACCTCAGAAGTGTGGCAGCATAACATCTGACAGCTAAGGAGCTAAGGATGAAGCTGGAAAGCTCTTATGTCATTTGCGGAATTTTCTCGTATAGCCAAAGTGTTAGGAAAAACTTTCTGCCACAACAACAATAAGTTTGCACTTTAACCACAGTTCTGCTTTGGCCCCTTGACCACGAGCAGAGAATACAAAATATATAAAAATCCCATAACGGTTTTCATAAATTTCAGTTCAATGCGGCATGTTGCAAATAGATTCATTAATTTGTGTGTTGAGTACAAATTAATTAGAGTTTCATTTGCAGTCTGGCATTGCCTTAGTCAAAGCAATATAATATTTTTCAACTCAGCACCCTGTCAGTCCAATTCTATCTAGTCATGTACGTTAATTATATAAATGTGTTTCAAATGTGTTGCTGTGTACGTGTGTGTATTTATTTGTTTGGCATTTAATTGCAAATGTTATGCGTAAGCGGAGAGAGAAATGTCAGGTAACATAAACAAAAATACCACCTAAGGACGACGGGTGCAAAAGAAAATTGGGAAGTTTTTCCAGCTGCTAGCGGTCGTATCAAAATAAATACAAAAATTTCAAAGTACACAACAAAAAAAGCAACAACAACAACAACAATAGGGACAGCAAAAAGAAATCGTCAAATAAACAAAAGCCCAAAAGTATGCAATGAAAAAGGCGTTCATTGTTTTCCTCCTAGGCGGCTTAACTAAACTTGAAACATTTTAACGTTCATGCGTGACTGTCTAATGGGATGAGTGAAGTATTATGAATAACAATATACAAATGTGATTGTGTGATCTATGTCATATATTTAAGCTTAAGAGATATGGGTAAAGGTTATGGGTTGCCATAGAGATTAAAGTATATATGAAAATGGTATAGAACAAATTGAGAAATACGATGAAAATCTATTGTAATTTTATTTAAAATATTTTATATTCTGTCTCAAAGGCAATTGCTTAACAGAAATCCATTTATCACAGAACATTTCACAGCAATAATATCAGTGTGTCTGCTTTGCTGTCTGCCTGTTTCTCCTTTTTCTTGTACCTTTCAAAAGAATCCTTCAACCCATAGTCCTTTGCTATCAAGCAAAGTTCTTTCTGTTATAACACGGCATTTCGACGCTATTGAAAACACAAAAGACAAAAGACATAGAGATAAAGACAAACCCAAAGGAAAATCTAAAGGCAAAGCTAAAGACAAAGGCAATAAAAACGCACAATCGTGCAGCACTTGAGCAAAGAGAGAGAGTGTTGAACGAACGTCAATGCTGCACGTGGCAACTGAAAATAGACAAGAGCCGTTAGATATGTTTTTCATAAGCTGAAATAGAAAAACTTAAAAAAAAACTGCATTAAAAAGCTGAATAAAAATAATTAATAAATAATTTAATTTTCTAGATATACTTAAAACATCGAAAACGTAGTAAAATTTCTCCTTTTATATTTTAGACAAATTTTTATTAGTAATTTTAATATCAAATTCGCTCTACACAAGTAGCCAGCTCTAACATAAACACAGCTAAATTGGCAGCACTAATTTTGTGGCATGTGGCATGTGCTTAGCCCAACATGCCAAGTGTCTCTCTTGAACAGTTTGTAAGTACGGGCATGCCCCACTCTACCCTTCTCTTTGTGTATTATTTTCAGCTTTCATTTCTGCCTCCTACAGCTGTCACTTCCGGTTTCATTCGCTTCCTTTCTGCCTCTTACCCTTAGCAGGTCGTAGGTTAAGCGCCACAAATTAATCGCAAAGAAAGCGAAATGCGAAATGTGAATTGCCGAAAAGCGCCAACGTTTAAGATAAATAAAAATCCATGAAAGAAAATGGGCAAACCAAGTAATTAAGTGCCCCAACTCCCCGAACCAAAAACAGTATGAAAATTAAAACGATGTCTTATATACCCTGTAAAAAGGTTGGGGAGGGAGTAATAAAGCTTTGCAGACTATACCATATTAATATAAAAGAATCTTTAATAAACACGAATAATAAGCTATACTTATACACACATATAAATAAATATTCAAACCATTCAAAAGAATAAAATCATTCAATATGAAGAAATATTATAGATCATTAATAACATTAATTAGATACGAATATTAATAGTTAAGTTCAATATAATATCATATCATTATAGGGTATATCTGAAGCGTAGACTATTGAGTATATTATTATTTAATTTTATTTATTTAAATTTTAAGGCATTTCATACTCGGTGAGAGGCAGCAATGGCAGGACTAATTATTATTATGCCTAATGTTCCCAGGGCTCATCATTGCGGCCTGTTGCTACTCAAAGTTCGAGTGCCGACTGCCAATGGTTAAGAGGGGGGGAAATGCGTAGGTCGCAGCCATTTTTGTTTGCGTGTTTGGGCCATGAGTATAACTGGGCTGAGAAGCTGGCACTGTGGTGTGTTTAGCGCATCGTTACCTTTTGTTACCTCTGCCTAAATGGATGCCAGCTTAGCTTGAGTCTTAGCTGGAGCAGGAGCCAAGAGCCAAGAGGCAGGTTTACCATGGCATGTCACGTATGAAAATCAATATCAACAACAGGCTAAAGGCGTTGACTTCCTATAAACAAAGAAAAGCAACAACCATTTGGATAACACTCAACTGAATGAGTTTGGTAGCTGTTTTGGGCATAGATGTGGATATAACCTTCCGAAGGTCTTAAGTATTTTATTTGGAAAGTCATCATAGTTTTTGGGCAGGAAACAAAAGGTAACGATGCGCTAAACACACCACAGTGCCAGCTTCTCAGCCCAGTTATACTCATGGCCCAAACACGCAAACAAAAATGGCTGCGACCTACGCATTTCCCCCCCTCTTAACCATTGGCAGTCGGCACTCGAACTTTGAGTAGCAACAGGCCGCAATGATGAGCCCTGGGAACATTAGGCATAATAATAATTAGTCCTGCCATTGCTGCCTCTCACCGAGTATGAAATGCCTTAAAATTTAAATAAATAAAATTAAATAATAATATACTCAATAGTCTACGCTTCAGATATACCCTATAATGATATGATATTATATTGAACTTAACTATTAATATTCGTATCTAATTAATGTTATTAATGATCTATAATATTTCTTCATATTGAATGATTTTATTCTTTTGAATGGTTTGAATATTTATTTATATGTGTGTATAAGTATAGCTTATTATTCGTGTTTATTAAAGATTCTTTTATATTAATATGGTATAGTCTGCAAAGCTTTATTACTCCCTCCCCAACCTTTTTACAGGGTATATAAGACATCGTTTTAATTTTCATACTGTTTTTGGTTCGGGGAGTTGGGGCACTTAATTACTTGGTTTGCCCATTTTCTTTCATGGATTTTTATTTATCTTAAACGTTGGCGCTTTTCGGCAATTCACATTTCGCATTTCGCTTTCTTTGCGATTAATTTGTGGCGCTTAACCTACGACCTGCTAAGGGTAAGAGGCAGAAAGGAAGCGAATGAAACCGGAAGTGACAGCTGTAGGAGGCAGAAATGAAAGCTGAAAATAATACACAAAGAGAAGGGTAGAGTGGGGCATGCCCGTACTTACAAACTGTTCAAGAGAGACACTTGGCATGTTGGGCTAAGCACATGCCACATGCCACAAAATTAGTGCTGCCAATTTAGCTGTGTTTATGTTAGAGCTGGCTACTTGTGTAGAGCGAATTTGATATTAAAATTACTAATAAAAATTTGTCTAAAATATAAAAGGAGAAATTTTACTACGTTTTCGATGTTTTAAGTATATCTAGAAAATTAAATTATTTATTAATTATTTTTATTCAGCTTTTTAATGCAGTTTTTTTTTAAGTTTTTCTATTTCAGCTTATGAAAAACATATCTAACGGCTCTTGTCTATTTTCAGTTGCCACGTGCAGCATTGACGTTCGTTCAACACTCTCTCTCTTTGCTCAAGTGCTGCACGATTGTGCGTTTTTATTGCCTTTGTCTTTAGCTTTGCCTTTAGATTTTCCTTTGGGTTTGTCTTTATCTCTATGTCTTTTGTCTTTTGTGTTTTCAATAGCGTCGAAATGCCGTGTTATAACAGAAAGAACTTTGCTTGATAGCAAAGGACTATGGGTTGAAGGATTCTTTTGAAAGGTACAAGAAAAAGGAGAAACAGGCAGACAGCAAAGCAGACACACTGATATTATTGCTGTGAAATGTTCTGTGATAAATGGATTTCTGTTAAGCAATTGCCTTTGAGACAGAATATAAAATATTTTAAATAAAATTACAATAGATTTTCATCGTATTTCTCAATTTGTTCTATACCATTTTCATATATACTTTAATCTCTATGGCAACCCATAACCTTTACCCATATCTCTTAAGCTTAAATATATGACATAGATCACACAATCACATTTGTATATTGTTATTCATAATACTTCACTCATCCCATTAGACAGTCACGCATGAACGTTAAAATGTTTCAAGTTTAGTTAAGCCGCCTAGGAGGAAAACAATGAACGCCTTTTTCATTGCATACTTTTGGGCTTTTGTTTATTTGACGATTTCTTTTTGCTGTCCCTATTGTTGTTGTTGTTGTTGCTTTTTTTGTTGTGTACTTTGAAATTTTTGTATTTATTTTGATACGACCGCTAGCAGCTGGAAAAACTTCCCAATTTTCTTTTGCACCCGTCGTCCTTAGGTGGTATTTTTGTTTATGTTACCTGACATTTCTCTCTCCGCTTACGCATAACATTTGCAATTAAATGCCAAACAAATAAATACACACACGTACACAGCAACACATTTGAAACACATTTATATAATTAACGTACATGACTAGATAGAATTGGACTGACAGGGTGCTGAGTTGAAAAATATTATATTGCTTTGACTAAGGCAATGCCAGACTGCAAATGAAACTCTAATTAATTTGTACTCAACACACAAATTAATGAATCTATTTGCAACATGCCGCATTGAACTGAAATTTATGAAAACCGTTATGGGATTTTTATATATTTTGTATTCTCTGCTCGTGGTCAAGGGGCCAAAGCAGAACTGTGGTTAAAGTGCAAACTTATTGTTGTTGTGGCAGAAAGTTTTTCCTAACACTTTGGCTATACGAGAAAATTCCGCAAATGACATAAGAGCTTTCCAGCTTCATCCTTAGCTCCTTAGCTGTCAGATGTTATGCTGCCACACTTCTGAGGTATTAAATGACCACTTTGATAACTGCAGTCGTCTGCTGTTCCCTGCAACATGTTATGTGGCATGTGGCCTGTGCCACAGTTTGTATACTTCGCAATGCCAAAAATAAGGTAAGGAGTATATCATTTCTCAACATTTAAAGAACTTTTAATGAAAATATTTATTATGTATTTGTATTGGAAAGAGAAAAGTATTTAGACCAATAGAAATTTTCAGAGCTGACCAATGCGACGATTATTTAAATGCATTTACTGCTGCCACATTTCCATATCGCGAAGTTTCCATTCACAGAATTCTCACTTGCATTTATTGAAACTGGCGATTCGCTTTCAATGCTCTTAACTGGGCTAACAGCATATGTGATGTGGTTGCTGCTTTTTGTTTACAACGTAATTCTAACCTATTGAAACTTTTGGTTTCACGTGGGGAATTCTGCACGCGCAGAGTCTCCATGCAGCACATCAGTTGAGTTTATGTGCAATTGATTTAGTCCAAGTGAGTAAAACTTTTAATTAAACAAAGTAATTTAAAAAAGAAGAAAAATATTGCACGTGGCAGCTTATGAAAAAAAAGCAGAAACCACAACTACCACATTTCGTCTGCTTTTTATGTGAAGTAATATTGGGTTTCCCTTTGTATATTTGTCCATTTAAAGTTGAATGTAGCCAGCATCTTCTGTTTAATAACATTTTTCATTATGCAATTGGCATTAAGTACTAGTTTTTAATATTAAAGCAACTTTGCAACATGTTCTTACTGCGTCATAGCACGCGCAACAATTTCCCCTAAATTACACGCCGCAGTCGTCGACTGCTTTGCGTGTAAATTAGGAGAAGCTCTAGCAACCCTCTTCATCCTATGCTCTCCGCTTAATGATGGGCTGTTTTGGCAACCGAGTGCCTAATGGGAATGGCAATGAGAGTGGGAGTGGGAGTGGGAATGGGAATGGGAATGGGAATGAGGAGTGGGCAATTCCTGTGAGCTGCCACGTGTTGAATCATTTATGACTGACAAGAGGGACGAACTTTGGTGCGATTATCACAAAATACGGCGGATGACTACGCCCTAAACTCGTATAAAGTATCCCACGACATATGCGGGTGATATATCAAAAGGAGCAGCACCAACAAAAAACTCAGTCAGTTGAGCTGTGACTTTTAACATTTTTGAAATGTGAAATGTGCAAATATTTTCACTTTTCATTTTTGAATTTCCAACCTAATTTAATGAGCTTTATTAAGTTGTAAATGTTTCTTTTATCTACAAGTATTTCAAGCATTGTACACGATACCTTTCCCAAAAATATATATACATATATATAATTAACTCTATATCATTTTGTGAGGCTAATTAATCCGTTTAAAATAACCCGTACATAGTACTGAAATTTCAGGAGTTTATTCTTTCAATCTTAGCTTAAGATAGATTCAAGTTATTTTGACATCACATTATATACACTATATACTTATATATTTGAATAAGTGTTAGTGCTGGTTACATCATTAGCCCCTTTGCATTTTGAACAAGTAAGAAATCTGTAGTCGAGTGTACCCGATCATACGAGAGACCCTTTGCCTACATATACAGCCATACACACACATACTCATACATACACACAGTTCTGCACGTACTTATTATACCATTGCGCGCACCTTTTAGCCCCCCTCGCTCTATAGCGCGGTTCTTAATGTTGTATAACTTCCGTGATTATTTTTAGATTTTAACGAAATTCACAACGTAGATGAAGAATGGTCTACTTTTGCAATAATTTGTTGAGTCCCTAATAACTCTTATTTTGGAAGTAATAACATTTTTCAGTCCTGACCACTCAGGCAACGACTTTTAAAAATTTTAGCTAAACTGGAAATGCTCAACCGATAACCAAAAAATTATATTTGTTATGTTCAGACTATAACCGAATGTGAAATATTGATCAACTGTTATTTGCATACTCTGGTTTTGGATGAATATTTCTACCAGTTTTCGAATTTGAACGGAACAAGAACAGACAAACAGATAAAGACAGCCAAACAGATAAAGACAGACAAACTGAGACAGACAGACAGACAGACAGGCAGACAGACAGACATACAGACAGTTAGGCAGACAGACAGACAGACAGACAGTTAGGCAGACAGACAGACAGACAGACAGACAGACAGACAGACAGACAGACAGACAGACAGACAGACAGACAGACAGACAGACAGACAGACAGACAGACAGACAGACAGACAGACAGACAGACAGACAGACAGACAGACAGACAGACAGACAGACAGACAGACAGACAGACAGACAGACAGACAGACAGACAGACAGACAGACAGACAGACAGACAGACAGACAGACAGACAGACAGACAGACAGACAGACAGACAGACAGACAGACAGACAGACAGACAGACAGACAGACAGACAGACAGACAGACAGACAGACAGACAGACAGACAGACAGACAGACAGACAGACAGACAGACAGACAGACAGACAGACAGACAGACAGACAGACAGACAGACAGACAGACAGACAGACAGACAGACAGACAGACAGACAGACAGACAGACAGACAGACAGACAGACAGACAGACAGACAGGCATACAGCATACAGACCAATACAGACAGATAGACAGACAGACAGACAGACAGACAGACAGACAGACAGATAAACAAGTCTTTAAGTTAAAATAAACTTTTATTAATTTAACAATTTAATCTAGATTGAACAAACTTATTTGCGTAGTTGGGTACACCAGACTACAGCTTCCATACTTCTTTGTGTCATTGTCATCAATAATTGAACATGATTTAACTACTCGGAAATTATCAGCCTTGGAGATTATGTACATGCGCCGTGTCGGTGTGTTTATTCCAATATTTTTCGGTCCAGTATAGATTCCCTTTTTTCGTAAAAAAAACACTCAAAAAACTCAAAAGGTATTCAACACTAAGTATCGTATTACGTAGCGCGCAACAGCTAACAGTGCGTATAGAACTGGGTATATCATTGATGTGTTTGGAATATAGTCTAACAATACCTGAGCTTAAGGTACATTACAACAATATGCAAAAAAATTTAAAATGTGAAATAATAACCGGGACTAAGTATAATTTTAAATCTAAATCAATTATTTAACGAAACTATTTTGCTTAAAACATCTTCCGCGGTAACTTGGATGCATATTGCGGCCGATTTTGAACCCTATGGACATTTTTAAATTCCTTGCAACATATATGGGTTTGCTTATGATTTTTGGGAATACAGACAATTGAATCCATAAAGCGAGCACAGTTCTTTTGTAGGCTATGAAGAAACAATTTAAAAGTGTTGAATGTAAGCTGACGATAACGCGGACATGCAATATTGTGATGATGCGGTACTCCCAAACAGTAAACCCAATTACGATCCACGTTTAAGTTCTGCACATACTGACGTACAATTACATTATTTCTGCTGGAATTGATGTTGTTATAGGCAACAGATGCTTCCCCGTGCAAGCAAGCGTTCCACAACATGGCTGTTACCTCACGGTTTTCTCCAATTTTGCGAACTATTTTGTTTTCAGGGTTAAAAAGAATGCATCGCCGCAGACAAGGTGAAACCAAACTAAACCGAATTGATTTCAGTATATTCGACATATATTTTTGTCTCCTTGTCCAGTCATGAGTCAGCCAACGCAATGCAGCAAAAAATATTTCATCTTCATTGTTCACACAAATAGTATCCAAATTTAGCAAATGGGCTACTTCGTTCGAATCCAGATTTAGGAACTCTTGAGATGCAACTAATGGTAAAAATACTTTCCGTATGCGACCAAAAAATAGGGCCATTACATCTCCACAGTTCAATTGTCGGACTGGCAAATACGCAGCAAACGAATCTTGTTCCCAATATCCAAAGTTTTCACTGAGCGAAAATGTAAACCAATATTGTTCCAACAGTTTGTGTATATTAAGAAGTTTTCCAACTAAATATAGCACTAGGATATTATTTTCAAGAGAAAGTTCATTTTCGGAAGTAATCCAACTATACAACTTCAATATGATTTTAATAGGAATTTTATAGCTGGGCAGCTCCAAAAGTAACGCCTTTGTGTTTTGAAGACTTTTAGCATGGACACTAAAAAGATAACGATCAAGGTTAATAGAAGAATTACCGCACTTTAATTCCAGGTTGCCAAACCAAAAGTTCAGTATAGAAATAATAAGTACACTAGTTGAATCTGTGGGTTCCGATGAGACTAATCATTTTCCAATGATGGAATATATTAGTTTGGCCACTTACCCAAACGACAGTTTTGATTTTTAGCTAAATGTTTAGCGATGGATCTACTAGTGCTAAAACATATTGGTCTCCATATTATATTAAAATCATTTACAGTAATCTGTTGTATTATCCCAATGGCTTGAGACAACTTAACCAATTCATCTTGAAAGCGGACCTTGCCATTAGCTTGTGTTCCGCCAGAACGACGAGTACTCCAATTGAATGTTGAAACCTCTAATTTAGAGTGATGCAGTGTACACAAATCCATAAAAATCTGCTTATTACAGTCAGGCACATATTCAGTTATTTCTTTAACAAACGTAAAGCACTTTATACATTTTTCTCCTAGATTTTTCTTCAAAATTATTTGCAACAGTTTATCAATAAGAAATAGTGAAGTATAGTTTATTTTGCACGATAACTGCTCTTTTTCTATGATCTGACTGGTCACACAATTGGGATACAATCGACAGTCTATTAATTGCCGCCGAAAGTATAAAGGCAACAGCATTTCAATAGTTCTGAAAGGATTATTTGGCTGCCAGTAAGGTCCAAACACGGGAATGTTGCGCGGGCGCAACACATGTAGTTCCCATTTCCGTGGCACAATAAAGCTTGGTTTTGTTTTTTTTAACATTTCTATCAATAAATTTATAATCTCTGAACCAAATATTTAGTACAAAACTTAATCTTATGTATTCTCAAAATGTTCACCGCTGACTATTTTGATGTTTATTAAAAGTAAATAATAATAAGAGAAACTGAAATAACCCTTAAAATATTGACAGCTTTGCAAAACATACTCAGTTTCTAACCTAATTTTAATAGTCCTAAAAGAAATTCCATAACATACACACATACTGAAGATATTATATATACCATTTGTATATGTTTTACTCTTACTTCTGTATATAGCTGCTAAATGCATTAATTATATTACAGGCCTAATCCATTTTTTGCGGGTACGAAATTACATCTGGTATATGAAATATATTATTATATATTGAGCCGAAGGCAGATCCAGCTAGTGCTCGTTAAACTAATATTAAATTTGTATATTTTGTATATATTTAATTTAATTCTAATAAAAAAATATTATTATATAAACGACTCTTAACATTTTTAAATCATTACTTTTGCAGACGCAAGTCCTGATCAAGAATATACATACAGTATATACCGTTTTTAATATAGCCTATAATGCAGATAAATGTTTGCATGTATTCAATATTTTCTTTTAAGCAATCATGAGTTATTTGCAAATACGTTGTATATAAATGATTATTATAAAATAAACCACAGGTTTAGAAGCAATAAATATAAAAAGAGAATTTTAAATGTACTTTCCTACGGCTTAAAATCAAATAAACAAAATTAATACAATTTTTATAACATCTTTAGGTTGTCAGCTTAATTTAACAATAATAAAGGAATATAAAACTAGAATGAGATCAAAAATTTTAAATTTTCTGTCCTAGTGCTTATAAATCCTATTTAAAGTTAGTTATTAATTTATTTTTTTTTTAAAATTAGGTACAGTATATACCGCTTTTATGCAAAACCTCTAATGCAGAATATTTATAGCCCGTTTGCCATAAAAAAGAAGCAAAGCGGAGGTAATAGAAGTGTGCAAAATCCAAAAGCATGTAACACCCAGAAATATTCATCGGAGACCCCATAAACTATATATATTGTTGATCAGGACGACTACCTGAATCGATCTAGCCCTGTCCGTCTGTCTGTCCGTCTGTCTGTCCGTGCGTCTGTCAGTATGAACGCCTGTTTCTCAGAGACTATAAGAGCTAGAGCAACCAAATTTGGAATCTAGATTTGTTATGTTTGTAAGCTATACGCATTTATTTTAGATTTTTAAATTTCCTCCCCTGACCACCACAATGCGAATAAAATGATTGTTAAGCACAATTTTCAATCGATCGAATTTCTTTTTGGTACACATAATAGTTAGACCATTGTTGACTTATCGTTAAGCTGGAACAAAAAACACAGAAGATATTGAAAATTAAGTATCAGAAAACTATTTTCATAAATAGCTGTAAAGATAATAAGAAATATAAATGTTGGCTTAAAATAGTATAAAATATTCTGAAAATTATTTTAGAAAAATATTTATTATACATTTCTATTTTTTACCAATTATTTTTTAAATATGAATTCCTAGCACAATTACCTACAGATTTTTCTAGACAATATTTAGTTTCAAATAGTTTGAATAATCATAAACTTTTAAATAACAAACAGCGCTTGGGGTAGGCTAGTCTTTTGGATTGTTGTGAATTTTTCATATTTTCTCTATGGCGGTATGTAAAAAATGAATTTCGAGTATGTTTTTTTGTTAGCCGTTTAAGTTAGAAGCTGGGTGCATAAATCCTTGGAGCTCTTTGGGCAGCCAGCAACTCATTTCAGAGATACTGCCATCAGCAGAGGCCAGAGCAACTGTCATATAAGTCAAAAGTGTCGTTTACAGAGCAGCTGCCCATAGTTCAATTGTTGTTTCTCCTTTAGCTACCAAAACCTCCTCCTCTTGTCCCACTCCCATCATATTCATTCTCTGCCCAGCCATTGTTCTAAATCAAGTGAAGCTGGCAGCAGCTGCTGGCAGCAATGACAACTCTTGATCTTGCTCGTTGCCTGTCCACGCCTCCTATCATATTTTTTTCACTGCGTCTCACTTTATATCTTTGCTTGTCCCTTTTCCCCCTTTCCTCTATTCACTAGTTTCTATGACCCAGTCTGTGTCATAATCACTGCCCAGTCATCACGGCACTCCTCCTCATCCTCATCAGCAGGCTGACATCGTGGCACGCACTGGTGGCGCATACACTCGTGTCCATTGTTTAAACATGCTGGTTGACGCTTCTCATTCATTGTTGGAGCCTAACTGGGCGTTCCCCAAGTGTGCAGACCTGTTACTAATATCACGTTTAGCACAAACTAAACTACTGCGTTTCCAGCCCCAACCCTAACCAACATATGCACTCGCTGTGTATGTTTGAACTGCCATTTAGTAGATTTATATGCATATCTGTGATTATCGATTTCTATCTTATATTAAATGCTTTTTCAGTAAAACTTATTCTTTTTCCCGTTTCCAACTGCGAACGTTGTATGACACAGCACTTTTTATGACATATTTTCCACACAATTTCCACCGAAGTTGCCTAGTTACAGAACATAAAATTTAAATAAGCCAAATTGCAGCACAGTCCTGCTGCTCCAAATACTGCGTGCAACAGTTGGCCAAGTGTTTCTAGGTATTTCCCTATTTCCCTATTTCCCTATTTCCCTATTCCCCTTTCCATACTCCGCTTTCTTTTACTCTTCCATAGTCATGCTTTGTGCTTGGAAATCGCTTAATTTAATAAGGAATACGAAGCGTGGCCAGAAATGATGCCAAAGTTGTGCAAAAACTTTTCTACCAACAATTTGCTGAAAAACAGCTGCCTACTAAGGTGGGTATTGAATACTCTATTATAAAGTATATATATATATATATATATATATAGTATATATATGTAGTATCTACTATGCTGGCAGGTTTCATTAAAAACTTTTTACTGGCGCATGCTGCTGTCAGGCAGAAATATGTTTTGTAAAGTAAGGCTAAACTTTAAATTGTCTTTTATTTATTAATTTTTAATGTTTATCATTTTGCAAGATTAGCGAAAGTTTTGCTTAGTTTTGTTTGAAGTACTTTTTTCTTCATTTTTATTTTAATACTGTTATAATTGAAGCACTTGTAAACTTTGTGGTTGATACTTAAATCAACTACCAACAATTGTTCACAGTTATTAGCTATATTTGTAAACCTACTTTACTTTTACTCTAATATTTGTTCCTTTTAAAATCATATCTATTAAACTTTTAAACAACTTATTAATAGGAAAATCAATCTTACTTTTGTGTATATTTAAGGCTAATCAGATTATTGACTTCAATTTAAGCTGTGCAGAAAAAGAAAAGTAGTTATTTTTAAGGTCAAAGAATATATATTAACCGATTACTCATTATATATAGAGATTGTATTGTTGTATATCATTTTGCACAGACTAACCACCCTGTATAAAACTGAATATCCCAAGCTATCAAACTGTTTTTCTATGTTTAAAAGGGAGAATGAAAAGGATAAAGGAGTTTTTTATGGGTTACATTTATTTCTTAATTGAGTTTCATGGCAATTAAGTTTATTTCTTCGGAGAGGTATGCAGATATACTATTTAGCCCCAATCGCCTTGAGAACACTGGATTGAAAATAATTTGAATGCGACGCAATGTACCTTCTGCAGTTTCAACCGATGGAACTCCAGTCAAACAGCTAAATATCTGGTGGTGACTCTAGATACGAAGCTCATGTTTGCTGAGCATGTGACTGTGGTAAAGAATCGCATTAATGTTGCTGTGGCTAAGCATTACTGGCTGCTCAACGCTCGTGGCAAACTATCACTGGCGAACAAGATGGTCATCTATAAGCAGGTCATTGCGGTTATTTGGATGTATGGATGCTAAATCTGAGGACTGACCAGTGACAGTCAGATTAGGTGATTACAGGTTTCACAAAACCGAATCGCAAGATTGATCACCCGTTGCAAGTGGTAAGTTAGAAACACAGAACTACATCAAGACCTCAAGTTGACGACGGATTTGACCAGATTAACAAACACTCCAGCTGGTACAATGATAGACTAGAGCGGTTACTAATGAAGCTAACCAGGACAGAGACGTCGAAGATAAACTTTCACTTGTTTTGTTATTGTCATTGTTACTTTATGTTTAAGCTAACCCATCTAGGCTAGAAGGCGAGCTTTTCTGACAGAATAGTAGAAAACAAGGTTATAAAGGGGTTGCCGGTACACCGTATAAAAAACTTTAATTAGAGTGAAATATTTTTAGCAACAGCCTAAAGTTATGCTGCAGTATTTTCGACTCTTAAAGCGACGGCCAGCAGAAGCAACCACAATAAAAAGCTACCTTCCATGCCTATCCATTTCTCATTTACTGAATAATAAAATAAACAAAAAATATAAAATTAATTTTAATTTATGTACATAATAATAATACAATATTGGGAATTCATAAAGCAGAACAGCGAAAGCAGCAGAAAGCATAAAATATCTTAGAATACATATTACTTCTGCCAGCGCATTGCTCTCTGAATTCATTGATATCTGCAGTATTAACCATGCAATAAATAATAATAAATGATGATAGTTTAAATAAATAAATAAATCAATAAATAAAAAATCAAAATAAATGTATTTCCATTCAAAAATACAATGAAATACTTAATTCCAACTGGAAATATTCAAAAATAAATAGACAACTTGACTGCGTCATCAGTATCACATTCCCAGATATGCTAAGAAGAGGCCTCGAGATAGACTGAGGCTGAGACTATGACTGAAGGCCAGACGGTTATTTTATTAAGCAGGTTCTGAGTTTAGCCATTGTAATAGATATTTGACTTCCATAATAATAAAGACTTATTTGAATATTATTATGTACATTTTCGTAACTTAATTTGATGGTTAGTTATTTAACCTTACTAACTAACCTGGTTAACTATCTAGAGGCTTTTACCTCACAAGCAAGTTATGTCGAGTGATGTAATTTTACAGAATTACAATTCATTAACTAAAGTTTATGAAGTAGTTTACTAAAATTTGTTTTCAAGATCAAAGTGCCGAGCAAACAAGTACGTCATACTTCAAGCTTCGTAGGAAAACGATCTAAATTTTGACTCAGAGTTAAGGAAATACAGTTGAAAACTCTGCCGCTGTCGATAAAAAGAATAAAAGTCGACCCGATTGCTCGTCTCGGCTCCGACTGCCGACGACTTTCAACAGTCGATCGCTGGCTACAGCTTCGACTTACGCTAATTACCACTAGCAACAGCTCAAAGCAAAGAGTAAAACACGAAAAACGGTGACTGCTGCTGTTGTTTGATTTTTACTGCTGCTTCGACTGCGACTTCCATAATTTGTAAATAGGAAGCAGAAGCAATAGCTTCATCTACTTCGACTCTAGTGTTTATGGGCAACGATATTCAAACAGCATAATCTGTTAAGCATCTTTTAAGAATCAAAGTATCAAAATCAAAGAAATCACAAAATTTGTAACATCTTAAAGAAATATTGTAACATTATAGCCAGCTGAGTAATCGCTATTCCAGTATATATGCATTTTTTTTTGGCTGCTGTGTACTTAGGGCAATCCCTACATTCAACAGATGTTTAATAATTCACACTCAATTATTTATAGAATATTTTATTTATTCACTTGCTGGTGCTGTTGCTGCTGATAACTCATAACAGCAGAAAACCAAGCCAAGTGACGCGTCTACTCTATGGTTGAAAATAAACTGGGGAAGAGGGAGAAAAGCACCAACTTTACGATTGGCAATCAGCGTTAAATAAAAAAAACGCGCCTTAAAACGTACAAAGTAGCAACAACGGCACAACAATTAGAAAGAGTAAAAAGCATATGGAATAAATAAAGAATAATATCAAAAATTTAAAAAAGAAACGGAAAGAATCATTTCATACTTATTTGTTTGGCAAGGCCTTGGCAATCATTTGATGACGTCTAACACGTAAAAATTGGGATAGGTTTCATATGGCAGCCACTCTATAGTATGTGCAATGAATATTGAAATTTTAAAATTATGGTAAGAAGAGATAGCTAGAGAAAATAAATAAGAAATAAAAACAGACGACTGGCAATTAGCCAGTAGGCCAGAGGTATTTAAGGTAAATATGTATCCATCTGTAGCTGCATCTGTTATGTTACTGCAGAAACAGCCGCCAGAAAAATTACTCGTATTTTAAAATGAGATGTAGAAGAAGAGAATGAGAGAGAGATCACAAAGCGAGAAGAAGATGTAGTGAGAGCGTGTAAGAGCTGACCCCAATCTGAACACAAGAAACGCAACAAATTGAATGAAATGAAGAAGAATATAAAAACGACAACAACAGAAATAAGTGAAATGTAGCAAGCCGACATGTTAATGGTCTTTATAGGAAAAGCAAATGTTTATAAAAGAATTATTGATATGGGTCTAGATATAATATTAGATTAACATATAAATCTGATGATAATTTAAAACCAAACATTCTAATACAATTTATATAGAACACCTCTTATGATATAATATGCAATGATGTTTTGTTAATCCTATGGATTCATATATATCGTACTATATGCACTCGTACTCAGGTATTCAATATACTCAGAGTAATACCCTATTTAAGCAAACTCAAGGCATGGCATACAATTGAACGTCACCGGTTGTCGGTCTTCGGTCGTCGGTCGTCGGTCGTCGGTCGTCAGTCAGCGGTCAATAGTCGCTCAATAGTCGTCGTAACCGTCGAACCGGTGTGGCCTGTCATAACATAACAAATCGGCAAGCAGCAAAGTTAACAGCGGCAGAGACGCTGACAGCGACAGAGGCATGAACTGCGCGGCTGGCTGCCTGCCGCTTGCTGCTTGCTGCTTGCTGCTTGCTGGAGGCTGTGAAGATCAGCGATTGACCATACATTCGGTTTATGTGGCAGACAGACTTTAATTGTATCTATGAACGATACGAAGTGACATCGAAATCGGCATCGGCAACAGCAACGGCATCGGTATTGGCATCGGGAACGACAGTCGCCGCTCTCGAAATTCGCATAAATAAATAAAAGTGCGCAGCGAAATTCGTTAGGCTGAGAACAGATAGCGGTGGGCAACGGGTAGTGAGCAGTGGGCAGTGTGAAGTGGGAAGTGGGCAGTAGGCATCGGGTCGCGGCCAACAAATGATTCTCAGTATCTCGTTAAGTGCTTATTATAACGGCATTCGGCAGATGACGATTATTTGTACTGCAACGCCATCTGTGATCGATAATTGATGCAATTCCGATTGTTCCGCCATTAATTAATTAAACAATTGTTTTTCTCTGTGTATCTTTGTGCCTGTATATATATATATATCTATGAATATATATTTAAATCTCTATGTACAGATGTATAAATTTATGTGAAATTTAGTTAGCTACAAATGAAAGCTATTAAAAAATAAATTAAATTTAATTATTTGTGCACACAGATAAAATCGTTGAAATTTTAAAAACGAAATTTAAATACAGATGAATAATTATAAGGTCGGACATAACCTAATCTAATGCCACATTAAGGGTATATGCGGCATTTATTATTGTTATTTTTATTGCTCTAATTGTGTCAATTTGATCTCTTTGTATGTATGCAGGTATGCGTGTGTGCCACTCCTCCATTTATGTCAAGCGTTGCCTCCTTCTCAAAATTATTGTTGTATGTACATAAATATTTCTTTTATTAATTACACTTAACCGCGTGTCTTTAGCAATTTTCCCATTAACAGTTTTGTGTGTTTTTGTTGTTGTTTGTTTATTTATTTTTTATTTTTTTGTTTTTGTATTTTTTTTTGTTCGTATTGTTGCATTTACATGCTTCAATAAATTTTATTGCCAGTAGCAAGCCGTAACTAGCAAATTGTTTTCTTTGGCTGCACAATTTGTGACGTCATATGTGTAAACAGAATTTTATTTAACTTTTATATTATATTCTACAATTAGCTTACGTTGGGCCACTTAACGAGAGGCGCTCAATAAATAAGAACATTAACAAAAATATATTTAAAATATTTTAAAACGTATATTAATGACCAAATTTAACAGGAATCGTTTAATGGAAACTATATAAGATGAAAGCAAAGTAGTGTTAAATTATTAATATATATACTTATACTTTCTGAAGAAACTACTCCCTTTTAAGAGGCTATTTTGAAACACCTTTGGAACACGTATAGCAGAAATAATTGGAGAACCCAAGTTAATGCTGAAAAGATTCAGCATGATTTTTATATATTTTTGAATGGTTCAATTTGAATAAGTGAACGGTTTGTGCTCTCAAAATTAAGATCGACAATTGTACATTTGAACTAGTTTGATTTGCATTACTTTCTCTTTAGTGTTAAGTTTGGGTTATATGCTACAAACTTGTAGACCTTGACCTTTTCAATAGTTTGATAGTTGTGAACCATTGTACCATGTGACTACAATTCGACTACTTATCTCAAGCTCTTATCGTATTTTAAATGAGTTTTAATTGGCCAACGTTTTTAATTGAAATTTATAGTTGCACAAATATGAGTGCCACACGTTCTAATATTATTTCATTATTTATTCAACTTTGTAGAGTATTTTCTAGATAAATAATGATAATGAATTGTTTAATAGGCAACAAAAAAATATAAGAAAAATCAAATTCTATTTTCTTGCCATAAAATTGTAAGCCCAAATATTACATGCATATTACACGTGTGTAGGCACGTGTGAGTGTGTTTGTTTATTGTCCAAATATTTGACATTAGATTGCTAGACAACAACAATAACAAGAAACGACAGAAAAGCGACAAAAACCAACTGAACAACATTTGAAAAGTAACGCCAAACACGAAACCTAAATCCATACACGATTACTATTATAGTTTATGGTCTCTTCTGTTCCAGATGTTAGTAGAGTGCATACATAAATAATTATTGCATTAGCCGGAAAACTTTTGCCGTTTGTGCCCCGTTAGTGCCCCACACACGAAACGTGACACTTCTCTATCTGATTTTGCACTTGAGCGCTAATAAAACATCACGCAACACACGAAGGTTGTGGTTGGGGCACGTTAAGTCTAGGTGTAGTTTCGAGTAGGTATTACTAGCTGATTTCTAAGCAGCAAAAACTAAAAAATATAGTTGAACAACCAAAAAGTAGTTCTCTCGATCAACTATCCATCTATATTTACCTATCAGGTTTTCCTCTATACACTACGTTCGATAAATTATCAATCTGTTTGACGTATTTGAAAAGGGGAAAATTCATTTTACTTTTTATATATACTAACACTTAAGATTATGCAAGATTTAGTTGAATTGAAACACTTTTTCAACTGATTCAGTTTGAGCAATTTAATTGATTTTTAGTGTGTGGTTTGGATATTGTGTGGTATATACTTTAAAGTCGCTTGGGCTATGGCCAAGCGAGAGTCATAAGAATTTATGTGCTTAATTGAGCAACGGAAAGAAAAACAAAAACTAAGCTGGCATTAACACGTTTTGGCCAATTGCTCCAACCATTGGCAATTAGTGGTTAACTGATGCCAGAACTGGGCAACACGATCATTGAAAGTCGTCATCGACTGATGTCGAGTTACTGTTTCTATTCCTCATGGGGTGCATGTAAATTAGTAGTTAGATGTCTGACATAAGTATAACAGTTAGCGACTACATTGTATCAGCCTGTTAACAGTGCACTGTTAATTAACAGTGAGTGCATAGCGCTAAAAAGCTCGCTACGATTATACGGTAGCCATGAACAAAATGGCTGCCTCTGTCTTCAGAACGCGTTTGTAACTCGAGCGAAGCGCACGTGCTGTGTTAGAGTAGCGTTAGCAGCCGTAAATTAAGAGCGTAAAGGGGCCGCCCCTACATCTACAATTTGAACAGGGGCCAACAACAAGTGTGTGAAATAACCTAAAGAGCTTACTGTCTCTTTCTCCTCTCTCACTCTCTCTCTCTCTCTCTCACACACACTTTCTACCTTTTGCTCTTGCTTGCTCAATTATTCTTATGTGTAGGTGTGTGTGTGTGAACTCACCACTGTAATAAGCTAGGGGACATTTTGTGCTTTTTCAGCATGTGAAAATATTGGCACACTCATAACGTCTTTGCCAGCAGACGAAGACAGTTGCTCCTTTAGAATTTGAGTGCTGTGTAAGTGCGAATGGTAGTGAGAGCGCGGCAAGGCAAAGGCAACAGTAAAAGCAAAGGCAAAGGCAAAGGCAAAGGCAAAGGCAACGTGAAAAAGAGTGTGTGCAAGAGTGAGAAAGCGAAAGTGAGTATGTTGTAAATGTGTGATAAAAAGTAAACAAACTGTGCAAAGTCGCGTGCAAACAAGAGAAACCGAAAAACAAAAACAAAAACCCAAAAACCGAAAACACATAACAGAAAAGAAAAAGCACAAATTGTTAAAATTTTTGGAGTGGCAATAAGCAATAAAGCGATAACTGTTGCTTGACTCAATACATGTATGCACACACACACACACATATATAAACACACATATATAAATATATGTGTTTGTGTGTGTGTGAGTGAGTGTGAGTGTGTTAACATGCATATGTTAACATATTTATCTGAACGTCTGTAAATTCAATTTAAACTTTATAGATTTTTTTTCCCTTAACTGTCGCACGTTTGGATACAGTGTGAGGCCAGGGGGGAACTTAAGTCGGTAAAGCGATAAAACGTGTCTATATAATCGAACAAAATTGGCAATGGCAATGACAATAGCCACGACAATATAAAAACAAAAATTAAAACAAAATTTTAAATATTATAATTGTCGAAACAATTCCTAATTTTTTTTATATCTTTTTAAAAGAAAATATAATTCTTTTTTTTTATTATTATTTTAATCATAAACGGTTAAAAATACTTAAAAATTCTTTTATTTAAACCGATACTAAAGCGTTTGTCTTAACTTCCCTTTATCAATTTTATAATGAAAATGTCAAAGAACCAAAGTATAATACCAAATAAAATATTCTATATACATTTTTAACCAGCTAAAATATGATTTTTGAACAAATTCGAACAAATTTGAACTGCGCTTAGAAGCAAATGCAAATTATATACATAACTATTTAATGTGTCCAGTTTTTGGCAGTTCCGCAATAAAATAACAAAATAGCAAAAGACTATTTTAATTTACCAACCATTTAAAAATCAATAATAAAAGCAAAAGAAACAAAAACAAAACAAACAAAAAAGAAATAAATAAAACAAGAATCGTAAGAAATACAAAAAAAAAAAGAAGAAATCGTCAAAGTATTAAATGAAGCAGCAACAACAAGTTAAACAACATCTGCTATTTGTTAAAAGCAACAACTAAATATTAAAAACAACAACAACTACAATAGCAACACAAACAACAGCAACATTAACAACAGCAACAACTAGAGCATAAAGCATGTCGGAAACTAACGAGAATAATGGAGACCAGCAGCTTCAGGCGCAGGGAGCGGAGGGCGAAGCTGTTGGTGAGAATAAAATGAAGTCGCGTCTTCGTAAAGGAGCTCTGAAGAAGAAGAACGTCTTCAATGTAAAGGATCATTGCTTTATAGCACGATTCTTCAAGCAGCCAACATTCTGCTCTCATTGCAAGGACTTTATCTGGTAAGTTAAATCTTTGCAAATTTAGTAGATTTACCCAGATCAAAAAATCCTTACAATTATGGCTTAAATTATATAAATATTTAGTATACAATTGAATTACTTATCATTATGCCTAACATAGATCAAATGCAGTCCAATAACGCTTAACCTTTAAACCCATTCACTTTAACAAAATGTGAAAACTATTACATCTATGGCAACATCTTCGCAAAGTTTGCAGAAATCTTTAGTCTTTTGGCCAAATAGATCCATCATAGTTATGCTTTAGCTGCTTGAATAGCTCTGCTATAACAAACTTGATGAATTGCAGTTGAAAATTACCTCAAAATACACTTTTGCATCACATTTCATTAGCATCAATATTGCAACAGTATCGGTCTGTGGTATTTGTACTCAAAAGAAAACATCAAAACGAAATATTTTTACGAACTTGATTTGCTATTGCTATTCTTTTTGCTACTGCTATTCTTTTTCGTATAGATTCTTGAGCACTAGTTTATATATATATCTCTATATATATATTGTTGAAATTATGTTTCATGTGCCTTATGCGGCACTTGTGGGTCTACACGGTGACAACGATATCGACCACATAACTAAGCAGCCTACATGGCGGCCAAATGTTAAACGGCAATCGATATCATTCCAACTATATATCCAACTAACTAACTATCCAACGGCAAATGCTGAATGGCATTGGAATGGTACAAGCTTTGCAATCGAAAGGTTAAGCAACAGCAACAATAACAAAATAACATATTAACAAAAACAGCTAGAACAGCAAGTAGTCTCTTTGTGTATAATGTACTTAGATTTAGATAAATACAGCTCTGGAAATCATTTTTAATCCATGCTTGTGTAAGCCAGAAGTAAGACGACAAACCAACAGTCTGATACATACTAATTTTAGGCTCCCAACTAGATCCCTCTATCTGTTCCGGCTTACGCTTTCATCTACCTTAAATTTAACAGGTGGATTATAAACCAATCTCATGCGTATTAGCCAGGCATTCCAGCTTGGGTCGGCTCATTTATAAACACGCTCAGATTGTATTGAAGTGTTGAAGTATTGTAGAATTGAAGTATTGAAGTATTTGCGTAGCGTGAAACGAGAGCAAATTTTAAATTTGGCAACTCAATACGAATATATTAACTTTGTTATTACAGCGGCTATCAATCGGGATATGCATGGATGTAGGTATTTTATATATTATATATATTATTCCTATATATTTATATTTATATATATATATATATATATATATATATATACATATAGTGTTGATGCTGATTCTTTTTAAAAAGCAAATTCTATACATCAAAATAAATACATTTTCAACTGAAAATATTCTTTTGTTTCCTTCTATGGAAAAGCATTGAAAAGTTGCAAAATGAGTTAATTTTATGTAAAATTATTAAATAATTATTATCATGATTTGTTTGCATAATAAATTATACTTAATTTATATAAAGTTTAGGTTTAAAACAAAATAATGTCAGCATAATAAATTATACTTAATTTATATAAAGTTGAGGTTTAAAACAAAATAATGTCAGCAGTTTTAATTAAACTAATTGAAATTGAATATGCTTTAAGACTCTGTTCAATACAAATGTTTTAATCGTTGCTTTGACAGTTTAAAGCCTCTTCATGAAGTGACTGGAAAATTAATTGGAAAATTGCTTAATAAAATAGCCCAGGCATATGTCAACAAGTCTGTAGGAGTTCACCAAAAGTATCTATTGAACGCTGCCTGTGGTATAATGTTACTGAAATTGTGCTCGAGTTCAATAATTGTTAACATTGTTGTTGCAAGCCTCTTGGCTCTGAGCTAATTGGCATAAAACATTTGGCCAGCAAACATTTAGGCAATAATTAAATTAATTGCTGTTTAAAATGCGCTGCTGAGCATCGATCTATGCCCAAAAAGCAAACCAAACCACAACCCAACTGAGTCATCTGAAAAGTCGTCAGAGTCATTGACCCAATAGATACCCTATAAATAATTAAACTTCTACTAAAACAAACAAACTTTTTCTTTTCTTACTGTTAACTTTTATTAGACTTGGATAGATTCTCTCGGAAATTTGTGAAATTCTCTTTACACATAAGATTTTCTTGAACAGAATCTTTGTACAGAGACAACAGCTCACCCAATTAACGGCATTTGTTGTTAACATGGTATCATAATTGGCTAATATATACAGTTATATTTCGAGTTACAAATACACAGGTAACTGTCACTGCTACATTACAAGTGTTTGTTGTTGTCATACGTTTACCGGTTACCAGTTTGTTGGTAATGTGGTTACTGCTGTTGACTATTAGCCACATTGTGAACGCCTCTTTTGGCCAGCCACTAATTAACAGCTCCAGTTATAATTTTCGCTTCACCTCGCATCGCCCCGCCTCAGCTCACCTCTTGCTCTTAATGTTGTTTGTTATTTGGGTGCTCACGTTGCAAAATGTGTTGCAGGCACGTAGTTAACGTAACCAATTTCGGTGGCACAGGACGCAACAAGATGAGCTGGTTAAAGCTTACATAGGGTAATAAGGCAGCAAGAGTGTAGCCAGGCCGTGTCATGCCGCATTTACATACCAAGTTAAACTGGCAAGTGGAAGTTGCCACCGTTTTAATGCCACCTCATTTGCATAACAGCACCCAAAAAAGAAAAAATGTTGCACCTCGACAAATTTCCGCTTGACTGTCAGTTTTTCATGTTTACTTAAGATTCCTAGACAGATGCATTGGAGCCAACAACAATTTGATCAAGTGTGTGTGTGTGTGTGGACTATTTCACTTTATTTTTTTATCCTAACTGATTGGGTAAATCGTTTAAGTAGTAGCCTACGACTGTCCTAAAGGCTAAGCTAAATGGTAAAGATTCTACTTCAACAATAGTTTATTAATAACTTATATTGATATAAGTGCCAAAACGTGATGATTTTCTATTTTATAGTAAAAGATTCAATTTTTATTCAACTAGGAGTGTGGTACTTGTTCTCTCTGCCTCCCGTATTGGAATAATATTCTTTTTTTTACTTTTCAATCTTTTCTTCTTTTCTTCTACTTTGCTTCTTTCCCTTACTTCTTTATAACTCGTCAACTAACTGTTAACAGGATATATTAGGCAAACACTAACAGCCAGAATCAATTCTGATAAAATAATCTAATACGTCTAAGTAGAGTAAAAAATAAATTCAATCTTGGCACTGCTAGGGTTCGAGTCCCAGCTAACAAATATTCCATAATTCAGATATCCCCTGGGACTGTACCTCAGTAAAATTGAAATTTGTATAAAATCGGTTTTCTCTGGTACTGTTATTTAAATTCCGTTATGATTTTTTTGTTATTTTTCTATTAATTTATTTCTTATCAGCTTTAAATCTATAGTTCCATTAGAAGAAACAAATCATCCGTTTAATATTAAATAAAAAAATTAAAATTTCTGCAAAATTTATTATTTGGATATATAATATAATTATTAATGCACAACAATACATTTTATTATGTTTTTACAAATTTGTTGATTGTCGGAAAATTAAACAGATTTGAAAGGAAAAGGACAAAGGAAAAGATAAAGCTTACAGCAGGGGTATATTTTAAATTTTATAAATCAGATTGATATACAGTCGAGTCCCGATAATTCGTAATACCACGGGGGATCACATTTTTTATGAATTACGCAGAATTAGGAATTACTGAGATTTCCATTAAACGAGGCTTAACAAGAAAATTTCGAATTTTTATATTTTAGATAATGTTTATATATTTCTTAATTGTTGGCCTCAAGAAATCAACATAAGTACATTCATTTGTACTTTTTATATATTAAATGCAAATTAAATTAATTAATCATTATTTTATTTTTCGACATTTACGCATTGATTGTACGCTTGGGAAAAAATCAGCAAACTAATAAAAAATAATGTGAGACAGCAAAAAAATTGAATATATGTAGCGACGTAAAGGCGGCATAACTGTCTACAAATCGTACCGGTGATAACGCATTGCATTACGAATTATAAGAGGCTACGAAACCAAATTACGATTTATGTTCTTTGCGTTGCGAAAAATATTACGAATGTAATGTATGAAATTTCTACGAACTATCAAGTTTTTTCCAAGTGGACAGAAATGTTAACGAATTATTGAGAATTTCAAGTTAGCGGGGTACGAATTATCGAGACTCGACTGTATATAAAAAAAAAAAATAAATAAAATAAATATAAAACAATATTATATAGCTAAATATAACTAAATAAAATAAATTAAATAAAATAAATAAATTAAAAAATAGGTAAATTAAATAAATTAAATAAATTAAATAAATTAAATAAATTAAATAAATTAAATAAATTAAATAAATTAAATAAATTAAATAAATTAAATAAATTAAATAAATTAAATAAATTAAATAAATTAAATAAATTAAATAAATTAAATAAATTAAATAAATTAAATAAATTAAATAAATTAAATAAATTAAATAAATTAAATAAATTAAATAAATTAAATAAATTAAATAAATTAAATAAATTAAATAAATTAAATAAATTAAATAAATTAAATAAATTAAATAAATTAAATAAATTAAATAAATTAAATAAATTAAATAAATTAAATAAATTAAATAAATTAAATAAATTAAATAAATTAAATAAATTAAATAAATTAAATAAATTAAATAAATTAAATAAATTAAATAAATTAAATAAATTAAATAAATTAAATAAATTAAATAAATTAAATAAATTAAATAAATTAAATAAATTAAATAAATTAAATAAATTAAATAAATTAAATAAATTAAGTAAATTAAATAGATATATATAAAAATAGATAAAATATATAAAATATCTAAAATAAATAAAATCAATAATATAATTAAGAAATTTCTAAACTAAACTAGTTTAAATAAAATTAATTATATAAATAAACTAAATATTTTTTAGGAATCATAAGTTTTTGTTGAAGTTGTAGGGTGTTTGTTAAGAATATAGTTATTAACACGGCTCGACTTCAATTACAAATGTTGGGTGTATTTGTCATATTTCTTTGAGAGGAAAGTGAAAATGAACGGAGTTAACAAATAGTTTTTTTTTTTTTATGCGAAAAAAATTCTAAGTAGGCAAGTCATATAGCTATTTGAAATGCAGCCAAGCATTCTCATCGGTGACATTTTTATAACAAACTTTTTCGTACCTGTTGTCTGCTGGGTTCGATCCTTGGTCTTCCTGCTGACGAGGCGGTTGCCTAGCCACTGAGCTGTACAAGCTCAGGGACCAGTGATCATCAAGTGACTAACAAATCTATCTGTGTAATGAAGCAAGTCTTGTACTTTTTACTGAATTTTTTGTTATTTCACATATTATTCTTAATTCCGTTTTGTTCACTACATATCCTCTCACACAACTTCACAGCTACAGTTGTATTGTTGTGTTTTTTATTGTCTATTTATTTCATTGGCTGCCAACGGCTACCCACATTGGAAATATATATATCCACTTCGGGAAACTTGTTGTTCTATGCATTTAGTCAAATATTTATTGTGGCTACACAATTGATGAACTATAGATAAAGTCAAGGATACATTATATTAATTAATAATCATAGTACTGAAAGAAAAACAAAGGGAAAATAATATTTATTTTACAGAATATATATAGAACTTCAACAAAAATTTGATGAGGTGTCTGTGAATAGATATTTGTTTGGTAAACTTGATTAAGTTAACTTAAAATTTAACATAAAAAAACAAAAAAAAATTCGATACAAAAAAAAACGAAATGGCAAATAAACAAAGAAATAAAATAAAAAGAAAATTGCAATAAAATAATAATTAAAATTAAATTGATGCTGAAAACACAATTAAAGCTAATTGGAGTCATTGTAGGAAAAGGACCTATATATATTATATAGAACGATATTAGATTTCCTTGCCAAATCAGTTCGATTTAATCGGATAATATTGCATGTCAAATCTGTATAACGATTTTATAAATTCTACTGAAATTAAATTGATAATCTTCTTGCTGTTTTTGTGTTTGTTTTTAGAATTGCAACAAAAATTCACATAAAATGCAAATTACGGGCAAGTTATGCGCTCAATGCGACAATACACAAAATTTGCATACAAATATATATATAATATATATAAATATATATATATAAAAGCTATACATGTATACAGAAATAGAGAGGGGCAGGCAGTGCAGTATCTGGTGCTGTGATTTTGTAGAGGTTTGGGTTAGGGGACACGCTCAGTCACACACACTCGATAAGCGGATTGTGGTCAAGGCATTTATGGCTTACGGAATATGGAATATGGTATATAAAAGATGGAATATGTATATATATGTAAATATATATTTTTGTGTAGCACGTAATCAGACACCGTTGCCACACCCAGTAGCCAATTGGCCAACTGCAGCATGAGCCGTAACGCTTAATCTGAAAAGTAGGCAATACAAATAAGTAAAATGGATAAGTGGGTGCACATGTATGAGTTAAAAGTAATTCACAACATAAAACTAGCAAAAAAAAAAACTGTCTATGCAAAGTGCATGTCCTTGCCAAATTTAATGGACATTGGCAAATATCCTAACCTGCAACTCTTAAATTAAATCTAATTTTCCCAATGAGTAAAACAGTTTTAAATAATTTTAAACAATTTTTGATATTTCTTGCAATTAATTAAAAGAAATATTATTTTATTATTTTTTTTCATTTTAATTTTTTATGTCTAATTTTTATCATATAAATCCCATATTTTCTCTGGAGATGTTAATTAAAAATTCCATTTTAGCTTCACAAAAAAGTGTTAAATGACCTTTGAGTCTGACCACATAAAATAATATAATATATATTTATATTAAATCAATAAAAAAATCAATATTAAAATTAAAAGGTTAACAGAAGTTTCCAACTTTTAAATTTTTCAAAACATTAATAAATTTTATTTATTAATTTTAGTAAATTAATATGCAATTGTTGACTTAAAAATAAAAAATTAAATACAACAGCAATTACAAAATTAAAAAATTTAATTTATTATATAAATATTATTAAATTACTATAATTAAAAATTTAATGTGAAAAGTTTTTTTCACCTAATTATAACACTTGAGGTTTGAAAACTATTGCGATATTTATTGATAAGAATTTGCCGAATAATTGTTAAAATTAAATGAGTTAAATGCTCACACAAACACATTATACACACACATACATACACACATACACAGAGACAGCATATTTATTGATAGAAAGGTAATGCAATTAAAACAAATGAAGAGATGAAATCAACCTTTTGTATACACGTAATTGATGTAATTTCCAACTAATTTTGCAATTAAACATTTTACAGGGGGTTCGGCAAGCAAGGATTCCAGTGTAATGGTATGTAAATCCTTTGAAGCTCACTCCACTTCAAGTGCCCACTTTAAATATCTTGAATCGTTGCAGTCTGCTCCTATGTGGTACACAAACGTTGCCATGAATACGTCACCTTCATATGCCCCGGCAAGGATAAGGGCATCGATTCCGTAAGTATCGAAATATCCTCTTCTATATACTATATTTAACATAACATGCTTTAACCTGCTTAGTTACTCTAATCAAAGCTAAATTCTTAGCTTCAGCTTTAAGAACTGCCTGCAGCAATTTCATGTGCGAGTTTATAAAAAAAAAGATATATATATATATAACCCAATATATATATACATATATAACAAAACAGACTTACATTCCCGCTTGGCTATGAAATTCTGTTGTTCCTCTGTCAAATTAAACTGTCATTTGGTTTTCGTTGCTTATCCTTTGCCTTATCCTTCAAATTCCAGAATGTCTCAGCTGTCCCTATCTCCCCAATCCCTATCACTACTCCCAGCGCTTTGCTCCCCTGTCAGCTTTGCTGTAAGCTTAGAAAAAATGTCATTTTGGCTTTTTAGCATACAACGAATTTCATATTTGTTGGCCAGCTTCAATGTTAACCCGGCTAAAACCTGTCCAATCTGCAAAGCTTCAACTCTGACTTACTGTCACACTCCACAAACGTCAAGCGTCTAACGGGTCTCCAAATGAACTTAACTTCTGTACAGCTACATTAGCTTAGATTGCTCTCAAAATATAAGAATATAAAACTTAACTATTATAATAATTTATAATATGAAATTCATATATTTTTTATAATAATTACAAATCCAATGAATATATAAATTAGTGTATATAAATTAATTTTATATTCAAGACTCGCACATGAAAATGCTAAAAAAAATATTTGCACTCAGAGAGTTTATTGTTTTATAATTGAGTTAAGCAACAAAAATACTAACAATTAGTTATATATAACTTAAAATAAATAAAGCTTATTAACATTCAGCAATTTACTTTAATTTATTGTTTCATTTTTATGTGTTTCATTGTGCTCTGTTTATTTATCATTATCATTAATTGTACTTTGTATTTTCATGTACCAAAAAAAAAATATAAAAATAAAAAAACAAAAATTTACTGTCAAAATCACATCGTTCACCAAACAAAATCAAAAAACCGAACAAAACAAATAATAAATTGAAAAAAAAAAATGAATTGAAACAAACAAAAAACAAAACAATCAACAAATAATTGAAAACCAAATTGAAATCTGTGGCATGCAACGCGCATATGATTCAAGGATTCACCAAAAACCCAGCACCATTTCGAACCATTCACATACGCAGGACCCACGTTCTGTGACCATTGTGGTTCTCTACTGTATGGCATATACCATCAGGGTCTAAAATGTTCAGGTAAAGTTTGCGAAATTAAGTACGACTTGTAAATATTCTATTGTTCCAAGTACTTACTGTCTATTCCTCTCCTTCCTACCATCTCTCTAACTATCGCTGTATTACTTTTTGTTATCAAATGCTCTCTATCTTTCTCTCTCTCTCTCTGTATATATATATATATATATCTCTCTATCTGTCTATCTCTCTTTTCTCTATGACGCTGTTAACGCGCTGTTATCGGACTGTTAACTCGCTGTTAATCATTAGCTGTCGCTTCTTCTATTTCCTTACATTTCTACTTAACTTTTTCTGGCTCTAAAAACCCTTCCTATACTGTATGTTACCTATGTATATGTGCGTATGTGAGAGCGTGTGTGAAGGTGTGTGTAAATTAACATAAAATTTTAAAACAATTTAGCCCATAAGTTAGCTCTTGTCCCACAACAACAACAACAACAACAAGAGTGTGTGTGAAATGTGCCTACAGGCGCATAAAATATTTGTACTAACATTACATATCTATATATTTATATATATATATATATATCAATATATAATAGTATAGCTACCTTTGTATATATATATTTTAGCTATACATATGTATGCCTATATATAGTATAACTGTAGTTTTGTGTACATTTTTGGTAATTGTTCGTAAATTTAAAAGATTTTTTGTTCATTTTGTTCCGGCGTCGCCCACAGCTTGTCCGTGGAGCCGTAGAGGCAACCAATTCATTAGCATAATTTTGCATACAGGAGTAAACAATGAACCCATTATACAATATAAATATACATATATATATATATATATATATATATGTAAAAGATCCGTCGTTATATCTAATTTGTAAAGAGAAGTTTTTGAGCCGCAATGTAATTAAATTTTTAATGCTTACTCAGGCTGCACACGAATCCCCCTCCGGCTATGCACTGTATAGAGAGCCAGGCAGATATTATAGGAAAGTTGGAAAAGAAGTGGCAGCTGAGGCAGAACTGAAGGAATGACTTATGCTTTGTGGCATGGCATATATTTAATGCATTTTCGGTGCTTCGGTGGAGTACTACATAAATGTAACTAAAAAAGTTGCTGCGAATCGCAACAACAATTGAACTTTGTCTGCAGCAGCTCCTAAGTCAATTCAACGTATATGTGTAAGTGATACTACACATGGTTGCGGTGTCTGTGTGTATTTGTTTTTTGAGAAAAAGCAGCAAAATGTGTTGCAAAGAAGAAGATAAGCTTTAAACATGTACCTTGCATTACATTCTGCTCCTCCTTCCATTTGTGCGCTGCATTCGTAAACGTTTTACTCAGGCTACGGTGCAGCTTTGCAGTGAATTTCAAATGGAAAATACCTTTTAGGGTAAATAAAAAGGTTTCAATTCTGTTTATGTTTTTCTACTCTCTCTTTTATTTTATCTGTTAAACTTATTTGGAAGACAAATCCATTCTAAAGCTCTCTGCAAGAAGTTTTCAGTAGAACATCTATAGAAAATTATAAACTTTTTGATAGATAATATATTTTTATAGTGTGAACCTAACCTCACTACACTTATAATTAGCAATAAATAATACAATAAAATTATATTTTAAAATATTATTTTTGATATCGTATAATACCTATATAGAATTCAGTTCAGTTTTTACTTTTTGGAGAGCTCCAATGGACCATCTTGGGGAGAATTTGTTATGTGCTAAAGTCCTTTGCTATTTGTTACAAATTCAGCTTGTTGCAGGATAATAGGGAGGAGTTGCCTTGGCAACCATTTTCCAGGACGATTTATTCTGATGTTTTTAGCCCCTTTGCCTTTTTGTAAAAAAAGAGCAAAGCGGAGCTATTGGAAATGTGCAAAATCCAAAAGTATGTAACACATAGAAATAATCATCGGAGACCCCATAAAGTATATATATTCTGAATCAGGACGACAAGACGAGTTGATCTAGCCCTGTCCGTCTGTCTGTCTGTCCGTCTGTCCGTCTGTCCGTCTGACCGTCTGTCCGTCTGTCCGTCTGTCCGTCTGTCCGTCTGTCCGTCTGTCCGTCTGTATGAACGCCTGTTTCTCAGAGACTATAAGAGCTAGAGCAACCAAACTTGAAATCGTTATGTTCGTAGGTTATACGAGTTTGTTTTTGATTTTTGAATTTCCTCCCCTGACCCCCGCAAATCGAAAAAAACGATTATTAAGCACAATTTTCAACCGATCAAATTTATTTTTGGTACACATCATAATTAGACCATTCTTGATCCATGTTGTAAGTCTGAAAAAGATTGATCAAAAATCTCGGAAGTTATAGATCATCAAAAGTGGCGTTATGGGCCCCGGGGGGGTAATGTAGTGCCCGTCTGTCTGTCCGTCCGTCCGTCCGTCCGTCCGTATGAACGCCTGTTTCTCAGAGACTATAAGAGCTAGAGCAACCAAACTTGAAATCTAGATTCGTTATGTTCGTACGCTGTACAAGTTTGTTTTTGATTTTTGAATTTCCTCCCCTGACCCCCGCAAATCGAAAAAAACGATTATTAAGCACAATTTTCAACCGATCAAATTTATTTTTGGCACACATCCTTATTAGACCATTCTTGATCGATGTTGTGAATCTGGGTAAGATTGATCAAAAATCTCGGAAGTTATAGATCATCAAAAGTGGCGTTTTGGGCCCCGGGGGGGGCTATGTAGTGCGCGCAAAATAAGAGCTAGAGCAACGAAATTTGGAACGTAGATTTGTTATGTTTGTACGCTATACGAGTTTGTTTTGGATTTTTCAATTTCCCCCCCTGACCCCCGCAAATCGAAAAAAACGATTATTAAGCACAATTTTCAACCGATCAAATGTATTTTTGGTACACATCATTATTGGACCATTCTTGATCGATGTTGTGAATCTGGGTAAGATTGATCAAAAATCTCGGAAGTTATAGATCAGCAAAAATGGCGTTTTGGGCCCCGGGGGGGTATAGTAGTGCGCGCAAAATAAGAGCTAGAGCAACGGAATTTGGAACGTAGATTTGTTATGTTCGTACGCTATACGAGTTTGTTTTGTATTTTTCAATTTCCCCCCCTGACCCCCGCAATTTGAAAAAAACGATTATTAAGCACAATTTTCAACCGATCAAATTTATTTTCGGTACACATCATTATTAGACCATTCTTGATCGATGTTGTGAATCTGGGTAAGATTGATCAAAAATCTCGGAAGTTATAGATCAGCAAAAGTGGCGTTTTGGGCTCCGGGGGGGTATAGTAGTGCGCGCAAAATAAGAGCTAGAGCAACGAAATTTGGAATGTATATTTGTTATGTTTGTACGCTATACGAGTTTGTTTTAGATTTTTCAATTTCCTTCCCTGACCCCCGCAATTTGAAAAAATCGATTTTCAGATACAATTTTTAACCGATCAAATTTCTTTTACGCACACATATTAAGTTGACCATTCTCCATCTACGTTGTGAATTTCGTTAGGTTTGAACAATAAACACGGAAGTTATACAACATTAAGTACCGCGCTATGGAGCGTGGGGGCTAAAAGGTGCGCGCAATGGCTAAGTACGTGCAGAACTGTGTGTATGTATGAGTATGTGTGTGTATGGCTGTATATGTAGGCAAAGGGGCTCTCGTAGTCGGGTACACTCGACTACAGACTTCTTACTTGTTTTTAATCAGCGAGTGTGAAATGTGAGACTGAATTCAAATATTTCCAAGAATTGAAAACCAATGAACTTGCTGTGGTTGTTCTGTGTGTGTAAGATCCGATTGTGTGATTTCAGATGTGTTTGTGTGTGTGTGTGTGTGTGTGTGTGTGTAAATGGTATAAAATGTCAACATAAATTTAACTACAGTTGCGATACGCTAACACAATGAGGTAACTGTACGGGTTCAAGCCCTAAGTTATCAATTATCTCTCACTTCTCTTAGGTTCCTGGGTTCCTAGTATTCAAGCACATACACACACACACACACACATAGCGGTTAAGTGTTGGTGTAATACAATCCAAGTGGTAAAGTGTTGCCTTTTGTCATATTTTGTATCGCTTGTGATTGAGACAGTCTTGCTTAAGGACGAAGTTCTATCCCAACCTGTCCCTCACCTACAAGCTTTCAGGACATGTGAATTGAATGTTTGTTATTGGAAATCGGATCAAATATATATGTTGTTCAGACTGATACGTTGACAGACTGACAAAGAGTCAGTCATATAGCAATCAATTTAGCAATGGTCGATTGCTCAGATTTGTTCAACTGTTTTACCTGTTGGTGCCTGTGCTGTTCGTTGAATTTTCCCAAATAGAGATAGGAATTTTTCAAGTTTTCTATTTCGCAATTTAATCAAATTGAATGTAGGTGTGGCTAAGCTTGATTTAGGCTATACAAATCTATATCTTTTATCTAGTTGGCAAATCAATATGTGCATATTATTGCCTACTCTTTCAGTAACTGTATGGCTCTTTCTGTGTGTGTGTGTGTGTGTGTGTGTATGTGTGACAATGAATGTATATATATGTGTGTGTGTGTGTGCCTGTGTGTTAATTTATATCCGTGTGCTGAACGGAAATTGAAAACGAAATTAGTTTACAGTACGCTATTTGATTTGCCTGATTGGTTTTCCTCATCTGCCTCATCTTATAGAGAAAATAAATGTATATTTCTGTATCTCTCTGTATGTATGTGTGTGTATGTAGGAGGCATAAACTCAACAGCAACAGCAACAGCAGCAGCAAGCCCTCTTATCAAGCATGTTGTCATAATAAATGACATGGCAATTTATAAATGCAGCCCAACTCCTATCTCTTGGCCACGTTATCAGGGGTAACAGTTGTTAATATGCTGGCACTTATATTATACGGCTATGACACTACATACACTCGCTCACTAACACACACACACACACAGAGGGATACACATACATTATATATAAGTGTGTTTGTATTTGTGGGTAGCTCTCCGAATTACTGCAAAATGAACGTTTCAAAATGGAGTTGGAAAATTGCTAGCTGGCAGAGATATAATGCCAGCGATATATTGATAGAGCACATAGCCCCAACAGGAAGCGGAAGGGAGGGGTGCTTTAGCTTCAGGTAGTGTGTGTGTTGGTATGTTGGCGTGTGCAATAACAAGGCCTTAAATTTGTTAAGTGACACCAGAAAACGCCAAAATGTACAAAAGAACTCATGACAAGTTGTTGTACATTTTTGAATTTCGTTATAAAATGCTGTGGCACGTGGCACGTTGCAAATAGGCAATAAATTTAGACTCTCTTTAGCTTGTTTTCCACATGAAAATGTTATCTTAAAATATTTGCAAAATATTATTGAACAGAGTAACTGTCACAGCCTCGAATTCTTCAACTAAAGCAGGCAACAAGGCTAACAATTTTCAGGAATAAAATTTACCATAAATAAATTAACCTCTTTAACTACTGTAAATTTATTTGGTTAACCTTATTAGAAGCGCAATGGATGAATTTTAAGTACATATAGAATTCGCAAGGATATAGTAACAGCTTTCCCAGCTACTAATGTCCAGTTTAATGACGATTTTTAAATCATTTTATTCCATATAAAAAGAAACTGCAGATTAAGTTGGATTTCCATTCAGTTTTCTCCGAAAAAGAGATTAAGCAAATGGTTCCTAACATGTGTATATATTTTATAAATGGAGCTTAAGTATGACCTTTCAACTGTGCAACAGATTTGCAAAAGTTTTCTCTAAAAGCAATTCTGTTGATGCCAAAAATCTGTGCACGTGCTACAGCAGCTGTCGTTGGTCTAGAAAAACCACAAAAACACACACTCATACACACAGAGAGAGGTAAAATCTACACAGTAATATTTCAATTGGCAATTGGCAATTGAATTTCACCTTCAAACAACTTACATTCAACTGCATTTAATGCTTACACAACTGTATATACAAATACAAGCAAACGCGCGCTTTGCCACTGAGCCTTGGGCGCCCGCCAAAGTATGCAACACTTTTTGGTATACGTGGCCATGGCAGCCGCAGCAAGGCCAACCACAGCCTTGGGGCACTCTAGTAAGTGTGCTTGTGCTTCTCTTTCAGTGTTTGTGTGTGTGTGTGTAAGTGTGTGTGTTTTTTTACACTTTGAATTTTGCTTTTGGATCGGCTTCATTTAGTTTTGTCTTATGCACAAAGTAAGAGCGAACAGCATACTACATACTATTAATGGGTTGAGCAGCTGGTGAGCTCTTTAGTTTAGTTGCAGAAGTCAAAGACAACCGAAACACTAACAGTAACGAGCGTAGTAAATGGAGCCAAGGAGAGACGAAAAATGAGCGTCTTGTGAAGAACATGATGCTCATGCATGCGCATAATAATATCATATGTCCTTGTTCAGTTTTTAAGGGGATGCCATGAAAATACAACACACACACACACACACACAAGAACAGAATAGCACACAACATCAACAGCAACTACTAATGTATGTGAGCAGCTTTGGCAATGATGATGAGTTCAGGGCTCTGACATTGCGACCTCAAAAAAGCGCAAAAAAAAATAAAGATAAAGAAAATAGAAAAGGATTTGATTATAAACTTGAGCTGCACAACTATTAAATACTCTGTATTCAGTTCATTACCCAACAGAAAACACTTAAGAAACATATCAACCCTATGGCATAACTATTAGAGGGTACAAGCAGGCTTTTCTCAGTCATGTGTGTATCTATGTGTGTGTGTGTGTGCGGATTAGGCAACAATTGTTTCTTGTTAGGTATTTGTGGGTCTCAGCAACAGCGAAAGTCGTCGACAACATCAAGGAACCTAGTGCTAGTCACAGCCCACAACTAAATACATTCACACACACATATATATACACACAGAGACATGCACATATACTTGAAAGTATTTCTTATTTATGTTGCCAAATAGTGCAGAATCCGGAAAGTAGTAGATTTTATTGAGAGCATTTAAGCATTGACTGAGGTTTAAGCGAGGTTTCTCAAGTGATGTACATTCCCCTGAGAGGCATTAAAAGTTATTTGATGTAACTTACATTATGTAAGGCCCACCTTTAGTAGCATTTACATAAACTATCAACTTGTCAACCAGTTAAGCAGCTCTGCTCTTAATGTGTTTTTTATAAACTTTTTTCAACTCTCTTTGCACTTGCACTTAAGTTTCCTTGTAGAGTTTCCTTATAAATGTGGTTTCCATTGCACAGCACATTAGCTAATCGACAAGCATAAAGCCCACAGCCCACAATCCACAGCCCACAATCCACAATCCACAATCCACCATCCATAACCCATTATCCATTGTCCACAAACCATAACAGAATCCATTAACATTCGCTCAACTCTTCAACTCTTTAAATAAATCTTAACTTCCATCACATAAATCAATATTTTTGTTATTCTTCAGTTGATATAAAAATTAATACTGCAATTAAATTATTTTCTTAACAGTACTCTATAAAAGTTATGCAACATTTTGCTGTTTGGTAATCTTTATTTCGTTTTTTTGAAATTTAATTTACATTTTCGTTTCATGTTTCTGCCACAATGTTAGTTGTTAGTTGTGTTCGTGCAACGCAATGCAATGCATTAGATTTAAATGTTTTTGCGTACATAGCGAAAAACCTGCGTTAATTTTCCATTAGATCTCTCTCCAACTGTTCCAATTCTCAGGCACACCAGATGCCGCATAAATGGCACAACGTTGCCTTCCTCTCGCCGATGTTTTGCGATCATTGCGGCTCGCTGTTGCACGGCATCACGCACAAGGGTCTCAAGTGTCGAGGTAATGTGTCTCCAATATGTCCATTGTTTATGCTGTCCCAGACTCAATACACATCCCTCTGTGTGTTGGTGTGTATGCGTGTGTGTCTATTGTGTGTCAGTGTGTGTGTTATATCTCGTTTAAAGCTAAAGCGTGTGACGCAAAATATTCATTTTGAAGCAAATAAAACTTTTTTGTTTTCCAAATTAAATTATTATTATCTTCCCATTATTTATATAAATTTTCCTTATATTTTCCTTTTATGTTGATATTTTATATACATATATATACATTTATATATATATACCGGACTTTGAGCGTCGTGTCACACGGCTCTTTAGCAGCTGCAACACTTGTTGGCGCGGCTCTTAGTTTTGGTTTGTTCCAATATGCAATTAGCAGCGCTTTGTTGCAACTCAAGTGCGTGCTTCTGTTGCTGAGTTTTTGTGTATGAGTGGCTGTGTGTGAGTGTGTGTGTGTGTGTGTGTATTTGTATGTGTGTTTTACTGTTACAGCTACTGTTTTACGTTGTTGTTATTTTTGTTATTGTTGGGATTGTTTTATTTTTTGCATTTGACAAATAATGCATCACGTTTGGCTTTATCATTATCGCGCCCACTGCCACGCCCACACTCAATGCCTGCGCATTTGCCTTATGCAATTCGCTTACACTTTTAATTTACAGTTTCTGCTTTGTTGCTTTATTTGTGTTTGTGTTTGTTGCCACAATTTGCAGCTGCATGCCAAAATTTGCACTGAGGGAAAAACGATTCTAATTCCAAAAAAAAATATATAGAAAATATTTTGCATTAACATTTTACTGCAAATTGTTGCACATTAGCAGGGGGAAAGTGAAAGTTCTATTAATGTGTTAATTATATTATTTAGCTGTTATTATAATACGCTTAAGCATTGATGAAATTTCCTTAATATTATTAAGTATTTTCCATCTTTTTTTGCTCATTTTTTTTGGGGAAAATATAAAAAAAAAGTGCGCAATTTACCAAGTCATTTGTTGCCTTAATATCCTGCATAGTCCTTGGAAAACAAATAATTTACTTACGCTTGATTGCACGGTCAGGCAAATAAGAGCCAGAACCACCCAGAACCACCCAGAACCAGCCAGAGCCAGCCAGAACCACAACACCAACCACAACCACAACACACAACATACAGGACACACAGAACAGAACACAACAACAGCAACAACAGATAAATAGAAACATCCACACATCGAAGCGAGTCCCAAACAAATATGAAACGAAAGGCAGAGCAAATGAAAGCGAAAATGAGAATGAGAATAAGAATGGAAAGAGGAATGGGAATGGGAATGGAAATGGAAATGTGGTAACAGACAGCCAACAATAAGGCATTGCCGGATGTGCGTGTGTGACTATGTCTGTGTGTGTGTGTGTGCGATTGTCATTATCAAACGTCAATTTTGTGTCCCAGAACAGTGACTGCCTGTCTGTCTCTTTGCCTGTGTGTGTATATGTGTGCGTGTGTGTGTGTGTGAGAGTGATTGTCCCGCAGTTCAATAATGTTTGTAATTCCATTGCAATTGTGCTTTGGTTTAACTGTAAATATTTTTACCATTGTTTCGCATTGTTTACAGTTCTAATTGCCAATTTCCTAACCAAATATTATTGAATATAAAGAAAATTCAAATCTAGATAAAATTATTCGATATATATATCGTATATTACCCCATAAACAAACAACAATGAAACTTTGCGGCAATTTAAAAGCTCTCCACGCTGTGGACTATTATGCAATTTGTGGCATAAATATTTAATAACAGTTACAAGACAAATGACTCTCAAACTGTAAATATGCTAATTTTAATAATTGGCAGTATGATATAGTAATTAAACTTATATATATAACGGAATAGATCGGGGAGTATTAGTCGTCAACTTCTCTGCACTTTTTGCATTTGTTTTATTATGCGCGTTATCCTTCAGGCTTCGTGTAACTTTAAACCAACGAAAGAACCACTAAGCAGTACTACTGAAATATGTGAAAACCTATACTAAGTGGCTATACGAATAGCAAATACTCTTCATACCAACAGAAATTCAGCTAAAGTATTCCGTTCTTCTGCTTTGTCTGGAGCATCTTTTGTTCGCTTATTTTTATTTCCTTCAAGTTAGATACTTAAATATATATATAAATAGAGTCCTTACTTATACCTTTCCAACAGCATATAATTTGCATTTCTTATACATATATGTATATGTATTCTTATATATATATATATATATATATATATATTGTAGCGTATAGAATGTGTTACATAAGCTTGCATATATTGTAGCCACATATATATTTTATATAAATAAATAATTTTACGCAAAAAACGGCATACACAAAACTGGGCCACTTTATGTATACACACACACACACACACACACACTCACTCACACTCACACGCACTTGTATTTTGTGTTGATTTTGTTGTTGTTGTTGCTGTTGTTCTTGTTGTTTTAACTTCACAAAATGTGGCACGCAAAGGGAAATTTTTTCTTTTAGTTATTTGCTCGCTTTGTTACTTTGCCTCATATATATATATATATATATAAATATGTTTGTGTGTATGTGTTAGCTTTTTATTCTGTATATTTAAGTATGTATGTATGTATGTGTATGTTTATGTATGTTTGTGTGTGCTTCAAAAACCTCTTTCATATTTTCATTAAATACAACACATATTCTGACTGCCCAAACTGACCAGCCCGCCGCGTCTTTACCCTCGACACTCCCCCACAGCCCACAACCCATCGCCCACAGGCCACAGCTCTTGGTAAAGTGCCCAGTGCCCAATATGCTGGCTGAGCATCGAGAAATGATTACTTTTTTTTTGCGTTGTGAGCGCGCAACAAGCCAAAGTTTTAAATAACAAAAGGAACACGTATACGCCACGTGCGACATGCCACAAAATGTATGAAAGAAGTCAGAAAAAGCAGGCAATGTTGCGGTGGCTGCAGCACCCAAACGATCAAATAATTATGCTGTTGACCATCAACCCTAAAGCTTAGCTGATTGTAAATGTTGGTCAACTGGACCAATGGAACCAAAGCAAGTTGGCCAACTTTAAGAGCTCTTTAATAGCATTCCTCTTGCAACAACTTTTACAGGGTATTTAGGGTGTACATATGCCCTTTATTGACTTGCATTTCACATGTTTTCAGTTGAGAAATTAAATGAATTACAGTTCCATTTGGCATAATTTCCAATTGAACGCTTTCAGCAGCGCTTTCCCTCTTCTCCCTCTCTCTCTCTCTCTCGCTCTGTTGCAACTTGTCAGTTGCTGCTGTTGGCAACTCTGGTCTGTCATGCCAGAGACATATGCAACTCACAAATATGCAACAGATTTGTGTCACAATGCTCTTCATTTCCTATTGCTGTTGCTGTTGCTTTTAGTGTTGTTGTTGTCGTTGTTGTTGCCAAATTGATGCGATTTCAGTTGGCATAATAAATGGGAATGACTGTGTGCTATGGGCGTGGCGGGAGTTACATTTAAAAGAGTGGAAAATGAAGTAGAAAAAAAAGGAAATGTATGCCTTTTGGCACATAGACTTGGGTGAGTTTATTGGATTGCCGTGCTGATTGATAGCCGTTCTGCCGTTCTGCCGCTCTGCCGCTTTGCCGCTTTGCCGCTCTGCCGGACAGCCATGCGTCGCGTCAAGTCAAGTCTGGCGGCACTTTCCACGCTTTCCACACTTTCCACACGTACTCGTATTTGCCCATAGTCTAGCGGGTAAGTACTTGAGCCACATCAAAGTCACTTTGTATGCGTGTGTTGTTGCGTCTTCCACTCGCTCTCTCTCTCTCTCTCTCTCTCTCTGCGTGTGTGCGTATCCTACACTTGCTCCTCCCTCCTCTTCTCTCCTGTTTACCACATTCACAGAGAAAAGTATATAAAAAAAAAACAAATAACACCGCTTTTATACTATTTTGGAAACTTTTGCTGTGACACACACACTAACACACACACACACACAGACACACACTCATAGACACACACATACAGACTCAAACACATAACCACAAATCTAGCTACCCATCTATTTCAATGATTACCAAGTGGCCACTAACAAGAGACTTATCTTTATTCCCTTACGTGACCTTCGACCTGTGCCCTGAATCCGTTATTTAGCATGCGATATGAACGTACATGCCCGCTGCAAGGAGAACGTGCCCAGCCTCTGCGGCTGCGATCATACAGAGCGTCGGGGTCGCATCTATTTGGAGATAAATGTCAAAGAGAATCTACTCACCGTACACAGTAAGTACTTGGCTAAGTTGGCTAACTAATGTTAACTTAAATATATTTTTGAGGCCTATTAAAAGGTCAACACAAGTCCTACAACTTTAACTCATGTTCCTGCCCCTTTCAACTCAACTCAAAGCAACAAATGTAAAGCGCTTCAGTTTTAACAAATTAAGGCTGAAGAAGAAGTTTGCCCTAAGGAGACAAACTCTGGCAAAAGTTTAAGAATAAGCAGATAAAAAGGAAACAAAAATATTTCCAGACAGCCACAAAACTTTGCCTAAAATTTAACAAATTTTTCAACTTATTTTCCATAAATACTCGTTACATTCTCTCTCTTTCTCTCTCTCTCTCTCTCTGTTTGAGCTTTAACTTAACCAAAAGACTTAAAGGCTTAATCTCTGCTTTATGGTCTTAAGTGAATATTTACATCTATTAGAGCTTACTTACTGCAACAAGTGCTTGAGGTAATCAAATGCAGAACATGCAACTAGCTGTTGTATAAAATTCAAGTTAGCCAAGCAGCTCCTTTGGGCCAACTGTTACTGTTTTGTTGCTGTAGATTGTTAACTTGTTTTCTGCCAGAAAAAAAAGAGATAAAATTGCATTTTGTAGCAATTTTCTTGGTTTTCTTAGCATTTGCATTTGATTGAATGCTTTGAGTTACTGCAACTCAAGTGATGCACAAAAATTGTTGTTTTTAATGTAAGTTCTACTCTTGGCCAGCTGCTGCTACTCTGCTGCTGCTCTGCTTTGGTTCTGCTGTGGCTCTGCTGCTAAATTGCGTATAATTTGCATTAATTCATTTATATAAAAAAAAGGAAGGACTCTTTATACAAAATGCCGCACAATGAATACTAAAATGCAGTTGCATAACAAAAGCGTGATAAAAATATGTTAAGCATGGAAGAGAGAGCAGTGAAAGCAGAGAAAGTGTAGCATAAGCTTGAGCCAGAATAATAGTTGCCGCGCATATTAAATAGAATTTTTGCTATAACTATTTTTATGTGCTTCACAGTGGAATCCCTTAAGTGTTTTATGTTTAAATTTTATGGCTTAAATTTTCATGTATGCACTTACAGTCAAGGAGGGTCGTAATCTTATACCCATGGACCCGAATGGGCTGAGTGATCCATATGTTAAGGTGAAGCTGATACCGGATGATAAGGATCAGTCGAAGAAGAAGACGCGCACCATTAAGGCATGCCTGAATCCGGTGTGGAATGAGACTCTCAGCTAGTAAGTTATATGAATATTGATTTGGCATATGAATATATATAATCTATATATACATATATATATATATGTGCGTTCAGTGATTTAAAGCCAGAGGATAAGGATCGACGCATACTCATTGAGGTGTGGGATTGGGATCGCACCTCACGCAATGACTTTATGGGCGCTTTATCCTTTGGCATATCGGAGATTATCAAGAGCCCCACCAACGGTTGGTTCAAGCTGCTGACACAGGAGGAGGGTGAGTACTACAATGTGCCCTGTGCAGATGATCAGCAGGATCTGCTGAAACTGAAGCAGAAGCCCTCACAGAAAAAGCAGCCGATGAATCGCTGCGATACTCACACACACTCACAGTCCAAGAAGGACATGATACGAGCCACAGACTTTAATTTCATCAAAGTTCTTGGCAAGGGCTCCTTTGGCAAGGTATGCAAAAGGATACAGCATACAGTAACAGTTTGCAGTTGAAGGACATATTTTCGTTTGCAGGTGCTGCTAGCAGAGCGTAAAGGCAGCGAAGAGCTGTATGCCATTAAGATACTCAAAAAGGATGTGATTATACAGGACGATGATGTGGAGTGCACCATGATTGAGAAGCGTGTGTTGGCACTGGGTGAGAAGCCGCCGTTCCTCGTCCAGCTGCATTCCTGTTTTCAGACAATGGTGCGTATACTTAATGCATTCCAAGTGTGCCCTTTACATTTATTATTCCAAACAGGACCGTTTGTTCTTTGTTATGGAGTATGTGAACGGCGGTGATTTAATGTTTCAGATACAACAATTTGGCAAGTTCAAGGAGCCAGTCGCCGTGTAAGCCTAACTACCCCAATCTTCCCCTATAATATCGAAGATATATATCTGTTCCCTTTCTTCCTGTTTTAGTTTTTATGCAGCCGAAATAGCTGCTGGTCTCTTCTTCCTGCACGCCAAGGGAATCTTGTATCGCGATCTGAAGCTGGACAACGTGCTCCTTGATGCCGATGGACACGTGAAAATCGCCGATTTCGGTATGTGTAAGGAGAACATTATGGGCGATAAGACAACTAAAACATTCTGTGGCACACCGGACTATATAGCGCCAGAGGTAAGATTCTCTAAAGGATATAGGAAAACATTATCTGATTCGACATTTGTGTACAGATAATACTCTATCAGCCATATGGCAAGTCTGTGGATTGGTGGGCATATGGTGTGTTGCTCTATGAGATGCTCGTTGGCCAACCTCCCTTTGATGGCGAGGATGAGGAGGAGCTTTTTGCAGCCATTACCGATCATAATGTTTCCTACCCAAAAAGTCTTAGCAAGGAGGCTAAGGAGGCTTGCAAAGGCGTAAGTACATAAGGAATTTAATCCAAAAGGATAACTTCATAAGGCTACTCCATGTCTGTTACAGTTCTTGACCAAACAGCCCAATAAGCGTTTAGGTTGTGGTTCCTCTGGCGAGGAAGATGTGCGTCTGCATGCATTCTTCCGACGCATAGATTGGGAGAAGATCGAGAATCGCGAGGTGCAGCCACCGTTTAAACCAAAAATTGTAAGCATAATCTTAAAGAGACAAGTGGTATCTAAATCTTTATTATCTTTATTATCGATATGCAGAAACACCGCAAGGATGTGTCCAACTTTGACAAGCAATTCACATCAGAGAAAACAGACTTGACGCCCACAGATAAAGTATTTATGATGAATCTTGATCAGTCCGAGTTTGTTGGCTTCTCCTTTGTGAATTCTGAATATGTTGTTAACACATAAGTAAATCGAACTGAATAACCAAGGAAAAAGGATTAAGGATTTAGGAGATCAGCACAGGAGTCACTCAACGGCTTGTGACGTCACTTGATATTAATTGTTAATCAAAAGACATTTGTTAAATCATTATCTCCTTAACTAATTAGTACGAGTTTCAAATTATTATTATACTTGTTATTTGTGCTAAAAGGAAAGCAATAATTTATCATTTTAAGTTTAATTTATAAACTATTTTAAATGTTTCATTAATTAGCAATACTTAGCCAAATTAAGTTAACATTCGTTGACACACTTTTCCATTTAATTTCCAATTAGTTCCAATTACCATTGTAAAAGAATTCTTCTCATTGGAAAAGTAAATCGAAGCCAAAATGAAAAACATTGAAAATATATATAAAAACTTTTGGTTTTTATATAATTTTCCTAAATATTTTCTAATAACTTATTTCCCTAAGAAAGAACTTGTTCTGAGCTATTCAATCGTTTTCCTTTTCTGTATAACTTTTCCATTTTGCTATAGCCAAAGAAAAACAGAAGATATATATGCAATTCACTAATTAAATATATATATCTTTATTTAAAATAATATTATTAAATAATATGATAGCCCGATTATTAGTTCAAGGGTTTTTGCGAAAGTCTAAATGTTACAAGTCTAATTAGGACTAAAACTCACAAGAATTAAATACATACATAATCTATTGAATTAGCAAAAAAAAGGAACTATAATTAAATTATCTTTTTAGCAAGGAATTAAGTAAGTCCTTAAAGGATGCTTCCATACGGGTCAGAGTTTTAAACGTTGTTCGATTATAATGTTGGCCCCTGCATTATGATCAAATCGAAAGATGCGTTTAATTATAATTGACATGTTGAGTATAATATAATTAACTTGATTAAATTTTCATTAAAATTCGAATTCTAAATTAACGCAAGAAAATATTAAAGAAAAAAATTAACTTTTCAATTCATTTTTTAAAAATATACGTATGTGTGTGTGTTAATTATATGATGAATATTGTACGTTACCAAATTTGAAGTTTTGTAGTTATTATTTTTATTTTCTAGTATTTAAAACCCGATTATAAGAGTATACCTATATATATTGATATATGAATATATAGATATACTAAACGGCATATAGAGTCTCAATGTACCATCATATTAACAAAAGCAAACTAATTGCATAGCAATAAGTATATAACTAATATAATATAATATCGTATAGATTATACTAAGTAGACTAGAATTAATTATTAACTGGTAAAAAGATAACTTATTTTGCTCTAACTGCACTAGAAGTCTATAAGTCTACAGATGGGATAGTATTTATTCAATAATATTGTCTTTTGGTTGAAACTTTAGTACCTAACTAATATAGCTGCTAAACTACTGTTTAACTATGAGAACTATGAGAAAAGACAATCTAATCTAAGCTTAAAACATAACTGAAATTATGTACTATATCAAATGGAATAACGTGAGTTACCAAAACAAAGCAAAAAAGAATCTAATATCTTAATTATATATCTATATATATATTTATATATAATTACAAATTTAACATTTTTGGGTAGCGCAATCTAAGCTAAGCTTCTTCTGTGCATACTATACACATACTACAATACATACACAGAACAGATATACCGATATTATATTGATAACATAATGTAATGAAATCGTATAGAAATCTTATTGAAATATAATATACGTATAATAACTCTGTAGCCAAGCTATGTGCTAAAAGGTAGGGCACAAAAACCAAGCTAACATATATACTAAACATAAACTAATAATACTATAAAATGATATATGAAATAAAATAGTTTGAATTATAACCAAAGGATATCCGACTTACATTTGAAATTGATCCATACGATATGATGATATATAAATGAAAGCATATATAAAATTGAATTGTATAACTCCGAAAATGAGGCATTTAACAAATACAAAAAATAAATAAAAACGTTTATTTCATCAGAAGAAATATTATATTCAAATATATCCAAAATTTTGAATATTATCTGAATCGGAGATAAACGAATTTTTGAATTTCACTATTAACTATGACTATGACGAGTACCACTTAAAGTTCAAGTTACAACAAAAAGAAAATAACAATATATATATATATATATATATATATATATAAAAGGAAATGTACTCGTATATAATAAATATATATATATATATTATATGAAAATATATATATGTATAAATATAGTAATATATATATGTGTGTGTGTGTATGTGTAGTATGAACTTAAAATAATTGAATTACTTTAATGAATTTGGTGGCAACAAAAATAAAAATTTCCAAGTCTGTTTGAATATTACAAATATTTAACATTAACACTTAGATAAAAATTAATTTTACTATTTATCTATACAAAATGCAATTAAAATACATATGCAATACATACTATATATATATATTATTTATATGTATATATAATATATATATATTATTGCATGTTTAATTTATAGCAAAAATTTTTACCTACATATGTAATTGGTTTTTAAACGTATTTTTTAACAACTCATATTCGTATATATGTGTTTTTTATGCATATTACTTACAACAAACCAAAATGGCATTAATTTAGTACAAATTCAACTACAAAATACAAAATACAAAATACAAAGACACAATACAAAATACAAAATACAAAATACAAAATACAAATTATATATCAAATCAAATACAAATCTTGATGTTTGCAGTAAGCATAAATAAAAGCATTAAATTCCACTCAATAAATTACTTCAATATACTTATGAACAATGTTATTGAAAGAATCAAGAAACTTTATCCTATGGTCCTTGGTTCTGGGGTTTGCTTTTCTATGAGGTGACATAGATATTTCCTGAGTTGGTGTTGCATCGTATATAGGGCTGCCAACTTTTTTGCGAAGATAAATATTATATTTAAAACAGAGAAGAGTATTAAAAAGGATTTTAGAAAATAGAACAGTTTAAAAGTAATTGCAATATAATTCAGGACTTTGCCAATAATGTGCATAGACTTCAAAGTTGCTAATTAAGTGAGATTCACAATGTAGATTAAGAATGATCTAAATATTATGTGTGCCAAAAAGAACTTTCATCAGTTGAAAATTCTGCTTAATAATAGTTTTTTTCGTATTGTACGGGTCAGAGGAGGAAATTCAAAAATCTTAAACTAACTCGTATAGCGTAGGAGCATAATGAATCTAGATTCCAAGTTTGGTTGCTCTAGCTCTTATAGTTTCTGAGAAACGGGCGTTAGACAGACGAACAGACGGACAGAGGTAGATCGAATATCTTGTCGTTCTGATCAAGAATATGTATACTTTATGGGGTCTTCAATGATTATTTCTACCTGTTACATACTTTTGGATTTTGCACAAATTTATTAGTTTCCTTTTGCTCTTTTTTAAGGCAAAGGGACTAAGAAGGGTTCATCACTCCGAATGAAACTCCTCTGCATAATACCACTTTTCCGCCGGTATTTTCTATACTTTATTTTTCTTCGACAGTAAAAAGTATAATTTACTCGAAAACATTATGGTTGGCAACCCTAGTCGTAATAAATAACAGATTCTACATTTCAAAATATATTCCTATATATTAGGAACGGGGTCCATTCATACCAAATACAAGTTAATTATGCCCATCGCAATATTAAGTTTTGTCTTTAAGTTACCAGCGTCGAGGCTGAGATATTGCTGACTGCAACTAGGGTAACTGGACTAAGGGAGCTAATAGAATAATGAAACCTGCAGAAGTATTTAATAGGTAGATCTTGTCAAGAAACTCTAGATTAGCAGCGATAGTCGACACGATCTTTACTCTTCTCAAAAGGCAAAGGAACTAAAAATTGTGATGGTTGTACATAAATAAATATGCATCAAGTTTCGCAGAAAACGCGACAGGCGTTTTATTTATCGCGACTTGACTGTACTTACATATTTAAATATACCACTTAATTATATATATATGTACAGTTTATCGTTTGTATCCATAATTGATAAATCCAGTCATCAACATTGACAACAACAGAAAGAAATAAAACGTCATTAAACTAATAAAATAAATACTCTTAATAACCGAAATAATATCATACTATAATACAGTATAAACTGGGAACTATTTTTCTATATAAAGAAAAGACTTAATTTATAGTTCTTATAGTCAACTATAGGTAAACCTTGGTATATATTTAATATATATTTAAACAATATATTATAGGTAAACCTTGGTATATATTTAATATATATTTAAACAATATATTATAACACGACAAATTCAACCTGAAAACTTTATTATAAATAAATAAATAATATTATATTATATTATAAGTGGTAAGGGTATGCGAGAGATGAACTCAGTTATTGGATAAGTTAGTTGGAGTAGGGCTAGTGAAATTCCACGCCTTGCTATCATTGATTGCATACAAATTAACATTATGCCAGTGCTTGGATTAGATAATCTTATCAGCTGAATTTGCAAGCAATTAGATAAACATGTCCCGCCACCAACACACAATCAATGAGAGTCCATCAGGCATCAGTCAGTCTATTGTTCCAGTCAGTCATGTTCCTTGATATTGTTTTGAATTTCACAAATATTGAAAGCATTATTAGCTCTACTTACGGAACTCATACAAATGATGAGTGCATGTTCCAGCGTACTACACCAACGGTATCTACATTGCTTGTCTACGGATTGGCTGTACCAGCATTGGCCTTTTTCGGACTGTGTACAAACTTCATTAACGCTGTGGTCTTTATGAGGCCGAAGATGACGCCCTCAGCATTTACATATTTGGCGGCACTTTCGTGGCTGGATTGTGTCTCCTGCCTGCTCATCACAATGACTGCCATCTCTAGGAGCTACTTTTACCACAGTCCCAATTGGATAGCCTATGACTTTCAATGGCAGACGCCATTGTTTGGCATTAGCACAGGTGCAGCCAATCTGATACTAGCCTGCGTGAGCCTGGATCGTTTTATTTACCTATCACGCTTCAAGGCTAGCAATGGTGCACCCAGATTCTGTCGTCGGAAGGTGGCGCGCTGCATGATTGGTGTCGTCATCGTTATTTCAGTGCTTGTCAATTTGCCTTACTTCTTTATCTTTGTGGTTGATTTGGATACGGCCACCTGTCATGTCACCAATTTCTACTATTCCAAGTACGACAGTGCCTAGGATGAGTAAACGAGATTAATACCGAACATTTAATTTTCTAGATTCTATCAGGTGCACAACTGGTTCTCGTTTGCGCTATTGGCCCTGCTTCCTGCCATCTTTCTGCTGATTGGCAATACGGCCATTATTATTGCCTTTCGTCGCTGGACCAAGCAAAGTAAAGTTTGTCAGCGAAGCTGTCCCAATGATAACTCACGTACCACTCATAAACGCTATCAGGTAAATGCGAATAAGTCTGGAGGGGATGAGATGGTGTCAACTTTATTTTATTTTATGCTCTACTGCAGCATCAAATGAAGCTAACGGTCAGCATTGTGATAGTAATAACCTTGTATATGGTGGGTGAGCTGCCGGCACATATGACATCCAGGAAGAGCTCTCTCAATCTGATCTTTGGCGGAGATGTTAGCAAAATGAATGTGGAAGAGATGGAACACCTAGAGGTCATCTTCATTACGCTTAACGCACTCCAACTAAGCATGAACATTGTGGTCTATGCCGTCATTAATCCATCCTTTATGCCCGAGTTCTTTTTATGCCTTCGAGGGGTATCCGACACCTGCTTCCGTTTGTGCTGGCTGTCCAGCATTATACGTTGCTGTCAGCGTTGCTGCAGTTGGAAAAAATCGAGCACTGAGCAACAAATTAACTGCAGCAGTAGACCACAGCAACCTCCCGAAAATGTATCACCGCAATGTGGTTTCGAGAGTTGGAATAGCGACTCTGGCTGTGACGATGGGACACACTGCAAGGCAACTGGGGACAATTCAGACTTTGCAATGGAATACGGATGTAAGTCAGAGGCGCAGGCACCCGAATCCGTACCACAAGTATTTCTCACCAATTCCAGTGCTTGTATATAAATGGCAGGGCCATCAAGCGGTGATGCTTTCCACATTTTCTCCTTTGCTATTACTATAGAAAACCCTAGCTGTATTTAATTCAATATAAAGATTTATAAATTGAAATTAGGAAATCGCAATATGATTTTGCTTCTTTCAATGTTTTAAATATTTTAGGCCAAACAATAAAAGAAAAATGAATATTTATAAGATTTTAATAGTACTATGGGTGGTACTATAAGTAATTCTTTTTCAATCTACATAACAAATTTGATGTCTAATAGTACAACATAAGGTTAAGATGAACTTAGAAGACATTTGGTTAATAATATTTTAACATATAATGTTAATATAAAGGTTCAATAAGCTTCAACAACAGCTTAAGCTGTAATTATAGTGAGGTTCATTATAGAAGTATGATCTTAGATATAACATAAAAATCTAAAATCTATTTGCCCTGTAGCTTTGAAAGGAATTCCATTAAAAATTTATGACGTGCTCTTAATTCAGTCTCGTTGCGATGCTTCAGTTTAGCACCCATGCGCTTAATAAGGTGCTGACGATCCCGAGCCCCCATTTTCATTTCAATCAGTATCACTTTATCTTCTTCGCGCGTCCACACGCTTGTTGCGGCACTGATACTTGCAGCGACTGACTGGGATGGAGTTGTCGTTGCAGTCGGCCGTGTTGCTGAAGTTGACGCTTCGTCCTCTTGAGAAAAATTAGCCAATGTCGCAACAACATCCAATTTACAGTCTTCGTCGCTGTCGAACTGTGTGGTTATCACATGCTGGGGCGTATTACCAGCGCTCAACTGACGAACTGTACTTTCATCTCCAGAATTCTCGACGTCCATTTTGATAGCTGGAAAAGGTTGCTGGGAAAGTGAGAGACTGGTATTTACAACATCTGGAGAGCTCAAAGCAACAGACTGTGTGCTCTGTGGCGTTTTAGTACACTGCTTAGCTTGCGCTATAATACGAATGCCTGCCTTATTGTCCAGCTCTTCAGGTGTGCAACTTTCCTGGTCGATAAAAGTACGCAGTCTCTTGGCAGACTCGATGGCCGGTAAAGTCACTGTGGCCGAACGTACTTGTGCTTCATGAATTACTACCATAGGTTGGACATTGTAACGCGGACGCGATTGAGTAAGTGCCGACGGCGAGCGCACTTTTTTACTAGGTGACTTTCGCTTATCCTGCTGCGGCGAACTGCTACTCATATTTAAAGATAATGCAGGAAGAGGACTCAAACCCAACGGCGAAACATTAGATGAGTTTTGACGACGCGGTGAGGTCTCCCCAAAGTTAATCGCTGTTTTCTTGGCATTCGGATGATGATGCGACTGACTGTTCATATTGGGTGTACTGGTAGCTGCATTGTTAAAGCTAGATGTGTAATAGGAGGCGTTGAGACGTATGGCATGTGCTCGTAGCGCTACATCATCACACATATCAATGGAGGAGCAGCTACTCTCCTCGTCACCAGTGGTAGTATCAATAACAAGAGCTCGACTAGCCTCATCTTCTTCGCTGCGTTCAGCAGCATCATCACTATCCACTGAAGCAGCGGTAGAGATTAGTTTTTCGCCCTGAGCTCGTACTCCATGAGCGCAGGTTAGGCTCTCTCCACGCAGAGCATCGAAGCTCTGTTCATTGTAAATACTAGCCGCCCGAAAAGAAAGCTTTGCAGGTAACATTATCTTTGACCCGTAAAATATACGGCCATTAATGTACTTAAGTTGGCAACCAGATGTCTTTCCTTGCGTTGGTGACTCATTTGGCATTTCCTGTATAGTCTCAACAAATTCTTTACTGGTGTTGTTAAGTACCTCGTGTAAATTGATTTGTTCTGCTGGTGGCAGCAAGCTGTATAAAAATATTACTAAATAGGATTACGAAACTAACTTCCATAAGCAAAAAAAACGCTTACCGTTTAGGTGGTTTCGCTTGTGGGAATTGCTGTGCAAACCAATCGCAAAGAAACTGATTACCCTTGAGCAGGGGCAAGATTTTGGACTCAACCTTTTTCATGCTAACACTTGGGAGTTCGGCAAGTTCACTAAGGCAGGCATAAATCTTTCGAATTTGTGCCGGCTGTTTGGAAAAGTAAATGTTTAGTTTGTTGATAAAATTGTGGGCATTAGTGATCATAAAGTGCTCAAAAAATTTCCCCAGCTCAGCGGCTTCAGCAGGTAGAAGAAAGTTTATAAAAACCTCGGCGAGCTCTGGATAATCGGGCAGTAACAATTTTTCCACATTCTGTAAATAAAAATAAATAGATAACTTTATCTTTGTATACAGAAATAACTGATAAAACTTTACCAAATACAAATCAGATACTTTGTCCTGCTTTGGATCAAATGTTTTCAACAAATGATTGAACTTTTGACAGTCTTCGAGACGGTTCGCTGTTAATAGCGCCTCTTCCACTTTTTCATAAAAATTCAAAGCGAATGCTGAAGAGAAAGGTTAAAAGAATCACAAATATGTTACAGTAATAGTAGCTGATTAGAATACCCAATGCTACTGTCTACTTACTTGCATCCTTGCGATTCCGTTCCTCTGGAGTATCGGGCTGCAACATCTGACGCAGCATTTCTTCCTGCCGATGGGCCCTACGATTGCGTGCAGCTTCCTCGCTTCGTTGCCGCTTAAGTTGCTGCTCTTGCTGCGGTGAGCCTGGTGTTGTCATCTCTTGGTTCTTGCGTTGACAAAACATTTTTAAATCGTTAAGTAGCTGTGTGAACAGGTCAAGTGCCAGGAATCGTCTGTGATAAAACTGTACGGGTTGGGCGTGGGCGTAAAGGTCACGACGATGCCGCAGGTAGCTTTGGTATGTGGCGATTAGCGTTTGGCAGCGATTTTGCAATTTATGGCGCAAACGCTCACGCAAAGCGTGGTAACGACTACGCAATGGCAATGATATTGATTTTGGCAATCTTGATGCTGGTTTGCGTCGCCGAAAATAACGGCCTGTAATCTGGTGCTTAAAAATACTTAAATGTGGTCTTTTGGCACTATAATGTTGCTTTATTGCGACTTCATCCGTCCGTTCCACAGACTTTTCTTTTTCGAAATTTTTTATTTGAACAGTTTGCGTTAATTGATCAAAACTAAAATTAACTGCTGGCGGAGCGTCGTCAGCTAATGGTTGCAGTTCCGGTGGCAGAGCTAATACTTTGCAATCTGTGCTTGTCTGCAGAGTTTGATTTAGGTTTGCCACATTTTTTTCAAAATTTGCTGGCTGAAGGGCTACCGAGACTCCAGTTACATTTTTACTGGTTTGGGTTTCTGCACCAAAAATGTAATTCACATTTATAGTCAGAGATGACGAGTGCGTCTGCTCTGAAGATGGATTAGATCGACGTTTGCGTTTGCTTTTAGTTTTGCCGCCAGTTGGTGAATTGCTTTTCAAATTCGTACAGAATTTGCGTATTGTATCCGACAAGTCAGTGGCACTGCCATGAGGCGGCGACGCCTCTCCAAAACTGTCGGGCAGCAAAATATCTTCACCTACAGCCTCGCGCACAAACTCTAAGTATGATGTACTCGCTGCAGCGGAGACCTGAGAATGATTTATTTTCGTTGTACGACGAGTGCATTTATCATTGCTCCAATTTTTCTAGGACAAAATACAAATACGTTATTTATAAGCCAAATAATATATACTATAATCTGTAATTTAACAATTTGCAATTGTAAACAGGATTTCGATACCTGATATAAACCTATCGATAGTTTTGAGAGCCAAATACTCTCCTACGATACTAGTAAATGTTGAAAGTATCGAGTTTAACGTAACAATTTTTGTTCAAAGAAACACCTTTTATATTTGTGAAGCTGTGCTTCTAAAACATATCGATATTTAACAGTTTTTGAGAAATTTCAATTATCAATTATTTATCAGTCCAAATAAATTTACTATCGCTCTTTCGACCATCACTGCGTGTAAGAAGAATATAACAATTTTTTGTTTTTAACGTAAAAAATAAATATTTTCAATTAAAATAAATAATTTTCGTTACTTGTATCTTCCCACAGGTATTTCTTTAGGCGGAACACCTCCAAATACCCAAATCCAAACTATAGGAGGAGCAGCTACCGGCAACTACGAAAATTGCCCACGTCACACAGTACTCATATCCCATACGCGAAATTATTAAAAGTAAAATGAGCAAAGTAACGTTTAAAATTACGCTCACATCAGACCCCAAGCTACCGTTTAAGGTGCTCAGCGTGCCAGAGGCCACGCCATTCACCGCTGTGCTTAAATTTGCCTCAGAGGAATTTAAGGTGCCCGCGGAGACCAGTGCTATAATCACAGATGATGGCATTGGTATTAGTCCACAACAAACTGCGGGCAATGTATTTTTAAAGCATGGTTCTGAACTGCGTCTTATTCCCCGAGATCGCGTTGGGCACTAACCTCAGGCTAGACTACTTTACCCCCATATATTAATGTTAACCGAGATTTTCTTATAATTAAAAAAAGTTAAATATATAGAAAATGCGAATGAGCTCACCTTAATGTAGAACTTCCAGCCACTGGGCAAAATATGGTACTGTTCACGTGGTGTCAGCACTACACCACCTTCAAATCCCAAGAGAATTTGATTAACTGGAGGTGCTTGTTCATTATCAAAATAATACTTGACAGGATTGTAAAGATCCATGGCACAGAGTTCCTTTATCTTAAAATATATTCTTCTGTATTCTTTGCCTTGAATCAAGTCCTTAGCTATGCGCTTGCACGCAATACGCACTGGATCAGATCCTTTTCGTAATGGCTTTCCTGAGTTCTTGATCGCATTCAAATGCTTATCGAGTCCCATAGCAATAAGCTGGTACTCTGACGGTGCATATGCAGAAAACTGCAACTGCTTTGGCTGAAAAGCCATGCGTGGCAAATACTGCGGATACATAAATATAGTGCTGTCCAGCATTAAGTTCATGATGCGTGGAGCCAGACGTGGCACTTGCCTTGTGTGCCCATCGCTGAGAAAGATTATTTTTTATTCATATTGCTATTGTTAGAACTTCTATAATATTTCACTTACGTCAATTCAGTTTCTTTGTTTATGAATTTCATCATCGTTTTGTTTTCCTCCTGGTAGTCATCACTGTTTAGATCGTGCTCCCATTTGTTTATTAAATCGACAGCGCCTTTTAAATTCCAACAATTAAAACTGGTATCCTTAGCTGCTCTTTGATGCAGCTCTTCCAGCATCTTTTTTGGTTTATGAGCCATCGAATATAGTACAGGATGCGAGTAAGTTTGTAAAAAAGTCTGTGTTAACATTTGGGTATGTATTCGCAATTGCTGTTGCAGTAAATCATGTTGTGCCTGTGTGAAACCCATGACATTAGTGTCCTCAGGAGAAGGTGTTGGTTTCAGGTTTCGTAAACTCTCAAAATACTCTTCATATTCCGAGAAGAAGAGCTTTCTTATAGAGAGGTATTTCCACGAAAAATTAGTGTCGTAAGGCTCTGTGGTCGAAACATTTCGGGCAATCTCGGTACCAGCTTTAACTTTCGGCTGGACCTCAGATTTCAACGTAGTCATATAATCGACATTTGTTTGCGATGGAGCTCCACTGGGTAACACTTTAGCCAGCTGAAAGCAGTTTGGCTGACCTGGCAGTGGAACTGCAATAACGTCCGGAGTATGTTTACTGAAATCTGCTGCAGGTATGTTAACAATCTTGCAATTGTCAACGAGCGATTCATTCATACAACTCGCAATGGGCACGGGTACAAAACTTGTTAATGGGCTTGGCGTAGACATGACATCAGGATGAAACGAGTTTACTTCTGTGTGGGTTACATTCGATATATTTGATTGGTCTATTGCTGGTATTGCGGACACTTCTGAAACCAGCGCTGGCTGGGAATCAAAATCAATTTGCCGTGAAACTTGCTCAATAGGATCGCATAACACGTAAGCATCTTGATTGGTAAAAAACTTTTGTGAGGTTTCCAGTTCAATTGAATCGAGGGAAACGCCTTCTTGCAATAGGCCAGCAAACAGTTCCGATACCAAATCAGTAAGTTCCTTTTTTGATATATTAACATCGCGTAGTTCCTCGGCATCAACAGGTACCATCTCGGCGGCAACATACTCCGGATCATTGATAGGATCGTCGTCATCCCCCACAAAAGTATTACCTGCGAAGATCAATAAGCGTTAAAATGAAATAATGAAGATCAATTGCTTACTTAGCGGTTTGGAAAAATCATTAAGAAACTGCATCCAATCCGCATCGTTGGCAGTCATGTCATACTCCAGAACATCACACTGTTCCACATCTGGTGGAACAAACTCTGACTGCAGATCCTCAATGGTTGTTTGCTGCAGGCATAGCTTAGAACGTGTACGCGTTGCAATACGTGGATCTTCACATGAACTTTTGCCCGGGGGCACTTTAAAACATCCATCAGATGTAAACTTTACAGGGGACTCTTCATTAGCAGTCATTGGAGTTTGTGGTGTGCATGGATTTGAATCAAAATCGGATGCTGTTGTGCTTGGATCCTCATCCGACTTTACAGAAAGAAAACTTTATTAGAAACCAATGTAAGTGACTCGTTTTTTACCCACATGAAAATCATCTTCCTTAAATGTGTACTCCTCATCTTCGTCGTCAGAATGTAAGTCATCGCGAATTAAAGCCTCAATCCCATTGTCAATAGGGGTGTCGGTCAATGCTGGCAGAGTTATCCCAGGCGTTCGATTTAACTCTCGTGCCTTTGCTCTCGTAAGCTTAGGCACCGAGGGTGTTTCCGTGATAATAAATGCACCACGTTGTTGTTGCTGTTCGTCTTTGGCTTCTGCTTCACGCTTCTCGCGTGCCAATTCATCTTCGGCCTTAAGAGTAACAAGCGCCAGTACGTGTTCATTACGGACCACCCTTCGAACCACTTTATGCATGTCCTCGCTGCTGATATCATTGACACGCGCTACTTTACGCAAGCGACGATCAATTTTTTTAGCGTCTTCAATGTTACAGTCGCCAAGCTGTGAGTCCAAGCTCTGTCCGCGCTGTTGTCCATTATCCCTGTCAATACGCCGCCTTTTACGCGATTGTCGACGAACATTGCATGTTGGAGTTGAATGTACGCTGCCGCTGCTGTTCAACGTAGTTTCTCTTGTAGGCGTTTTTAGAACAAGTATGTCTGACTTTTTAGAACTATTTGGCATTATTCTAACTCATTTAAACTACGCATGGAATAAATATCAAAACTTAAAAACAAAATTGCATCCAATGTATCCACAAAATGCCGCCACAAATATTTGTTCCAATCGTGGTAGTGACGGAAAACGTGAGTGTTTAAAAATATTGAAATATCGTTATCGACGCAAATTTGCGCCATGTAAGCTATCGATACTTATGCCGCTCTTATGTTTATTATAAAACAATACATTTTTTATAAATATTTTGTTTGTTATTGCAATTAGTAATAAAAATATATTACTAATTAAGTGTACTCGCTGATTTGGGGATTATCTCGTATTTGGTCGATATCGGTGCCAATAATAATAGTTCATTCAAATGTCAGCAATCAGTTCATTCCGTGGTTACTTTTAGCAAGTTAGATTTTATTGTATTTAAGTAAAAATTTTTTTCTATTATTAATTATATTTATTGCTTATTTTATATTACTGGTATATTAATGAAAGTGAGAATATTAAATTAATTTGAAATATGCGTATCTGTATGGTGTCGGATTTTTTCTATCCAAGCATTGGAGGAGTTGAGGAACATGTTTACAATCTATCACAAATGCTCCTGGCAATGGGACACAAGGTGCCAACTCTAATAAAAAGCACAAAAAATGTTAACAGTAACAACTAAACCTATATTTTATGCATATCCAGATTGTTGTCTTGACTCACGCCTACGGAGACTGTAATGGTGTTCGTTATGTGACGAACGGCTTAAAGGTGTACTACTTGCCTATTAGGGTTTGCTACAACCAGTGTATTCTCCCTACTGCCGTCTGTAATGTACCTATGCTACGTGCAGTCCTTTTACGTGAACAAGTGGATGTCGTACATGGTCATTCTGCGTTTAGTGCCCTTGCTCACGAAGCACTTATGGTGGGCTCGCTTCTTGGGCTGAAGGTACGGATAAAATCGACTAAAATTTATACGTAGTAACCATTAATTCCTTACTTTACAGACGGTATTCACGGACCATAGTTTGTTTGGTTTTGCTGATCTTTCTGCTGCACTGACCAACAAACTACTAGAAATTAATCTGGGTATGGTTAATCATGCCATTTGCGTTTCTCACATCGGTAAGGAAAACACAGTTTTGCGGGCACGCGTTGCTCAAAATCGCGTTTCGGTCATACCCAACGCTGTTGACACAGCTCTTTTTACACCTGATCCTCTTCAAAGGCCGCAAAATGATATCATAAATATTGTAGTTGCTTCACGTTTGGTTTACCGAAAGGGCATTGATTTATTAGCAGGCTTGATACCACGATTTAAGAATACGCCTAACGTTAACTTTATTATTGTGGGAGATGGTCCAAAACGAGACCTCCTTGAAGAGATACGCGAAAAGACTAATATGCATGATAGAGTAGAGATTGTGGGTGCTGTGGAACATTCCCAGGTGCGCAATGTTCTTGTACGAGGTCACATTTTTGTAAACACGTCTCTAACTGAAGCATATTGCATGGCTATTGTCGAAGCCGCTTCCTGTGGTTTACAGGTAGTGTCAACTAACGTTGGGGGAATACCCGAAGTATTGCCAAATAATCTTATTATATTGACTGAACCAGATATAGAAACTATATATGCTGCTATATTATTGGCAATCGACAGACATCTTAGTATTGCTTCATCAAAATCAAATGACAATGCACTAATTCCCGATAAGCAAAAAAGTTCTTCTCGTTCTAAGCGCAAGCGACGCAAGAAATCTGCGATAAATGCGTCGTCCACATCCTTAACTACCCCAGTTGGTCCTCATACACAAGGCAATATAGACCCTACACTTTGTCCACATAGATGTAATGAGATTGTCGAAACGCTGTACAACTGGAAAGACGTTGCAGAACGAACAGTTAAAGTCTACGAACGTGTACAAAAAGAACGAGCTTTTACCCTTAGCGAGCTCGTTTTCACTGTGTATCAGTGCGGCTCGTGGTTTCTTATATTTCTAGTTGTAGCCCATTTTATTGTAGTGTTATTAGAATATTGGCGACCACGGAAACGAATTGAAATTGCAATGGACTTGCGGCGGAATGTCAGTTAGTTGGACGAAACCCGTTAAAGGAAATTTTTTCTTGATGAATTAAACTAACGAAACATCAAATCTGTTAAAACTTTACCACTGCTTAACACCAACTATATAATAAAGATGCAACTATGCAACACGTTTGTTATAAAAAATTAAAACAAATTTTTTACGGCGTATTTAATATTTAATATACCATTTGCATCCAACTTGCATTTACCTGGTGAGAAGTCAATTGTTTTAACCGAAGTTGCCCTATCGAATTGTTATTGTGGTGGTAATCGATAAATAGTATTTAAGTCTTTTTGCCAAACAACTTAACGTTTTAAGAATAGCTTTTTCTTTATTATTTTATTTTACACATACTGACCAGAATTATACCGTTGTATCCTTTTATGCGATTGTTAACACAGACATATGGAAAAAGAAAACACACATGTATGGCAGTAGAATTTTTGTTTTTAAAACAGCTGATTGATCAGTAAAAAAATGTTTGTTAAAGTGTACCGCTGCAATTGGTGGAATCAGCTGTAAAACAAACAACCCTCTGCTATCCAAGTAGGTGGGGAAAAACCTTAGAGAAGTGCAAAATCTGCAATTGACGCTGCCGCATTTTAGTTTCAATAAGAGTGTTAGAAAGGCGGTTTACGAGTTCTCGGTTTAATATTTTATACACTATTTGCACAATGGAGTAAAATGAAGAAATAAACAAAGAAATTTAATTTTATATTTATAAATTGCAAGTGATTAACATTCAAGTTGAGCTTAGACATCGGTTAATCTTTGATAATATATTCACGCTGAAATGCATACTATTGATAGAACATTGTGAAATAGTTTCTGTCGTTTTCGTTGGCGACGTGCAAAACAGCAAATTCCCCTAACTGCGTCATCACAATGGCATTGGCCAGTGCAGCAGGCGCTCTGCTCAAACCGCAGACGCCGCTTCAGCAGCTGCTCGAGGACATTAACTTCCAGCGTACCAAAGAGATGCGTCAACTGCTCAAAGATGGTAATTTAATTTATTTTTCTTATTTCATTTTACCTTTTGCTATTATTTAACTAAGAACATTTTGGAAAATTTGTCTATATTTGCGCATTATCGATTTATCACAACGCCCATGCAGCAACTCCTTCTACCCTTGTACAATGTACAAGTACATACCGACCGCTTTCATGCTAGTGTGAGTGTGTATTCAGATTGGCTCCATTTTAATCCATTCACACAAATGGACACATCTCTACATACATAAACTATCCTTATGCTTTTAGAATCTTAAAGCTATATATGTTATTCACATTTATCAATGTTACAAAATGTTACTTTCATTTACATCTAAAGGTTATTAAATATGTACACATATGGTTGTACCTGTTTATCACAAGTCAAATTAGATTATTTCCCTTATCATAAGTAATTTAATGTAATTTTTTCAATATATAGTATGTCAACTAATTGTCATATATTTATAGTTTCAATTACCAAAATATAATATATTTTATAAATTTAAACAATTTCTTTTTTACAGTATGAATTCTTAAGTTTTCAACTACGATTTTAACAAAAAAATAATTGTATGTTTAGAATAAAAATATCATTAATTTATAAGACCTTACATTTTTTTTGTCAGTCCTTTTATAAGAATAAGACGACCTTACATACGTATAATATTTATTTAAAGTGTTTCTTATCCAGGTTATTGAATATTATTATAAGTTTATGGTAGAAATTGGTTATGAGAGGAAAACAATTGATAAGGTATTGCACTTATGGAATGGGCAGAGCTATTTTCAGAATTTCGAACCAACTATATTCTAATATATTTTATTAATATTAGATGTTATTTAAAATATTATTATTATATATATTTATTTTTCATTTGCTTGGTTTTTCCAGAATTATAACATACTAAAAAATTCTGTGTCGCAATAATATTTTAATCCAAAGGTTTAACCCCTATTTTTATAGCTATGAGCTTTTGGGTTATCTTTTTAACGAAACAAAAATATAATTAATTAAATAGATTGACTAACTGGCTTGTAAAATTTTGTTTTATAATTACTTACGAAGAGTGCTTTTTGTTTTTGAGAACTTATTAGTATTAACAATATATCTGTACATTGAAGTAAGGGCACAATAAATGAAGTTATGAAGACAATTTTAAGATTGACTTAAATTAAGATCATTTTAAATTAGGAAAGGTTCAAATGATTAGTAGTCAGTGCTAAGAAGAAATCCTATTTATTACGTAGAAATATAATGATAACTGCTATTTATAATACATAACGTAAAGATGAATTCATGATGAGAATAAGTTCATTTCTCTGAGACTCTTAACTTTGGTTACCACAAATCTATACTGACTCAATGTTTTAATTATTACAGATGGCGGTTTTGTAGTACTACAGGGCACCACCTATTGGACGGATTTATTTGTGCGTCACTTTCTTTTTCAAACAGAGCCGGTGCATAGCATAGACTCGGATGATTTGCTGTTTTTTGTACGCAAAAAGCACGTGAAGAGTTCATCGCGCCACATGCCAAAGTATGAGGTGGGTATATATGAATCCGGAAGTAGCTCTAGGTTATCCTATATATTTGTGCTTGCAATATTTTAGACTGAAGTCGAAGTATTTCGCAAGGACTCACGCAAACTTCCTATTGGAGATCCAGATGTTGACTGGGAGGAGACTGTATACTTGAACATGGTTATACATCAATTTGACTATACACTTACCTTAGCCATTTGTACACGGACGTCACCGAAAGAGCTGCAGGTGCTGCGTCGGCACTCACAGCGCGTCTACGCTAGCCCTAGTCGAAGAAAGATGGATACCAAGGGTGAAGGCGAGGAGATTACATACCCACATATATGCTTTATGGTAGATAATTTTGATGAAGTGTTTAGCGACATATTGGTGCGCGATGGCGAAATGGTATGCGTTGAACTAGTTGCAAATGACAAAGATGGTGCTGTTCAGGGTGTCATATTCTTGGGCTCTATACGGTACGACGCCTTAAAAAAAGTCTATGATGCCAGAGTAAGTAACTGAATTAGCCTATATTTAAATATGTAATCTTGTTTATTCGTAATTTTGCTTACAGCAATCTAGTCTAAGCTCTAAGGTAGCACAACGAATGTCCTTTGGACTGTTCAGTAGTGGCGCTGGTGTACAAACACGCTGCGAATTCGTCCGCATGAAAGGGCCTCAGGGAAAGGGACATGCTGAGATGGCGGTAACAAAACCAAAAGGATCCGGTGTTGAAACACCAACCAGCGAACCAGGCTTCTGTGCCACTGATATGTGGGATGAGTGGGAGGAGGAAAACGATGACTATTGTACGTATAGACATCAGCGCCGTCTAAGCGACCCTAGCGCCAATCTCAATAACTTCTCCCGCTACGGCTGGCGCACCAAGAACACCAACAACCAGGATATGGTTGGCAGTGGCAGCAGCTCAAGTGCCGCAGCAAAGGCTCGCTCAGAGAATGAAGGACTCGACTCATTAGCCAACGAGGTATCCGAAATTGAAGCAGGCGATTTACGCGATGGTAAGTAACGCATCATGATCATCTACCTGCTGTTCTCTAATCTCTCTTAGCTATATCCCTTTTAATTTGCATGTTTTCTCTTGAAATCATTTATAAATGCTTAATAGTTGTACAGTTAATATTCACATTGCTCTTAATATATAGAGATTAAAGTTATTTTAATTTTTTCCTGCTTCTCTTGCTTGCTGAATCCTGCTCAATGTGTTAATTTCATTAAGAAATTGTTTTGCTTTTGTTTTATGTAAACAAGTTGTTCCTAAAGAATTTCCGTAAATTAAGCAATTTTAATCGAAATAAATAAACAAATATTTTTGAAAAATGAGCAACGAGAATATAACAAAAAAGTGTCAATCATAAAAAAAGAGTTTGCCGAGAAAGCAGGACAATTTAACTACAGAACATCCAATTAATTTGTATCAAATTAAATTTTAATTTTGCTTTTCTGTTTCATATTATAAATTCTTAAAAAAAATAACGCTGGGTTATACTTTCTAGATAAGAATCTAATAATAATAGAATCTTAAATAATAATAACAAGGCTAATAAAAAATCAGAATTTTACAAAGAAATAGAGGTAGAGAGACATTTAACAAAAATTTTCTTAAGATCAGATTCTAGCAATAACAATTGTTAAATTTATAAATATTCTTTCTGTGAATATCAGATTAATAAAAGGTTACTGCAATCCAATACAAGCCAGTTTAACCTAAGCCAACACAATCGTAACGAATCCTAAATAACTCTTAGTAATCCTGCAATCCGCATCCCTAACACCATAATAGTAATCTTCAATTAGAGATCCCAGTTTAATATATTTTGTGACTTTTTATTTTCGCTGCTTACTGATCTATTGCCCGAACTATGTTTAAGTTGCTTGGAGACCGTCTCTCGGTTTTTGTATGTGTCGTTGTTGTATATGCTTTTAAACGCAACAAATCGATCTATATCTACTTGTAGATCAACAGCGTCCTGCTTTCTCGGTCTCTGCGGCAAAACTGCACCAAAATCCAAATTGTGAATCGCTCAATTTAGCGTGTAGCGGTCCAGATAATGCTCCAGCCACTCAGTCTGATACAGAGACTGTCGCCACTGAAGGTGGTGCTAATGAAATAGTCAGTGCTGTCACAGCCGTAACTCCTCCTCCGCTCAACGTTGCGGATGAGGTTATCGTGGCTAGTGTTCTGGACAAAAGTAATAGCAACACGGGCTGTAACTGTTTTGGTGGCAAGAAATACAAGAAGCCTTGGATATCGTCATCCAATAGTGTACATACTCCGGTAATGTCTGAAGTGTACTGTCCCAGTTGCGAGGATGCGGCTAATGAAACGCCTGCCTGTCTCAGCAAAATGCCAGAGAAGGGTCAAAAAAGTCTTAAGCCAAAGCAACCCAGCATATTGTGCGTAGAGAGCGAGCTGGTGGTTAGTAAGCGTGGCTGCCTGCGGCTACCCGATAGCAAGCGCAAGAACCACAATATAACGCGCAGTGTATCCTTGAGTGCAGCTGATCGCCGTTCTAGTGAGCCAGTGCCTGTTGCATTGACTGGAAAAAAGGTGATACCAGGTCGAGTGCGTAGTGGCAAAGTCAAGGATTTGGAAAAGAGCAAGAATAAGGATAAAGAAAATACTAAAAATTCTTCACATCAAAAGGCCAGTAATTTACTTGCGAAAATCTCTCCAAAACGCTTGCGAAGTACTAAAGCCACAGACAAGGAGAAAGAGAAGGATAAGGATAAAGATAAAAATAAACTCAATGACAAGACCAAAGCGACGGGCAAGGCAAAGAGTAGTATCAACAATAGCCACAGCAATATCAACAATAATGTTAAAAGAGCAACTGGATCTGCTGTTGCTTCTGTTGCAGCTAAAACGGAGGAGTACGAGATAGCGGATGATGCCACCTCGTTAAACGGCGAGGCCGCGGATGTAGCAAGTATTGCTGGTGGAGCCAAAATGGCTATACTTAGTGAAACCGACAGCAAACTGATGATTAGCGTTCGTGGTCGGGAGGAGCTGCCGGCGGAACAATCTGCGTCCCCGTCGCCGCCAACAACGGCTTTGGCACAAGGTTTTGAAAATTGTTTACGTGTACCTGTTAAATCAGAAAGCCATCCATTGCAACTGGAACCGACGTCTTCTTTACCGACGTCCACTGACCATGCAACTAACGATAATAATGATAAAATTGTGCCCCCGCAGGAGCAGAATTCAAAACCCATTGAAGTAACACCCTTGCTAAACGGTGAGGAGTATGTGTCTAACGGAAATCAACCAGCAGCAAGTAGCACATTACCTCGCACCGCTAAGCAATCCTATTACCACAAGGTGATGCACCTGGTGCCCAAACGGCGTACACCGGACGGCACTAATATTTATTATTGGTGTGATCTGCCCAGAAAGGCTCTCAAAGGTTATTTGCTGAATTTAATTAATACTACTCGAACATCTTTGCCCTCAACCCCTTACTGCATGCTTCCATATAAACAATTTATTCATTTCATTTAAATCCTTATCTGAACTAATTTTTGAGTTATATTTCATTTTTTTTTTTAGAATTGGATGATGGTGCTTATAATCCACTGTGGACCAGTCGCGGCTTTACGCAATCATTCCACTTCTGGAAAGAAAATCGTCGCCAACAATCAACGCCACTGAATGCATTCCTCACCTATGTCACATTGCCCTGGTGGAGCATTGCCAAGGGTTCGTAAACATAATATAATATTATTAGTTACGTTATTTAATAACAATTATGTTTTATTTACAGATCTGCTCGATCATCGAGAGACACCAATACTGACATTTTAGTATTAGTATTGGGCCAATCTTGTGTATTTGCAGCTTAAAAACTTTGCTTCAAAGTACCAGAAGTCTACTATTTATGTTTATTATATATTAATATTATTATTAAAATTATTATCGCAGCACTTGTGATTATATTTCACGCATTAACTCGTATATATCTCGGGAAGCAGCCATGGATTGCCTGCTCCTAAATATAACTATCTATACTTGGTTTACGACCAATTACCTCTAGCTCGATTTGCCGAGATCTCGCCCATAAATAAGTAAAGATTCCTAAGCGCCAATGCTATGATAGATTATGTTAAAAGAGATAGTTTCTCTATATGGATTGTTTCTGTGTGTAGTACGAATATGTATTTGCCATTGCTGAGCCAACCTACAAATTTATTACTTATATAGAATTTACTATTAAGCTGCATTGTGAATATATTATACATATTTAGATAAAGGGAAAACTGTTAACAATAGAAATAAAAACATATACAGATGTGTAGTATTATTTGTAAATTATATGGCAAAGTTTATACAATATACATATTTATTTATTATAAAAAATCCAACAGCCGAAATACATAAAAAAAAGAAACGTACAATAAATTAAATACATTAATAAAGAAAATATACAACCGATTCACTAAAAATATTAAAATGTATTACCGATTTTAGTTATTTATATATTTTTCAGGATTTGTTAAATCTAATCAGATGCGCAGCTGAAGCGCAACATCTTATCAAGATGACTTATTATGATCAATGTTAATCAATCTTCCATGATGACTTAAAGGTCAGCGGAAAACAAATGAGGAAGAAATCTATTACTATATTCTTACTAAAATACAAAGAATCTTTTATTCGTCCATGGAATTGGTGTAATATCTCAAGGAGCAAAGTACATGCACCAATCCACATTATTACATATACATATACATACTTATTTTGACATTTATATATTGTAATTATAAGATCACCGACTATGTAGTATAATCAGAATACGGGTACATATAAACATATAGAGCTTCAGCTTATGCTGTTGCTGCTGCTTTAGCTCAGCTTGATGATAACTAAAAGTAATTTGAATCGGATTTAGTCTGTTTGTGTGCATTGTCGGAAACGGTCGCATATTTTCACTGTGCTAAGAATAAAACAAAACATATAATGGGGCACTCATTGCCATTGCTTACCAGCATCGCTGTGGCTGTCTGTCTTGTGGTCGGCGCAATTAATCCAGCCTCCGCCTGCCCTCGGGCTCCCACTCATTTGCCACATGGCCGACGTACACGCGGCGATAATGGATACAAATTAATTGTAGCTGATGGACCAAATGGCTATATGCCTGGCAAGGCATACAACTGTAAGTAAAGGCAGCTCTTAAGTGTAAAAAAGGTTTCATAATCAGCACTTAGGTCACAGCCTGATGACCCCAAAAAGCAATAACAAAGAACTTGAGATAAGAATTAGACACAGTATAGATTAAACATTTTATTTCATTTTCTTATATATATATATATATATATATACATACATACATTCTTTTCATATTTATATTAAAAAAAAAGAAAATGAAACAAAAGAAATTTAATTAAAATTTTGTGTTTAATGTGGAAAATGTTAACAAGCGACAAAATCATATATTTGTCAGTTTTAAACTGTATCAGTCTGTTTGAGCTCTGACATCGAGTACACACTTGTTAGTTTATAGAAAAATTTTCATTTTACAGAATTGTGACAAAAGGCTAAATAATGTAAAAAAGGAAAATGTCTAATGATGTTGAAGACGATGTTTCTCATAGCGTGATCGAATATTATATGTTTTGTCACACCATTCGCAGAAGTACGAACAGGGTTTTACCTTTGGCAAAAAGGCAAAAAGCTGTAAATAATGTTCACTTGTCGACGATAGTGTTTCCTTTTTGAAGTACTTTAGATTAGTTTGCGCCAAATACCAGTCTTTTATTAAATTTAGAAGGCGCTTAAGCTCACAAACTTTTAAGTCGGAATTAAAGTTGTTGTTCAACTCTTTTGTGAGACTTTCTAAATCAGTTAATATCCTTTTAATGTTAGTTCTCTTAGAATTCCAAACGGATTCAAACAATTTTAGAGTTTTGCTAAATACATTTGCTCTTAAGCGAAGCGCATCCATAAGGTCTACAGTTAATATATCCTCATAGTAAGAATATTTTATAATGGGCAGCTGTAAGCATAGAGTTATCAATAATTATTTAAATCAGATACTCTTTAATATACTTACACCCACTAATTCAAGGAGATATGTGTCATCTCGCAGATTATCCTTAAGTGTCAATGACGTTAAACTAATATCATTTTGCTCATTTATTGTTGTTTCTCCATTTAATTCTTCTGATAACACTTCAGATATATTTTTGTCAACTAATTGTTTCTTATTATTAAGCCTTTGTTCTAGAGGTTCGACTGTAAATTTCTTTGGCGATTTTAGTTGAATGTTGCTTAATGGTTTTCGGATTTTTTCAATGCTCAACATCGACTGACTGGAGCCGGCAGTTAGAAAGGAATATCCTTCAGGTTGGCTAAACGCATCTGGGATTTCTCGGATCGCCGATTTTGGTAAGACTAGGTCCTGATTAATAAAATTCAATTTTTCTTTGTTGAGGTTAAGTGTTGGTAATATTTCGATTTGGTTAATAATCACAGAACTTTCAACTGAATTGGTTTGATTTTTCTCATCTGTGCAAATATTTACAAGTCTCTTTGGTTCCGCTTTTATATATTTTTTAGCTTCTGTAAATTTGTTGTCTTTGGCAATAGTATTACTTTTATTGTGACTTATAAGTGTTTCTTTTAAAGATGAAATTTTTTCTCCAGACTCAATCTCTTTTACTAAAGGTTTGAATGAAATGGATTTAGACTTCAGTAGCGCCTTTAACTTAGTCATGGTTGCATTTTTGTTCATAAATTTATTTTGTAAGTTGCCATTAACATTTTCTTTGTTTCTTTGAATTGCAGTCATTGTTGTGTCAGGTTTTAGTTTAACAATTGTATTATCTGTAGGAGGCGTTCGTGTCAGCCGCGCTGTTTCATTACTTTTAACAGAAATAAAGGGCTTATTAGCAGTTTCACTAGGCAGCAAGTTTTCAACTGAATTCAATATATTTTTAGTATTATTTCTTTCTTGTCCTTGAATACAAAAATTATCTGGCTGTATCGTTTCATCTTCCTCTGATTCGAGAGCTCGAAATATGCGCTGTTTTAAATTGCTCAGATTTTGCTGCTGTTTGCCCATTCGTGTGGAGCGTGCAATCGTATAGCTCTTTAGATCACATTTAGTTTGTGATGTTGACAATTTTTTTTTTCCTGTTATCTTCGAAACAGTCTTTGATTTACCTTTTTCAAATTTATTCTCAGTGCATTTAAATTGATAGTTATCTTCATCAACTGTAAAAGAGAGTTTATTAAAGCTGATAAACTAGATGGAAATTGCCTTAATTGTTGTTACTTACATTCCTTACATTTTAACATGGTGGACAACGCAGACTGTATACATTTTACTTTTGGTTTGTCAAAATTCACAACGTCCATTGGTGGATTATTTTGCATATACTCTTTATCGCTTTCAACAATGTTACTGTTGCCATTAAATCTTACTGCAGAATCATTGTTGATTTTGTTCTTAGCTTCCTTTTGCAAATGCGTTGAAGCATTGTCTTCATCGTCAGTGAGGGATAACAGCGATTCCACTGTATATGTATTATGTGGCGTTTTGAATTTAAAGACGTCATTGTGCATCCACTGAAGATGATGAAGAAATGCCGGCAAATTAGTAAAAATGTCACTGCAAAGCAGGCAAAACATGCCAATCATATTATCCTCGACCGCAACTACAACGTCACCGCACCTTTCAAAATGTACACAACCTTCTGACAGTATATCACGTAATGAACTCATTTTTATTCACACTAAAAATTTTTTAAATATGTTAGCTTTTAAAAAATGAGCGAAGCAACAACGAACTGAAACAAGCTTCGTTTAGAAATAGGCAAACATTTACATTAGAGATGGGCCAATACCGATAGATGTATCTATCGAGCTATCGGAAATGAACACATCTTTTTAATTTTACTCGTTCTTAAATAATTTTGAATTCGTCGTTTTTAACGATAAACTTTTTTTTAGTACTTTTGCTTGGCTTACGCACCCATACGAAAATTCAACATTTCACTCATTTTACCATCGCTGCTGAGGCACACACTCCTAACAGACGTCCTCAAGTAGCTACTCCACGTCGAGTTGGTCGTTTCCAGCTTTTTAGCGATTCACTTACCAAATTTAACGAGCGTTGCGTAAACACAGTATCGGAAGCAGATGATTTACCCAAAACCGAAGTGCAGGTTATGTGGGTTGCTCCTGAAACCGGCTCGGGCTGTGTTTCTCTGTCTGCAATGGTTTATGAAGGTCCCCGTGCCTGGTTCTCAGATGACGGCCAACTCACACAAGTTATATGTGAACATAAGCCCAGTGCTGATGCCACACAGAAGGAGTGCTGCGCATGTGATGAAGCCAAATATAGCGTAAGTTCATCATAAAAAAATAATTTTTATACCGTTAATTTAAACCAATCTATGCAGTTTGTATTTGAAGGTATCTGGTCAAATGAGACACATCCCAAGGATTATCCCTTTGCTATTTGGCTAACGCATTTCTCAGATGTGATTGGCGCTTCACATGAATCTAACTTTTCGTTTTGGGGTGAAAATCATATATCCACTGATGGTTTCCGCTCCTTGGCCGAATGGGGATCCCCGACGGCTTTAGAAACGGAGCTGCGGGCTCAGGGGCCAAAGCTGCGAACACTCATAAAAGCAGCTGGTCTTTGGTATCCGAATGTAAATCAGAACACATCGTCTAAATTTCGAGTAGATCGCAAACATCCCAAAGTATCGTTGGCATCCATGTTTGGACCGTCACCGGACTGGGTTGTCGGAATCAGCGGTGTTGATTTGTGTACTTCGGACTGCAGTTGGAAGGAATCTTTAGACTTTGACTTATACCCATGGGATGCCGGTACCGACAGTGGCATTACCTATATGGTAAGCAGTTAAAGCTTATTTTTAAAAATATCCCTTATAATTTTATAATTCTTACAGTCCCCGAATAGTGAAACACAGCCTAGAGAGCGTATGTACAAAATCACAACAATGTATCCAGAGGATCCACGAGCGCCTTTTTATAATCCCCAAAGCCGGCACATGACACCACTTGCTAAATTGTATTTGCGTCGAGAGAAGATAATTTCCCGCAATTGCGATGACGATTTCCTACAAGCGATTCAACTTGAAGTATCTGACGATGCAGAAGAACAAGATACACGTCGTAAGCCTATCATATTTTTATAAGACTATTTGGATACCTATTGTGGGTTTCGTTACAGCCGAGTGTCGCGTTAGTGAATTTACTGCATGGAGCCCATGCTCTGTTACATGCGGAAAGGGCATACGCATGCGCAATCGGCAGTATCTAAATGAGAAACAGGCACAGATGGCTAAGTGTTCACGCCAACTAGTATCCAAGGAAATGTGCGTGGCAGACTTACCCGAATGTCCTAATGGCTCTGCTGGCGAAGATAGGGACGAAGATGAGGGTGAAAATTTGGCAAATTCCCAGTCTCTTATCACCGATAACGGTGAGGGTGCTGGCATGTGCAAAACTGCGCCCTGGAGTGTCTGGTCACCGTGTTCTGCCACATGTGGCATAGGAATCACAATGCGCACCAGAACATTTGTGAATCCGCAGGGTCGTAAGCGTTGTCCCCATATTACCATTGTGGAGAAGAATAAGTGCATGAAACCAGACTGTACCTATGAGCAAGTCGAATTGCCCGACCCGGACTGCCCCACTACACAATGGAGTGACTGGAGTCCCTGTTCTGGTTCATGTGGACGAGGTACCACAATACGTAAACGTATGGTGTTGCTTGAAGATGGCCCCATGAAGGACGACTGTACAAAACGCTTGGAGCTTCATCAGCAAAGAGAATGCGAACATGGTGTAGACTGTCACATCAACATGGAAATGGCAAAAGACATCTGTGTGCAGCAGCCAGAAGCAGGACCCTGCCGGGGAAGCTATCAACGCTATGCGTACAACACTCAAATCAATCGTTGTGAAACTTTTACCTACGGAGGATGTCGTGGCAACCGTAACAATTTCCTCACTGAGAGTGATTGTTTGCACACTTGCAGCAAGATAAACACTGAAATGTCATCTTCGCAAAATTCTAATTCCTTTGATCGGTATCAGGATAGTAACACGCGTAAGGACTGCGTTATGTCAGAATGGTCAAATTGGTCACCCTGCAACGTAAGTTGCGGCACAGGTTTCTCTGAAGGCTATCGCTATGTTATCAGTGAGCCGCAAGCCGGCGGGCAGCCCTGCCCCAAACGTCTGGTTAAGCAGCGTCGTTGTACCTTGCCTGCCTGCTAAGAAATGCATACACAATAATGACATGTTTATTAATATTTGTGAGCTCATAATTTATGCTCTGTTTGCGTCTTGAGTAAAGAAAAGCGAGCTAATGGATTAGTGCTACAAATAAAACTATATAACAGATAGAAATATACATCTCCGACCTTTTAAAGTTAATATATTCTTTATTAGTATCCCTAGACGTGTCCGTCTGTTTCTCAGAGACTACAAGAGCTAGAGACAGTAAATTTTAAAGTTAGATTCAGGTTTTTTTTACGGTTTACGAGTATATTTTAGATTACTGAATTACCCAATAACCGTCGAAAAAACGTTTTCCACTGATTAAATTTCTTTTTGGCACGCAAAATATTTGTACCATATAATATCTATATTGTAAATTTTAATAAGATTGAATAAAGCACATGGAACTTATTCAACACAAACAATCTTATTTTGATACTGAGATGAGTACATCCGCTCACAATCAATATGCCTCATAAAGGAACATACAAAAATAAAAATGCACTTTGTTAGTTCCATGTCTTTACACAGAATTAATCAATATTCTCTTATATTTTAAAAATATAATAAAAAAGATTTTTAAATTACAAAGTGCAATAGTAACAACTATCTGGTTTGAAAGAGAAAAAAAGAGTGTAATGAAGTTTTGCAAATACGAAAAGGTAAAAAAAAAACGAATGAAAAATAATGTAGAAAATTAAACTTTGATTTATATATTTATACAGTCCATTTTAATATGATACATATACAAAAAAATATATTTTAAATATTATTTTAGTAGGCCATTGTGGCATAATTTTTTAGTTTAAATTTGTATTTTTGTTCTCTTCATCGTCATTTTGAATACGGTGTGATTGAGAACTAATTTTAAATTTTATTTGTTTTTTTTTCTCTTTTTGCTTTTTTTATTTGAATTTAAAATTCAATTTTATCTTAAGTATAAAAGTAATATTCCTTTATTTCATCTTACGACTTCCCAATATCTTCGATAAAACCAAGTTTTTATTTTTATTTGAATTGTGGATTGGATTTTCCTTATGGATTATGGATTTGGTAAACAATACGCCTTTAGTGGACAATACGGCCTTAGTGCACAATACGGCTTTAGTGGACAACACGGCCTTGGTGGACAACACGGATTTAGTGGACAATATGCTTTTGTGGGACCAGACGGTTTAGTGGAACAAGACGGTTTAGTGGGACAGGACGGTTTAGTGGGACAAGACGGTTTAGTGGGACAATACGGTTTAGTGGGACAAAACGGTTTAGTGGGACAAGATGGTTTAGTGGGACAAGATGGTTTAGTGGGACTAGAGGGTTTTGTGGGACAGGACGGATTAGTGGTACAAGACGGATTAGTGGTACAAGACGGTTTAGTGGGATATGACGGTTTAGTGGGACTAGACGGTTTAGTGGGACTAGACGGTTTAGTGGGACTAGACGGTTTAGTGGGACAAGATGGTTTAGTGGGACAAGATGGTTTAGTGGGACTAGAGGATTTTTTGGAAGAAGACGGTTTTGTGGGACAAGACAGTTTAGTGGGACTAGACAGTTTAGTGGGACTAGACGGTTTAGCGGGACAAGACGGTTTTGTTGGACAAGACGGATTTATGGGAATAAACGGTTTTGTGGGAATAAACGGTTTTGTGGGAATAAACGGTTTTGTGGGACAAGACGGCTTAGTGGGAGAAGACGAATTAGTGGGAGAAGACGAATTAGTGGGACTACACGCTTTAGTGGGACTAGATGGCTTAGTGGGATTAGATAGCTTTATGGAAAAAGACGGTTTTATGGAACAAGTCGGTTTTGTGCGACAAGATGGTTTTGTGGAACAAGACGGTTTAGTGGGACAAGACGGTTTAATGGGACAAGACGGTTTTGTAGGACAAGAAAGTTTTGTGGGACAATACAGCTATATGGGTCAATATAGCTATATGGGACAATACAGCTATATGGGACAATACAGCTTTATGGGACAATACAACTTTATGGGACAATACGGCGTATGGGATAGCACGATACATCCATCGCCTTGGGAAGAAAATGGATTTGATTTTTATTGACGCAACAAGATACATCAATACCTTAGTAGAATCAAGGGCTATACTGAGATTACGAGTATACCATCACTGGAATAACAAGGATAAGCTAAAGGATACTCTATATAAACTATAGATTGTGAGCTATATTTATTCTAGTATATTGTATATTATCTGACATTATTATTCTTAATTTTAACTTTTATTTTTGTTCTGGATTTCATTTAGATTAAGGTGCGATAAAGATCAAATTTTAATTTTCCTTTATTTAATCTGGAGACAAAACAGCTGCGATAAACACAAGATTTTATATTTATTTTAATTATGGATCGGATTTCTTTTGAGTTACCTTCTTAATTGAAAAGAAAAAGAATATCGATAAAATGGAATGGAGTTTTGTTGGCACAACACTGTTTTTTTTTTGGATCAAATCCATACATCCATGCCCTAGCAGAATCCATGGCCCTTTGACAATTTTGTAAATTATATGCCCAGGGCTATTAAGTGTTATGTGGTAATACCACAATAACCTATCGAAGTAAACAACGCTCCTGTTCAATGTAATCTTGCTTTAAAAACGATTTTTTAATATCATACTACATAACCTTTTTTTGCCGCCTTAGAAGCAGTTTAAACTGGTTCATACTTCCTGAACTATGATCTTTTGCGCTTTACATTATTGTAAGCTACCGACTGATCGTGCACAGTAACAGTGCATTTCAAGAATAGATCAGCATATCAGTCGTTAATGCGACAGAGAAAATTTTGCTCTATAAAAGCATGAGGATTCTTAGACGTTTCATTTGCTTGCGAATGTTCGTGTTATACAAATTTAATCTTTCAGTAATCTTTTTGCTTTTTAGCCAATTTTCCTTTAAAAAAGGCTAAAGCGGCGCTATTGGAAATGTGCAAAATCGAAAAAGTATCAAACAAGTAGAAATAATCATCGGATATCCCAAAAAGTATGTATATTCTTAATCAGAACGAGTGAAGCTAACCCTGTCCGTCTACCCGTCTGCTTGTAAGTCTGTCCGTACGCCTGTTTCTCGGGGACTATAAGAGCTAGAGTAACCAAAGTTGAAATCTAAGTTCGTTATTTTTCTACGCTATAGTTTATAGATTAGATTAAGTATAAAAGTGAAACCAAGTTTTTTATTTTCACTTGTTACCAGATGGTATATTGGAATTACTAGAATAATAATAATAAAAGAATACTAATACTGTAAGTTATTAAAACAAAAGGTTTATATTAATAACATATAATCAAAACTATATAAGTATATCTTTTCTCATCTAGTGGACACCAGTCCGTTTATTTGGTCCTAAAGGGACCATCTTTTGAATTTATTTTATAATATGAATTATGTTGAATTGATTAAAAATAAAGATATAAAGAAATTTATTTCTACATTGTCATACAGACAGTGGGTATAGCTATGATAAAGTGTGATTGTAATATTGGTGAATGCTAGGAGTGATATACTATAACTTAATATTTGTAGATCTTTTCAATTAAACTATTAATTGAGTGCTTTATTTAATTTTTATTGTGACCTTGCTCAGAGATACTGTGAAAATTGGGAAAATAATTTTTTCTATTCATATATTTTATTTGCATTAAGATTACTTTGTTTTTTGCAAACTTTATCCAAATTTATTTATTTTTTTATAAATTAATAAAACCAAAAAATTTCTAAATTTGCCCGAACAAAAGTTTTGCACGCTTGGATGAAATTCTTATTTAATAATTTTAATTTTGGGTAACTACAAATTGCTTACTCTGGCAACTATGATAATGTTTACACTTATTTTTGTTACTCTTTTATAATCAAGCAAGGGGTCTGTTAAGCAGAGTTAGCCTAGAAAATACTATTCGGCGTTTCACAGTAGCTAATACGTACAAATTAATAGCGAGGATTGCAGCCAAATAATCCGAAAGGTGAAAACAAATGCTAAAAATTACAGAAACACAGAAATCACAGATCACTGTCGATGTGGAGTATGAATTGGGAAAGTTTGTGCACCCAATGACCATGGATAGAGTACTGCCCCTGCATTCAATTGAAGGAAGCGTTTAAACTATATAATATTCCACAATATCTCCAGCTCTCAATCCAATTGAGCATTTGTGGGACGAACTAGACATAGAATTAAGGCGTTTTCGTGCAGAAGAGTGGTCGCTAATTGGTCAAGCCTTGACCAAAAATTACTTTATTTAATGCCAAATCGGCTGCAATCAATAATAAAGGCCAACGGACTTTTATCTAATATTAATCTTTTATTAAGTGTACCAAAATTATACGATTAGGATAACTGTACCTGTACTTGTGATAGCAAAAATAACATATCGAAAAATATAGCTATCGATTTATATAACTATACAGTCGATTCGATTTCAGTCCGATACATTTAGTCGAATATTTTTTAATTATTGTTATAGTAGGCCATTGTAATATTAATTTCAAGTCTCAACTTTTATTTCAGATTTTCTTCACTTTCATTTAGAACGCGGTGCCGTAAAGTACAAAAATTTATTTTAAAAATTTAGGCTTAAAAGTGATTTTTCTCTATTTAATATGGAGACTAGACTAAAGAAGCATCGTTTTATTTATAATTAGCATTCTGAAGATTTCCTTTTTGGGTTTATCTTCTCTGAAACTGGAAAGCAGAAGTTCAATGAAAGCAAATGGGATTCGTTTTTCTTGACGTAAGACACATTTACAAACTATATAATATTGTAAGTTATTAAAAACAAAGTGTTAATATTAATATATGAGTATGTAATATATAAATATATCTTTTCAGACCGTCCTATTCTCACAGTGTTCATGATAAATGTAGACTCTCCTAAATGGAGTTTGTTGTGCCCAAACCTACCCTTGACGCAAATTGATATTATAACATGTATCATACCAATAAACTGAGTGCAACTATAAATTTATTTATTTTCTCCTACATTAAGGCTAAATAATTTATCGCAAGTCTGGGACTGTGATATGTCATATACAAATATGGCAAGATTGGTAATAGTTTTGACCTCGTATAATCGTAATATTTTAATTATATTCTAAAAAGTATGCGCAAAACTGTGTGTATGTGTGAGTATGTGTTGTGTATAGCTGTATATGTAGGCAAAGGAGTTCTCGCAGTCGGGTAAACTCGACTACAAATTTCTTATTATTTAATTATTAAGACACAATTTTAAACATGTATTACACTTCAGCCAAAAAATCCAAGTTTTTTTTAATTTGTTTATTTATAATAAATAATAATATAAGAGTAAATTGGGGTAACCACAAGAAGAACTAACGCCTTCAGGCTGTGTTTCTTCTCTTTTGGTTGCAGGAAATTGTAGTCAAACTGCAACTTTGCTCCACACGTCTGCCGGGGCCGGGATTAATAAACTTATTTATTTATTTGATGTCAACTATGAGCAGTCGACCACAAATTGTTAAGTGTGGTACAAATTATAACAAATTCAATGTAATTTTTTTTTTAAATATTGAGTATATTTGTTAAATAGAATTAAAAATATAAAATCAAATTTAAATTGAAACTGGAAGTATTGAAAATTGAATTGAAAATTATACATTTGTGGCAAACATCAAAATTAGATCATTCTTGATTTGCGTTAAGTCTCATTAAGATTAAATATAAAACACCGAAGTGCTATAGAGCGCGGAGGGCTAAGGTATAAACTGCGTGTAAAACTGTGTGTATGGTTATGTTTGTAGGCAAGGGGAGTTTCGTAGTTGGTTATGCTCTCCTACAGATTTCTAACTTGTTTAAACTGGTCGCACGATTTCAGTTATGGTCGAAAGTGTGCAATCGTGAAACCCTTCTCACGGAGAGTTTTTCATGTCGAAATATTCGGAAAAAATATGATGGACCCGTTCAGTTGACCCAACTCACGCATTTTCATTCCCAGATCAGTCAATATAATTTCATGGACTTAATCGACGATTTCCGGCGGGGATCACTTCTTTTCGACGACGTGAATTTTCGGCGGTCTTAGTGCTGGTACGACTAAAACGGAACTCTGTAAATCACTTCTTAACCATTAAAATTGATGGTGACGAGTCTCCCGTGGCATCTGTCATATCTTCCCTTTGTTTCAGTGATAGATTTTTTACATAAAAAGTAATATTTAATCAATATACAAAGTTCACATTTTTCCATTTTCGAAAAATTCATTAGGTTTTCTGTTTAGTTAACTGCAGCACTGTTGCAATTGGAGTAACTGTATGTTTTTAAAATCAAATATTAAATAGGTAAGCAAAAGCATGTAATAATATATGTATATATATTTAAAGCTCTTCTAGCGGACATCACTCTGTTACCATTAACTGTAATTATGTTCCTGATCAAAGTGATTTCGCTCAAAAGAATCGCCTTTTCACTCTTAAAAACAAGTAAGAAGTCTGTAGTCGAGTGTACCCGACTACGAGAGCCCCTTTGCCTACATATACAGCCATACACACACAGACTCATACATACACACAGTTCTGCACGTACTTAGCCATTGCGCCTTTTAACCGCCCGCGCTCTAAAGCGCGGTGCCTAATGTTGTATAACTTCCGTGTTTATTGTTCAATCTTAACGAAATTTACAATGTAGATCAGTAATGCTCTTATTAGTATTTTGATCGGTTTCGAATTGCGGGGGTCAGGGGAGGAAATTTGAAAATCTAAAACAAACTTGTATAGCGTACTAACATACTAAATCTATATTCCAAATTTCGTTGCTCTAGCTCTTATTTTGCGCGCACTACTATACCCCCCCCGGGCCCAATAACGCCACTTTTGATATTGTATAACCTCCGAGTTTTTTGATCAATCTTACCCAGATTTACAGCATGGATCAAGAGAGGTCTAATTATGATGTGTGCCAAAAATAAATTTGATCGGTTGAAAATTGTGCTTAATAATCGTTTTTTTTTCGAATTGCGGGGTTCAGGGGAGGAAATTGAAAAATCAAAAACAAACTTTTACAGCATACGAAAATGATAAATCTAGGTTTAAATTTTGGTTGCTCTAGCTCTTATAGTCTCTGAGAAACAGGCGTTCATACGGACGGACGGACGGACAGACAGACGGACAAACCTAGATCAACTCGTCTTGTCGTCCTGATTCAGAATATATATACTTTATGGGGTATCCGATGATTATTTCTATGTGTTACATACTTTTGGATTTAGCACATTTCCAAAAGCTCCGCTTTGCTTCTTTTGTACTAAGAGGCAAAGGGGCTAAAAATGTTAAGAGTCGTTTATATAAAAATATATTTCATATACCAGATGTAATTTCGTACCCACATAAAATGGATTAGGCCTGTAATATAATTAATGCATTTAGCACCTGTATACAGAAGTAAGAGTAAAACATATACAAATGGTATATATAATATCTTCAGTATGTGTGTATGTTCTGGAATTTCCTTTAGGACTATTAAAATAAGGTTAGAAACTGAGTATGTTTTGCAAAGCTGTCAAAAATTGATGGATAATATCAGTTTCTCTAATTATTATTTACTTTTAATAAAAATCAAAATAGTCAGCGGTAAAAATTTGAGAATACATAAGATTAAGTTTTGTACTAAATATTTGGTTCAGAGATTATAAATTTATTGATAGAAATGTTAAAAAAAACAAAACCAAGCTTTATTGTGCCACGGAAATGGGAACTACATGTGTTGCGCCCACGCAACATTCCCGTGTTTGGACCTTACTGGCAGCCAAATAATCCTTTCAGAACTATTGAAATGCTGTTGCCTATATACTTTCGGCGGCAATTAATAGACTGTCGATTGTATCCCAATTGTGTGACCAGTCAGATCATAGAAAAAGAGCAGTTATCGTGCAAAATTAACTATACTTCACTATTTCTTATTGATAAACTGTTGCAAATAATTTTGAAGAAAAATCTAGGAGAAAAATGTATAAAGTGCTTTACGTTTGTTAAAGAAATAACTGAATATGTGCCTGACTGTAATAAGCAGATTTTTATGGATTTGTGTACACTGCATCACTCTAAATTAGAGGTTTCAACATTCAATTGGAGTACTCGTCGTTCTGGCGGAACACAAGCTAATGGCAAGGTCCGTTTTCAAGATGAATTGGTTAAGTTGTCTCAAGCCATTGGGATAATACAACAGATTACTGTAAATGATTTTAATATAATATGGAGACCAATATGTTTTAGCACTAGTAGATCCATCGCTAAACATTTAGCTTCAAATCAAAACTGTCGTTTGGGTAAGTGGCGAAACTAATATATTCCATCATTGGAAAATGATTAGTCTCATCGGAACCCACAGATTCAACTAGTGTACTTATTATTTCTATTCTGAACTTTTGGTTTGGCAACTTGGAATTAAAGTGCGGTAATTCATCTGTTAACCTTGATCGGTATCTTTTTAGTGTCCATGCTAAAAGTCTTCAAAACACAAAGGCGTTACTTTTGGAGCTGCCCAGCTATAAAATTCCTATTAAAATCATATTGAAGTTGTATAGTTGGATTACTTCCGAAAATGAACTTTCTCTTGAAAATAATATCCTAGTGTTATATTTAGTTGGAAAACTTCTTAATATACACAAACTGTTGGAACAATATTGGTTTACATTTTCGCTCGGTGAAAACTTTGGATATTGGGAACAAGATTCGTTTGCTGCGTATTTGCCAGTCCGACAATTGAACTGTGGAGATGTAATGGCCCTATTTTTTGGTCGCATACGGAAAGTATTTTTACCATTAGTTGCATCTCAAGAGTTCCTAAATCTGGATTCGAACGAAGTAGCCCATTTGCTAAATTTGGATACTATTTGTGTGAACAATGAAGATGAAATATTTTTTGCTGCATTGCGTTGGCTGACTCATGACTGGACAAGGAGACAAAAATATATGTCGAATATACTGAAATCAATTCGGTTTAGTTTGGTTTCACCTTGTCTGCGGCGATGCATTCTTTTTAACCCTGAAAACAAAATAGTTCGCAAAATTGGAGAAAACCGTGAGGTAACAGCCATGTTGTGGAACGCTTGCTTGCACGGGGAAGCATCTGTTGCCTATAACAACATCAATTCCAGCAGAAATAATGTAATTGTACGTCAGTATGTGCAGAACTTAAACGTGGATCGTAATTGGGTTTACTGTTTGGGAGTACCGCATCATCACAATATTGCATGTCCGCGTTATCGTCAGCTTACATTCAACACTTTTAAACTGTTTCTTCATAGCCTACAAAAGAACTGTGCTCGCTTTATGGATTCAATTGTCTGTATTCCCAAAAATCATAAGAAAACCCATATATGTTGCAAGGAATTTAAAAATGTCCATAGGGTTCAAAATCGGCCCCAATATGCATCCAAGTTACCGCGGAAGATGTTTTAAGGAAAATAATTTCGTTAAATAATTGTTTTAGATTTAAAATTATACTTAGTCCCGGTTATAATTTCACATTTGAAATTTTTTTGCATATTGTTGTAATGTACCTTAAGCTCTGGTATTGTTAGACTATATTCCAAACACATCAATGATATACCCAGTTCTATACGCACTGTTAGCTGTTGCGCGCTACGTAATACGATACTTAGTGTTGAATACCTTTTGAGTTTTTTGAGTGTTTTTTTTACGAAAAAAGGGAATCTATACTGGACCGAAAAATATTGGAATAAACACACCGGCACGGCGCATGTACATAATTTCCAAGGCTGATAATTTCCGAGTAGTTAAATCATGTTCAATTATTGATGACAATGACACAAAGAAGTATGGAAGCTGTAGTCTGGTGTACCCAACTACGCAAATAAGTTTGTTCAATCTAGATTAAATTGTTAAATTAATAAAAGTTTATTTTAACTTAAAGACTTGTTTATCTGTCTGTCTGTCTGTCTCTGTTGGTCTGTCCCTATCTGCTTGTCTGTCCTTGTTCCGTTCCTTGTTTTAAAATGAATACATTTTGCTAATTATAAAACATTGAAATTTACAATGTATATCAGGAATAGTCTTATTAGTACGTGTGCAAAAAAGAATATTGTTCGGTTGAAAATTGTGCTTAATAATCGATTTTTTCGAATTGCGGGGGTCAGGGGAGGAAATTAAAAATCAAAAACAAACTTGTACAGCGTACAAAAATGATAAATCTAGGTTTAACATTTGGTTGCTCTAGCTCTTATAGTCTCTGAGAAACAGGCGTTCATACGGACGGACGGACGGACGGACAGGGGTAGATCAACTCGTCTTGTCGTCCTGATTCAGAATATATATACTTTATGGGGTATCCGATGATTATTTCTGTGTTACATACTTTTGGATTTGGCACATTTCCAATAAAAATTAAATTAAGATGTCATTTGCTGGATTTCAATTTAGAAATTAGTAACTGTTACCATTATGATGGTATCGATAGAACAATACTTATATATTTAAATATATACATATATATATATATTTATATAAATAACGTAATAAGTCAAATTTAAATCTTTCAAAGACCAAAATTTAATTGATGATTGCTGCTTACCTAAAACAGTTATCACTGTTTTAACAGGTGATTTGAACATAAATAGGGGAATCTATTGTAAACAAATCATGATTATGGTATGGATTGATTGGTTTTAGCAGCAATTTTTGATTGAAATTTTAGTTTCATATCCCACGTTATAAGCATATTCAGTTCTTAAACCAAAAATTTATAGATCCGATAAATAAGTTGATGTTTTGAAGGCTGTTCCAGTAAATCTCTATACAAGCTATAGACAAGATTACGCGCAAAGGTTTTTAATGGGTCCCGAACTGTGTAAATATATGTGTGCATGTGACTGTATGTCGTAGTCGAGTATACCTGACTGAAGCTTTCATACTTGTTAGTAATTTATTTTAGGGATACCAGCCTGCACTGCACCATAGAACATTACAGATTGATCTGAACAAATACATTTTATTTTCTATAACAAGTGTTCAAAATCTAGATATTAGAAGTTACAATAATTTTATTAATACTTTAGCTATTTGTTAAAAATTTTTCTCTAGTATGAGTAACTAACAATATTGTCCTAGTTATTGTCAACTAGGCTATGACTAATATGGTTTCCTGGGGTATGAACTCCTTTACGTAACTATGTAAAGAAAATTGCGTGTGTTTTCTATACGACCATGAGTTTAACCTTTTTAGAAGTAAGCCACTACGATGGTTCTGGGAGTAGGTGTTATATATCTGTAAGCAAACCAGAGCAAAATATTGCTGCATCATCTCAATACACTACACAACTGAGAGTGAATATACTAATATACCAAACTGTACTAAAGTGAGAGTCACCTTTTTCTTTTCTTATGTTTCCTTTTGTAAATTTCTTTTCTATTGCACTGAAACCTTCTTTTTTAAGTTTAATAGGAAGTAATGGCGTCCCCTAGCTAGTGTCATCGATCGTAATGATAATCATATGACATTGTATCTCCCCCATCTTCCATATTAAGAAGACTAGATAACAGTTAGTTATTGGTAGGGTTTTATATAAATATATATAAATTATAATTTATTGCAGTACTGGATGCCATAAAGAAAGAAAACAAGTAAGAAGTCTGTAATCGAGTGTACCCGACTACTAGAGCCCCTTTGCCTACATATACAGCCATACACATACACATACTCATACATACACACAGTTCTGCACGTACTTGGCCATTGCGCGCGCCTTTTAGCCCCCCACGCTCTATAGCGCGGTACTTGATGTTGTATAACTTCCGTGTTTTTCGTTCAATTTTAACGAAACTCACAACGTAGATGAAGAATGGTCTACTTAATATGTGTACGAAAAAGAAATCTTTTCGGTTAAAAATTGTACCTTATAATCGTTTTTTTTTATTTGCGGGGGTCAGGGGAGGAAATTCAAAAATCAAAAACAAACTCGTATAACCTACGAACATAACAAATCTAGATTTCAAGTTTGGTTGCTCTAGCTCTTATAGTCTCTGAGAAACAGGCGTTCATACAGACGGACAGACGGTCAGACGGACAGACGGACAGACAGACAGACGGACAGGGCTAGATGAACTCGTCTTGTGGGGTCTCCGATGATTATTTCTATGTGTTACATACTTTTGGATTTTGCACATTTCCAATAGCTCCGCTTTGCTCTTTTTTTACAAAAAGGCAAAGGGGCTAATGAAGTAGAAAACCTTCAATACAGTTAACATCTTATGATATAAAATGTTTTGAATCGAGCTTAGATAGGAGAGAAAATGGCATGCAACAAGCAAAGAAATACTCATTCCTTGTTACATATATAGAGAATGTCCTTTCAATGTCAATGTGAGAGCTGAAGGAAAGTTTTCCCGAACAAAATGCAGGTGTGTGTGTAAGTGATTGTGTGGATAAGTAGGAAAAGCGAGAGGTCAACTTTGTAGCCAAAGTCGAAAGTCCAAAGTCGAAAGCGAAAACTTTCACTTTGAAGGACACGACGATAGATGCCGCAATCGTAACTGTAACTGCAAGTGTAACAGTATTGGGCAAGCTCATACACACATACACAGAGAGTAACCAACAAATACAACTCTAGACCTATAGCGAAACTGAATGACAGACAGACAGACATGGGGGACTGACTGTCAATCTCAGCGGCAGTTCGTTCGCCATTCACAGCTCGGTGAAGCGCAAAGCGGAAATCAGACGCCATATCAGGCGGATATGCTTGACAAGACCGGACGGAAATGAAACGCAAGTGAACATTGCAAAAACAAGAAGGAACAAACGACTAAACATAGAATTAAATGTTTGCATCTGTAGCAGTGCTTCGACATTGACATCGATAATGACATTGAAGCTGCGGTATATTGACGTGGATAAAGATATAGATTTAGATTTAGATATAGATATAGATATAGATATAGATATGTATATGTATTGCGATTACTATTGTTATGGATGCTGAGCTTGGTTGTTGCTATTTGTGTTGATATTGGTATTGTTGTTGGTATACATATTGGTGTTTGTATTGGAATATAGACATGCAGATGGCGTTAGGTAAATATTGCGCATACGCCATGGGGATCTTTATCGTTGTACATTGAACGAGATTCTGAACAATGCCAACAACAATGTGAAGCTAATAAAACGCATCAAAGCAATGTTATTTTACTGTTTTGAATGTTTTTGCCATTTTTGTTGTTGTTTTGTTGTTGTCACCATTTCGCTGACTGTTCCAAATTGACATCTATGTAACCTAACCTCCGAACCACCTAACCACCTAGCCAACGAGCCACCAAATCACCAAAACGCCCAAGTCACTCAGCATAACATGAAATCGATTTCAAATTTGCAGTAAAAATGCAAATGCAAAAGCCAGCAACATCGGTCTGTCACCAGCAAGGCTCTGATTTGACTACATTTTCCTTGTCTACTTTATCAAAATATATAAAGATATGTCTCTCTGTATAGATACAATAGCTGCAAACCATATACAGTTGCACATCTCTTGGATATTTATCTGGCTGAATGTATATATATATATTGTATCATCCAATAGAACTACTTATACTTTGTCTTCAAAATTTCGTTACCACAAAACAAACAAGTAAGAAAATCTCTTTGCCCTTGTTTATCTACGAACATCCGTGTACACATACATACAGTTTTGAATGTACTGTAAGCTGTTGCATGCAGTTTTAAAGCCCAAATACAATAGTTAATGTTGAAATGTTTTTGTGTTTTTTTATTCAATCCTAATGAAGCTCCCAAATTGGTATTCAGGTTAAAAGTTGTGTTTAAAAATTGGGTTATTTGTTTAGCCAGCATTCGGTAAAAGATTAAAATTTATAATAAACTTTCTCTGTATACGAGAGCCAGGAATCTGTATTCCAAATTTGGTTAGTCCAGTTTTTGTCATCTCTGAAAAATAGACGGACAGACGGTTAGGCATTGGATGGACAGGTCTAGATCCATTCGGTTAGTGTTCATCAAGAATATTATACCGTGTATAGGATGAGAGTAACATTTTTCTTTTTGTTTCATAAGATATGCATATTTCTTAGTATATTATCAGTTGCCCTTTTTCGTTATTCAAAGCTTAAAGGTTCATCATTAACTGCCTATTACTACTTTATTTCAGACAAAGTTATATAAAATGCTTCGATTTCTATTGTAAATTATAATTAGCTCATTGACTTCAGGTTCAATTGAAAATAAAATGTATATAACTCTTCAAATTTTCGCACAAAATTTCTTACGTAATATATCTATAACATAAAAATAAAATAATTAATTAATATAAATAGAAAAGTTAAGTTATTCAGTTATCTAAATGATTGAAACAACTAAAGTTGCTTTTAAATGCTTTTACATGACAAGCTTAAACCTATTCACAAATATATATATATGTATATGTATATATATATAGATGTAGATATATATATCTATATTTGTAGTTATGCATATACGCATGCAAATTGAAGTAAAGTTTTCTAGTGAATGCTTCTTCGAGAGCTAACTGCAGCGCTTAACACGATTTCCTTACGCTATTTTGCACATTTTGCGAATGTTTCGAAGTTCAAATGGCTGTGAAAATGCACACGAGCTAGGAACGGACTGCTACCAGCCATAAAGTGATGGTAGGGATGTTATGGTAGTTGGGGTGGTATGGGGTAGTATGGGGAAAGGGATAAGAGCATAGAGAGCAACAACAACAACTAGATGAGCAGCAGGAAGGTTATTGAAATAAAAACAGCAACAAAATATGGCACGTATTGCAAGTGCACACTTCAAAACTTTTCTATTTTATGTGCAACAACTTTAAAACTATCAAAAACAAAAAAAATAAAAAATATGAAAGAAAAGAAACACAAAAAAATGGTTCATCGAAGGCATTCTGGTCACATGGCCTTGGGCGTCTGGTAACTAAAAAAGTAGCAACAATTGCATTGCAAGACAGTAAATAGTTTTGTATTTCAAATTTACTTTTTCAATACTCTGACACAAATCTAAAAGGATATTTCTACTGCCAAACTCCATTTACTAAAATATCTAAATTAACCTATAAATATGACTGAGACACGCGTCATGCTTTGACCCAAAGTTGTAAATTCCATTTAAAACTTTGAACACTCTTGAATTTAGTTAATCTTCTAGATGAGAAAGTAAAATGGAAATGCTTTAATATAAATCAATAGTGCACTCGGATTAGGATGCTATACGAATATAGCCTATATTTACCGGATCTGTTAAAATAAATAATCTTCAGAATAAATCTTTTTCTTAAACCTACAAAGATTTATTAATGGTGTTGCCATTTACGAGTGCTTGAGTGATTTGTTAAGTTGTTACTCTCTTTCTGTATTTATAAATAGTTATTTATTATTATTTAATTTATTTATTATTTTTCCTGTTTATTTATAATATTGTATCGAAGAGTAAACAATAAAAGGAAAAAAGGCTTTTATAATTTTATTATATTGTTTGCAATATTTCCAATTTTACGATAATGTCCAAATTTTGTGGTGGAACAATGGCAGTTTTTGTTTAATGAAATAGATGTTCCTGATGGTTGCTTACACAATGCAAAATGTTCAAGCTTAAGCTGGGACTTGAAACTTATGGAAACCTAACTAGGATACATCAAATTCTAATGATTTTTGGAAACAGAGGAATCGGGACAAGTAGATCCAGTAGGTTCAAAAGGATTGACACTACTTAGTATCATACCTAAAACAATATTAACTATATCCATAGAATGACATAATGTGAGACTTATTCGATGTTAAATTTAATAAATTTTACTTGAACTTAGCTTTAAATGATTTCAGCTCAACTTGCAATAAATCAGTGGAGTTATATATTATAATTTTAACTTCATTTAGTGTCCCAGTTGAACTAATAAATTTATTATATTTATTATTGTTATTATACTTATTTTATTTATTATATTAATTGTATTTATTATATTTATTAAATTAATTATATTTATTATGTTTCTTACATTATTATAATTATAATATTATTAAATTTTTATATTTATACTTATTATATTTATTTTATTATTATATTTATTATAATTATTATATTATCATACTATTTATATTTATTATTTATTATTATAGTTATTACATTTATTATATTTATTTTATAATTACATTTATTATATATATGATTTATTAATCTATATTAATTCTATTATATTTATTTTATTATTAAATTTATATATATTTATTATATTTATGTTATAAATAATATATTATCATATTTGTTATATTTATTATATTATTATATTTCTTATATTAGTTATATTAATTATATATATTATATTTAATATATTCAATAAAAGTTATCAGCCTGCAATTTATTCTATAATCTACTGATAACAATAGAACTTAATTTAAATAATCAATATATTATTGATTTCCATTAATCATATTATAATTCTGATTTATATGGCAAAGTTAAGATGGAGAAGACAACTGTTGGCTAACAGAATTGTGACAAGTTCAACTTGGAGAGAGTTTCCCCCAATTGACTGGTGTTAGATAAAGATAACTAACGGGTAAATTGTGACAGTTTAAGGGCGCAAGCGCTGTGAGAGAAATAGTAAGTGAGAGTGAGAGAGCGAGAGAGAGGGAGAGAGAATGTTATAAATGGCAAATAAGGTATGAATCTCTAAAAAGCTTTTTTAAACATCTAAGGGAAGCAATCTCACATTTGAATCAAAACATTTGGAGCCGCGTTTTGTAATGTTTTGAATTTGCCCACCCACCCTGTAACCCCCTTCCGTGCTCAGTCACACAACACTCAGTTCACCGCCCCCTTACCCTTTCAGCCTTTATCATACATGTATTCCTGCTCACATTCAAGCCGCATTCAATGTTGTTATATGTAGCTCTATCGTCGATTTTATATACCCCTATGAACACGCGCTCAATTTGATTGAAATGTTATTGCTATTTGACTGTAGTTGTATTTGTAGTAGTTATAGTTGTAGTTGTAGTTGTTTTACTTGTTGTAGTTGTAGTTTGAATGTTATTTTTTTCCCCCTGGTTTTGTGAATATTTGGAACTTTTGCGGCCAATACGTTGGCCATTTTGCCAAATGCACATTTAGGCCAAATAGTAGCAAATTTTGTTATGTTATTGTGTAAGTCTCTCTATGTGCCTCAGCTTCAGCCTCAGCCTCAGTCTCAGACTCTCCAGGAGTGGAGGAATTCAAGTATGTCAGTTCTATTGACTTGAATAAATAACGAGCGCTACGTGAGTTGATTTCTGAGACATGAACTTTGTTTCTGTGTGTGTTTATTTGTTTGTTTTTCAGTCTTCTTTTACACGTTTCAAGTAAGTATATATATATATATATATATATATATATATATATATATATATATATATATAACATTCATTTCGTATGTCCACGTATTATCTGTAACGTTTCTTGTTTTCTTTATGCTCAGGCCAGTGAGTGGCTAGTAGATTTTTATTTAGGTCTCAGTAGCTGCATTGCCAGTGAAAACTGTAGCCTGCTTTTAGGCGTCCCTGACCTACTATGCATGGACAATAACTTAGCGTAATGAGTCTGTATATGTATCTGTGTGTGTGTGTCTGTGTCAACTGTCAAACATCAATGTCAAACTTAAATCATAATTGAATGTATTTGCATTTTATCATTGCATTGGACGTCCTTCACATACACACACACATTTATATACTAAGATACAAAGCGACAAGTGACACGCATACTTGCGTGTGAAACTCTTTGTATCAGCTCTCATTGTTGCAACTCGTCAAACATTTGCCTACAGCGTTCCTCATTATCATTAACAGGCAACAGGCAACAGGCGACGGGCAACAGGCAAACATGCAACATTCTCCTTGGACCACTTGAGAGTGTTTTTTGTTGTTCTTGTTGCTGATGTTGCTGCTGCTTTTTGCTGCTCTTTGACATGCACTGAACTATGCGAAGTGTGCAACACACACCTACACACACTCACAAACTCACACAGTCAAACTCATACCGTACACCTACACCCCCATGACCCGTTGCTATTCCAAATGCGGCAATTGCACGAAAGTGTCAGCCCGAGCTTTGCAATTGACATAATTAGTTGACTTGCGTGGCATGCACGCACACACATATACATACATATATCTGTATACATATATATATATATATATATATATGCACATATAAGTGTGTGTGTGTGTTGCCCTGAGTACGTTGTTTAGTAAAGTATTTAAGTACTTTGTTTTTCACAACGTTCACCGTAAACATATAACAATAAATAAAATATCATTTTGGCTCCTCTCTCTCCCTTGAACTCCTAAAGGAATTCAACCAAGAAAGTCAAAAATAGTATCTGTAGAATATTGTTAAATCAAACGGTTTCCCTTATATACAGAAATTTTATGCTGAATCAAATCGAAAAAAAAATTCGGAACTCTTCTGATTTGCTGTTATAACTTGGCACAGTTTTCGGGCGTCTATAGGACAGCGTCTGCTTATTTTTAATGTAAGTTCTTTGTATTTTTAGAGCTATAAAATCAAATGAATTGGGATGAATTGGACAACTGCATGCCGTCGCTAACCACTCAATATATGCAAAATATGTATATGAGAGTAATTAATTATACATTTTAAACAGAAAAGAAACATTAATTTATAATATATATATATATATTCAAATTATTAGTTAATAAAAAAATATATAACATTAATTATATGTCTCCTCAAGTAGTTGATTTAATCACTTAAAGCCTCATTTTTAACCTGATCTAATTTCGACCTAATTTATGCCTGAGTAAAATTTTTGGTTTTGAGTCTTGTGATAGAATTTGCCATATGAAAGTAGTTTAACACTATAATATATAATATAATAAAATATTAAATATTGATAGTCTAATTTCTAAAATCGTTTCTTTTAAACAAAAAAAATTCCTTCTCAATTGAAATGCTAAAAAAAATGAGCTTAGGTTAATTTTTTAATGCCTCTTGTGCAACGGCAAGTTTTGGTTCGATTTTAACAATTTAAAATCCTAAATTATTGATTAATAGTAGAATATTAAATTCATTGAAGGAAGAGCAGGGCCAAATACTTAGAAGTTTATCTAAATATTGCTAGACATAAGAAATGTTATAGAAATAAATCGATTTCATTCCATTTTCCTCTTAAATACGCAGAAACAACTCTCCAATTTAGGAAGAATTTGCAAAAAACACAGCACAAAATATTAATAATTTTATTAAATAAAATACATACCTTTAATTACAATATTCATTATTTTCCTTTTTTAAATTTCAAAATTTTATTTATATTTTTTAATTTTTTATTTATTATTTATTTATTTAAAGTATATAGCGTACCAATACACTGCCTGAAAACCTATTTAAATGAATCTTAGTAATCTTCACTGCGCTGCCGAAAAACTGCAAATGGTCGTTCTTTATATTCTAGTTTTAGATAATCCCGCAGCAAATAGTAAATATATATATTTAAGCCGTCAAGTTTAAACAATTTGGTAAACGAAAAAAATAGTTTTCAATTAAATATATCAAAATCAATGCTATGATTTTTGGTCTATGGAATCCTTTATTGTTATGGTGAATAGCCTCTACTAAAGGGTATAAGAGAAATTTATATATAGAGTATAAATAGAAAATCTGATCATCAGACATATCTAGTTTTATATAGAAACTCTGTTCAATAACTGGATGTAACCATTTGATGATTGCAAATAATACTAAGTGCATTAGAGAGCAACATGTTGGGTTCAATAGCCAATTAGTTTGCGAATAAGTATGGGGATAGCTTTTCTGTATGCGTGTGTGTGTGTGTGCGTGTGTGTTACCTCAATTTTGCGGCTGGTCAGTGGTCAAGAGCCAAGAGTTCGGTGTAAGAGGAAACACCGCTAACAACAGTTGAAGCCACACACATACGCACACACACACACAACAAAGTGTGGCTTTGGCACAAGGCATGACTCGACTTAAATCTAGATTCAAACTGAACACATGACTTCCATTAATATACACACACCCACAAATACACTCACACACACACACACGCACACACAAAGCATAGCAGTGAATGTAACAGAATAATTTGCATATAGATTAAGGGAGCGTAATACCATTCAAGGCAAACAACCGCAGCAAATTTACTCGCCCATAGAATCTTATAAAAACGAACCTCCCCCACCACCCCCCTTGCTTTAAGTACACCCGCAATTCCCTCATCGCACCCATAAAATGACTCTTTGTGGGCGTGTACATAGGTCGTCGGATGTTTTCTTGCAGTTTGCCGTCTGTCTTTTGTTGCTTTACTGTTTCCGCTCCTACTTTTTGTGTTTCACTTTAGTTTTATTTGATTTCTTTAGGTGCCGCCTGCAAGTTGCATGGCTTGTGCTTTGCTTGTGCCACAAGGCGGGGTCATGTTGCATGTACTCTTGAATATGTTGTTGCATAATGTGCTATGCCGCAGCGTTGCATTGTTCCGAGCTGCTTAATTGCAGTTTGTTTTTGCCTTTTTTCTATTTCCCTTTATTTTTCTCTATTCCACTGGAATTTCTTTTGACTGCAACGAAACTTACGCCTCATAATTAAGTGGGTAGAAAACTGTTTACTATTTACTCCAAAGATGATAGTAAAAATTTCAATAGCATTATGCCAAATAATGAATCTTTGCCAGCACAAACAAATCCTTGGAATCTCCTTACTAGTCCTGAACAAATATATATATACTTAATGGGCTGTCATATGATTATTTCTACCTATTGCATAGTTTTCAATTTTGCATAAATTCATTAGCTCCCTTCTAGCCTTTTTTCAATAGGCAAATAATATATTAAATATAATATGGATTTTGAAATAATTGAAAAATAAATATAAACAAAAATTAATATTTTTAGCCTCTTTGTCTTTAAAAAAAAAGCTAAAATGCAGCTAATGGCAATGTGCAAAATCGAAAGGTCTGATTCCAATTTAATGACTGAATTCTCAAATAACGCTGTATGTAAGAATTAGATAAAATATGTAGAAAGTTGTTGGTACAGAGAGTAAAAAGTAATGGACTGTGATGTATGTCCTGAGGGACAAACATTCTAGTATAATTTCATAAGAATTCTCTTAAGTATAGGCAGAATTAGAGATCCTAATGGAAATTCCTGACATTTAAGTTTATATTGAGTTCAGTTTTCCATTGCTCCTAGAACTGGTTAATGGTTGACTTAATGCAACTTGTGCACATTTATTGATAAATTTCTATTTAAATTGCAACTTTTTGAGGTGCTGAACACATGAGACTTTACAGTGCTAAATATCAGTATGCAACACAGAACCTGTGTATGTGTGTGTGTGGAAAACACTTACAAGAGGCACCCCAAAAATTGTGGCTGATTTTCATTATTGTTATTGTTGTTGTTGCTGCTGGTGAAATTTGTGTTGTTGCCGTTGTCGTTTAGCTGCTGCTTTCGCATTCGTGTCTCGGACATGAATTACGTTTACCGACAATTAATTTCAAGTGAAAATGTGCTAAAACTTTTAATTGGGTATCCAAGTGGCAGGCAGCGTCTGCTGGAAAGAGCATTCCAGAGCGATACGGAAAACGGCAGCCATAAAAATGTCGACAACATGCCTGCAAAATTAAAGGCATTTCGCAGCTGAAGTTGTACCAAAAAGCGGGACCAGATGCAGCATCAGCCCCAGTCGCAGCAACAGCAGCAGTGGCAGTTGAGACAGCGAATACCCAGCACCTGGCAGAAGTTGAGGCAACGACGACTGAAACCGATTAGCAGGCAATATGAGTACATGTAGAGCGATGCGCTTAGGCATGAGTGTGAGTATGAGTGTGAGTGTGAGTGTGAATGTGAGTGTGTGTGTGAGTATGAGTATAAGTATGAGTAGTGGGCATGAGTAGCCATTAAACCACGTTGCACGATTTGTATTTAATGAAAGGAAACCATAAAAGTATCATATTTTGCCAGGAAACCTTTTTGTATACGCATCCAGTGAGTCAGAGCGTCCACTGTTCCGCATTTGGCTGGTTATGTGTGATATATTCCCGGGCACAGAGAGAGAGAGAGAGAGAATGCAAATTGGCATAGCGATTGGCCCTGGGGTTATGCACGGTGCACCTTTTGTTTGTGTTGCGTCGCTTTGTTAAATGCTGCAGCATTTTAAAATATTTGCTTATCAAATGACGCACTGACTGTGAAATCGCAGCAGCAATGCACCAGCCCCACCCCACCCCATCACACCCACACTCACTTCGGACCCATCAAAGTCAAATAAAACAAAGGTTATGCGAATTATGCAAGCGTACAAAAAGTTGCTGCCCGCAATTCGCAGCTCGCAGCTCGCCGTTCGCAGCTTGCAGTTTGCCGCTTGCCGCCTGCCACTTGCAACTGGAAAACGGAAAACCCACAGAGAAACCGCCAATGCCACAAAATACAACTCCGCACTTCAAACTTACGCCTTGACGTTGCGTACTCATAGAAAACATATTTCAATTTCAATTTTCATTTCAATTTTCATTCCAATTTTCATTTAAATTTTCAGCTTTGTGTTTGTTCTTTCTAATGTTACGGCTTCACTTGCCTTTGTTTAATTAAATTGAATTTTCTCTATCAAAGCAACAAACGAGCTTTGAGTCTCAACTGGAAAACTAACTAAACTATCTGCTGGACATAAAAGTTCACTTGAATTCTATATACAGTATAACTACAATCCTTCCCAGATATCAGCTAGACTTAGTTGGAAGTAATTCAATCGAAGTGTGAACAAATCTTAAACATTTTAGTTAATTTTCACTTTAAATAGTTAAAGCCATTTATATAATTACATTGAAACTAGAGATATTAAAAATTAGTGCAGATCCTTTGCACTTGCCGTTTGAATGCAGTTATAAACGTAACAAAAGCAGCAACAGCAATAAAAGCAACAGTGGCCCCAGCAGCTGGCATCATAAATTACAGAGCTGCCATTAGCTAACACAAAACGAAATTTTTCAATTAAACTAAAGGCCATTGCTGATAGTTCTAATGTCATTAGCAGGCCAGAACCCAGCACCCAGCACCCAGCATCCAGAGCCAAGAACCCAGCGAGCTACAGAGGTAGTACAGGTAGCTCTGGCAGCACTGGCAGCACTGGCAGCGTGTGGCACATAAATTAAAATCGATGCCAAACCAATTTTATGTGCATTTAATGCGAGTCCATGAACTCTATGATTATATGAGTGTAGGAGTGTATGAAACGAGCAGTGTTTAAATAATGCTTGTACTTTATAGCAGGAGTAGTCCTGCCAGGACTTTGTTGTTGTTTATGGGACCTTAGATAATTGACAATACAAAATGTTGTACATTTTGAATGGGAATGAGCCGAGTGGAGCCGAGCCGAGCAGCGACAATTGGACATGAAGCCAGTCATAAAGTTAATAAGCAATTTGCATAACAAATTTTCCTAAAACGTTGACAACATGTCGCTTCGCTGGCACACGGGGTGCATGCTTAATGTATGCCATGACGCATTGCGTATACGCCATGTGGCCATGGCCATAGCCAGTCAGGCCAGACCAGGCCAGACCAGGCCAGACAGGCCAGCCTGGACAGCCTGTCGTGCATTTAATTGTTTTGCAGCACCACTCACTCACACACAAGATATATACCTACACCCCCCACACACAATACCCTCCCCCGCACCCAATATGCTGCATTTTTCTAATGGATGCTTGTTTAATTTATTCTCGAGCTGTTAATTAGCACGGCAACAACAACGCGAACCACGAACATTCCGACAAAATACATTGTCAGGCTATAAAAAGATACTCCCTCATATATATCAGATAGATTGTAGAGGTCAGCATTAGCCTAATTATAAGCCCAAAAGCCATATGTACAACACACACACACACACACATATATCAAGGCTTTGACAAGGTATAAATTTTCATTAAATATTGAAGGAATTTTCCTTAAGCTAAATCTCCTACGAATCTGGTCGGAAGACCACAAAATTATTATATATGACTATACTCCGATTACTTGCAGTGTAGTAATATATATGAGAGCCATGGTTATGGTTGCATTTTGCGGATTTACCACTGCAATTAGCCAGTGTCAATTGCGTACATGTATTTGTGTATGTGTGTGTGCGAGTCTGTATGCATGTGTGTGTGTGCGTGAGAATACTGCTGTGAAACATTAGTGGCTTGTTTTGTTTTATTTTCCTTTTTTCTGTGTTGCCATGCATAAGCACATACACAGGCATACACAAATATAAACAGAAGCACAGACACACACACACATACCCACGCAGATGTAGAGAAATATACACTTACTGCTAACTGCTAACTGCCATTTGCAGCTGTTTCTATTTCCGTTCGCAGGCCACTAGGCAGAAACTCTCAGCCAGAGCAGAGAAGCAGAGCAGCAGGGCAGCAGAGCAGAGCAGAGTGGCTCACCGCTGACACTCCCTTTACCCTTTTGTCTACAATGTAACCCTTTGGGCATAACATCATTTGTAATTTGATGGCATGTGCATACATACAGTGGCTGGAGCTGCCGTTTGCCGGTAAGGAAATGAGCCTCAAAGTATGCAACACAATTGTGGCTAGTTCCATTATAATTGCATGCTCTGGCCTACACACACGGACACACGCACATACATACATACAAACAGATACATACATGTATGTAAATAAATTGTAAAACATATATTGATATTTATACTTGCATACACACTCACACACACATACCCACCTGCATATAATTGCAATTGCATTTGACATTATGCTTTATTATAATTAAATGATAATCAATTTGGCAAATATTTGATTTTGCGCAACCAAGAAAGAGAATCTAATCAGGCGTGATATTCCAGCAACATAAATATACATATATATATATATATCCGTATAGAACATTTCCCTGGTGATAATTTTCAAGCAAAGAAAAGCGCTTTAAGTGCATGGCATGAAAAAATTGCAAGCTGAATGTTGCATGAAAAACGATAATAAATAAAATTCTCAAGCAATTTCCTTGAGAAATGGGCTTTTAGCTAGCACGTCTTTAGCAGAAGCATTCACTAGACTGCTTCACATTTCCCCCTTCCCCCTCTTGATCCAACACACTTAACAGCATGCTGACCACCATAACCATCAACGCCAACGCCAGCATCACAACGCACCACAATGCACCACATACAAAATCAATTCCCCCGCTAAGTACTTTGCTGTGTCTAATTTCTCATTTCCTGAAGTCCTGTCCAATACACTTCCTCCGTTCTCTATACAATCTATTAATTTAAGCTTGAAGCTGCTCCGTTCTGACTCCTTGCTAAGAAGTCAAGTCTTGCTTATGCCAATGATGTAACAGACAGCTTTTAACCCTTGAACCCTTAACAAGATATTTACTTATTATTCTCCTTTATTTAAGCTGCAGTTGATGCAACATCGAGCAATAGCTAATAAAAAGGAACTAATTGATTTTTACAAATCAGTAAACAGACAAAAGGAAACATTTAACATATTTGACTTTGAACTTTCCATGTGTTAAATAGTTCGTTATCGTGTATATCCGACTACAGTGTTCCTTTTGCTTACTTTTGGTTCAATTTAACTCCCAAAATGATTCAGATGGTGGCACTGTTCTCAACTGTGAGATAGTTGAGTTCTCGTCCAGGAACTATGTTTGCTTAAGCCAAAAACCTTATTAGCCAATGTCTTAATATAGTTCAGATAGGTTTAAAGTAACTTTGTAAGCTAAAATCTTAGATTGAATATTCAGCCTTCAGTTGCGGCCTATCCGAAAGTATAGGCAAAGAAACTTAGATCTCGCCTGGTGAGTGTTATGTCCAGAGCCAAGCTGAGGAACTTCGGATTTAGTTTCTCCAAGGGTACCCCCAAAGTCACGTCTTAGGGAGCAGGAAGAGACCTACCCTAAAGTAACGATCGAAGTAATCAAGAAGCACTCTTAAAAGTTAACAAGCGCATAGATAACAACCAGTACCGGGAAGGAGAGATTAAATTAAGGATTTATACTCTGACAATCCATGAATTATGCACTATAAATTAATATCAGCTTCTTGGACAAAGAACTGGGAATAGTTTTTGTTTCTTTGTTTACTTTTTATTAAAAAGTTTTTAATCTTTATTTTATTATTATATATATAATTACTAAACACAATTAGAATTGGTTCAAAAATTAGTAAATCTTGCTCTGGGGATGAGGCAGGGAATTTCAAATTGCATTCTAGACTTTAATATATTCATTATATTAAAGGTTTTGTTTAGGGTGAATCCAGATTGTAACCGAGTGTCTTTAGTTTCCCATCGATCCAACTACGTAGGTAAGGAACATTCACATAGACTGCTGGTATACCTTCCTCTGCACACTCTATACCCCATGAAACAATCCCGGCCAGCTGGTAACGATTGGCCTGTCCAGGCAGTGAGCAGAAGAGTGGTGAGCCGCCATCACCTTTGCACGTATCTTTACCCTCAATTCCACCAGCGCACAGGAAGCTTGGTCGTAGTCGAAAGCGTCTGCCAAGACGTGTGAGTCTAAGCTGGCCTTGACACTCCGATTTACTGATCACGGGAAGATCAATGCGTTTCAATAGGCGCTCATTCTTGTGGCTGTCCGGCTGCCGACCACCCCAGCCAGTAGCAAAGCACTGAGCATCACGCAGCTCCGCCTGCAGCTTAGGCGTCTCTGGGGGAGGTAGGCAGAGGGGTTGTATGTGAGGCTGTATGGTTACGGGCTGTGCTAGCACGAGAATGGCAATGTCATTGAAGTAAACTTCAGGATCGAATTCCTCGTGGGTGATTATTTGCTTTATTCGACGTGCCTGATGCTCGTGTGGCTCATCCAAGCTATTGAGATCCCATTCCCCCACCCGAATGACCAAAGTGTCTACGGTGTGGTTCTGTATGTTATGGGCGCTGGTCAAAACTAACTGGGGATGTATTAATGTACCACCACAGAGGTACTGACTGCGTCCACTGAGCACTGCTACCATCCATGGAAATTCGGCAAAGAGTGAAACATCTTTCGCGTACTCGTAGTTATCCTGATCAGCGATTAGACCCTTTTCATTGCTGTAGCCACATCCCTTATATTTAAAAGTATTCAACTTGGAAACGTACGTGTTTTCACCGGAGGTGACCTGCCAAAAAAGATTAGATAATTAGTTATATATTCCATATCTGCATATATACTCACATGCTGATCAATCGCACAGCAACGATATAAGGCGCGTCGGCAAGGCAATTCTCCAATGCGCGGATTAAGAATGAAGTGTCCATCATCAATAATAATGTTGTCTCGACACAGTTTCCTGGGCACACATTCCATGTTCACGCCACAGCTCTCATATGTGCTTGGTTCTTCAGTGGTGGTGGTGGTGCTGGTGGTGCTTCGATTGCTAAAGGGTACAGCGAGGTTAATGGCATGCTTCTTGTGTCCTTGACGGACGTGCATTTGTCGCGTTGCATTCCAGCTTTCCAGTTGCTCTCGATCACAGCATGTCAGGCCTTCCCCACAGCTTCGGGAAATGCGTGGCACAATGGCTCCCAGTCCTGAATCGTTGGAATCAATGCACAGCTGCTCACTGACGCACAATTCTTTTATCGTACACATGGAGTATGCTACAGTGGGCTGCTGTCCATATGCCATCTGGGTTTGCACCAATACAAGGACTGCCAGTAGCAAGCATTGCCAATAGTCGACGGCATACCTCATCATCTGAGGAATACAGCACACAAAAGGGATCATAAAATGGGTCACAAATACAGTTGAAAGTAAGTGAATGATTTGGAAAATAGTGCAATTAATGCAGCTGGTATTATCACTGATTTTCAGCCCCTTTGCCTTTAAAGAAGGCTAAAAGAGAGCTGATGGAAATGTGAAAAATCCAAAAGTATGAAACAGATACAAATAAGCATCTGAGACCCTATAAAGTATATATATTCTTAATCAAGACGACTAGCCGAGTCGATTTAGCCTTGTCCGTCTGATGTCTGTCCGTCTGACCGTCTGTCCGTGGGGTTGAACGCCTGAGAGATTATAAGAGGTAACCAAATTTAGAATCTAGGTTCGTTATTTTTTCCCCTGACCTCCGCAATACGAAAAAAAGCACAATTTTCAACCGATTTATTTCTATTTGGCAAATATAACCATTAGATCGTTCTTGTTATGTGAAGGGGTTCTCATAGTCGGGTACATTTGACCACAGATTTCTTCTAAAATATTTTTAAATGTTTTCCTTAAAGCAAGATTTATATGAACCTTCTCTTTCATACATTTACTCAATTTTAACATTGCTCAACAACATTTTCATCAGAAAATCAATAAAACCTCAATGTATTTTTAGCCATTGCGTAACAACGCACAAAAATGTCAAAGGCAACAATAAATTTAATGATTAATTCAAAACAGAAAACACTGTAAAGGTTTTGTTTTATTAAATACCTTAGATTTTCTTTTTTTTAGAGACGAAAGTGTTCGGCTTAACGCGAAAAGTCTTAAAACAAGGAGAGGTTATAATAGACAAAAAAAGCATGTCATAATTATTTTTTTAATTTAAAATAATATTTATTATTCTGTAATATTAAATTGAATTTATTTCTTTAAATTCAAATCGTTAAAACAGACTTAAAGAATTTTTTTATTGGCATTTTTTTGGTATTTTACATTTTAACCCTCGCGCTGGTTGCGCATTTCAACTCTGGCCAGATATCTATAGAAAATCCGGCATTTGCAGTAAAATGGGAGCATATGGGGACAACAAGTAGACATATGATGACGCAGGTTAATGTTAGATTTTCGTACTTTTCCAATTGGTTTTAGTACACATTGAGCTAACACTCAGCCAAAAATAGTCTATGACAAAATGTTTGATGTCTGAAGAAAATATGTTTTTCTTTTATCACTTTTTGGTTCATTTTTCAACCATTATCAAAAAGGTTCATGAAGTGAAAGGACAACACAAAAAACCATTTTTCTCGAAACCAAATAGTATTTCTACACAATTATTTTGGAAGTAGCTCGAATCAGGTTTAAGCTAATGACAAAACTAAGAGAGTTAAAATCTGTCTAAAATATTATTATATGTGCTCCATCGTTCACTATATATTTCCATACAGATGCATTTATTTTTAACACAGCTTTGGTCACTATTATTATTATTATTATTTCTATTTTTATAATAATTATAATTATTATTATTATTTAGCACTGCATTGAATATAGGTGAGTGCAGGAGAGGTCCATAAGAGATAAGAGAAATCTGAAATGTTTATTAATTAACAAAAAAATAACAGTGGATCTGATTGGATTATGGTTAATGTGGAGAACTCTTCTGATCTTATTCATTCAGCTGTCAGTTGTATGTATGTATATACAGTTGTATACACCTTCAGGTTACATCAAAGATACCATTTCTACCCGTAGATAATTTGACGAGTCTATAAGGTGACCTACCCTAAGATATCTCCTTTTGTCAGTAAGTAATATTGCCAAGTGATCTTCACTTGAAGCTTATCAGTATCAGATTTCAACTGTATTTGATAGCCCAGACTTTATCAAATTCAATCTCTAGAAATAAATGTCTAGTATATTTTGAAATTATTGTGGAAATAGTTGATAGTAGTTCAAGGCACATTCACATACATATTTCAACTGGGTATATATCAAATGGAAATGAGTGCAATCTTTTCAAAACAAATACATAAAATAATAAATATAATATTTCTATAATGCATGAAATAATATAATATCAATCCAAGTCTCTTGCTATCACAATTAACAATCAGTTAGCTCACGTTTTATATTTTTTTATTACACTTTAGTATATATTAATATGTTTATATATATACTATATATAAATGTATATATATAATGCACTTTGATTAAGCCGCAGCTGTTGTTAAGCTCAATTCAATTCTATTCGCGAATTATTTCAACTGAGCTGCGCTTAACTCAATTCATGTATTTTATAGAAGCAAACACACACTCGGAGTGTGTGTCTCTCTCTGGCAGATGAATCTTTGCTGAATTTCCAGGTAGATTAATAGATAATAAATACTCATTTTTAATAAACATTTCAAAAAGAGAAATAGAGAGATAAGATCAATAAATACATTAAAGAGAGAATATTGAGCTAGAATATAAACTTTATGCTCTATTGAAATATTTACATATCTCAGAGAAAAGAGAATGTAACAAAAGATCAGAACTCTTGGAACTCAGCTAGTCAGGCCTATAAGATCGTGTGACTATATGTTGTAAAGTTCAGTATTAAATACTTCTTTCTACTGTACGTAACAAAATTGATTTGGTTTTACTTTTCGTGTGGGTTTTTCCCATTTTTTTGGCGTACTTAAGTACAACAACTAAGTAGGTGCTAAGAATTTATTTGGTATAATAATTAAATTACTAATTATAGATTAAATTTCCTTCAGAGAAACACATGACGTATGACAGTTATGATTTGTTATGATTCAACGCCTATTAGTAATTCCCATGCCGATTGCTGTTGCGCGTGGATATAAAACTTGTTTTTGTTTTTAATATTCTTATTGCATTTGATGGAAACTTGTTATTAGCTCGATAATTTGTTTTTTTGTTTTGTTTTTTATGCAGTTATACAATGTGCAAAATTGCATATGAATTGATTCTATTGACGCTGTTTGTGCTGATCAGGTTCAACCTGGCCCTGCGTACTTGCACAAGTCAGGAAGTTTGCATTACAGAGAAACGATGCAATGAATCGGATGATTCTGGACGTGGATTACTTGGGCCGCGCACCTTGAATCGTGCATGTGGTGTAGGTCTCGTTTGCTGTGACAAGATTCAGGTGGAGAGCTATGAAGCTACCCTGGCATACAGAAGCAGCAATGGTATAGCTGGTCAGCAAGAATCAGACACAGAGAAACCACCATCCCAACTGGACTTAGCCGTGGATATTCCGTACAAGAGTTGCAACCAGCAAAGCTTATGTGTACCGCGATATCTGTGTCGTTCTGGCACAGTTAATGAAGATGGCCAATATATAATTAAGCCACGCATAGATGAAACCAGCAATTTTGGCTGTTCTGCCTTACAGAGTTGCTGTCCAACTGTTGATAAGGTAAGTAACTGTATCTTATAATGGTAAAAAATCAAATTTAATTTAAATCCAGTTATCCTTAACCCGTTAGAAAATGATAAATTTAAATTGCTGTGCGCTCCAGGCGTAATTCATATTAAATAACTTTTCTATTTATTATTGGCTCATTAACTTTATACATTTGCTTATTATTCTATATAAAAATTAAAATGTAAAGAGGTTCTTAGCTCATGTCAAATTTCAAGTCAAAGTTAATGCGCATCGAACCAAATGTTGTGCTTTTAGTTGCCGTTTTAAAGTTAATCATAAGCGCAGGTGAACATTTATTTTATTTTTATTTTTTTTCCAAATACTAAATACATAATATATATATTAGGTCTAGTCAAAAGAAATCCATAGTAAGCATTATCCGATTTATATCAAATATGCAACGTTTTTCTATATAACTTAACTTATTGCCAATAATTGTTTTCTATAAGTTTTATTAGTCAGAGAAACCGCTGACTCACCTTAGCACCTTAGCAGCTTAACACCACAATTAATTGTATTTTAATAAACCAAACTCCATAGTCAGAGTTCTAGGAAGATGAGCATGAGAGTTCTTTAGAGACGTTGAAAGGTAGGATAATAATCTACTGATCAGCACTCCTGCCATATCAAGTTATATTTAGGCGTCTGATATTAGACTTTTTGGCTTTGCCTTTAAGAAAGGCTAAAAGGGAGCTAATGGAAATGTGTAAAATCGAAAAATATGTAACAGGTAGACATAATCATCTAAGATCCCATAAAAAATATAAATTTTGTTGGTCATAACAACTTGCCGAGTCTATCTAAAGGGCTAAAAGGCGCGCGCAATGGCTTAAAGTAATTGTAGAGCTGTATATATGTATGTGTATGCCGGTGTATATAAAGAAAAGGGGTTCTTATAGTCGGGTACTTGTTTTACTATACCTAATACAAAAGAATCAAAGAATTAAAGAATCAAAGAGTAAATTGAACCATCTTCGCTCACATAGAGGATAAACATATTTAAAGAGAGATTAATTTGAGTTTTAGATTTTGTAGATGAAAATTATGTTAAAGCCGTTAAGTATAAGTAATCTGTAATAATCCAGTTCAACAGAAAATCCACACTATGAATAATATGAACTATGCGGGACTTTCCCAAAATGCTTTTCTTATGTATTTTTAGCCCCTTTGCCTTTTTGTAAAAAAAGAGCAAAGCGGAGCTATTGGAAATGTGCAAAATCCAAAAGTATGTAACACATAGAAATAATCATCGGAGACCCCATAAAGTATATATATTCTGAATCAGGACGACAAGACGAGTTCATCTAGCCCTGTCCGTCTGTCTGTCTGTCCGTTCTGTCCGTCTGTCCGTCTGTATGAACGCCTGTTTCTCAGACACTATAAGAGCTAGAGCAACCAAACTTGAAATCTAGATTCGTTATGTTCGTAGGTTATACGAGTTTGTTTTTGATTTTTGAATTTCCTCCCCTGACCCCCGCAAATCGAAAAAAACGATTATTAAGCATAATTTTCAACCGATCAAATTTATTTTTGGCACACATCATAATTAGACCATTCTTGATCGATGTTGTGAATCTGAGTAAGATTGATCAAAAATCTCGGAAGCTATAGATCCGCAAAAGTGGCGTTATGGGCCCCGGGGGGGTAATGTAGTGCGCGCAAAATAAGAGCTAGAGCAACGAAATTTGGAACGTAGATTTGTTATGTTTGTACGCTATACAAGTTTGTTTTTGATTTTTCAATTTCCTCCCCTGACCCCCGCAAATCGAAAAAAACGATTATAAGGTACAATTTTTAACCGATAAGATTTATTTTTCACACACATATTAAGTAGACCATTCTTCATCTACTTTGTGAGTTTCGTTAAAATTGAACGAAAAACACGGAAGTTATACAACAATAAGTACCGCGCTATAGAGCGTGGGTGGCTAAAAGGCGCGCGCAATGGCCCAGTACGTGCAGAACTGTGTGTATGTATGAGTATGTGTGTGTATGGCTGTATATGTAGGCAAAGGGGCTCTCGTAGTCGGGTACACTCGACTACAGAATTCTTACTTGTTTTATTCTTGGAGTTTCCCCTTGGGGTTTACCTACATAATTCCGTCAGCAGCGCTGTTGCTAAAAAAGTTTAGTCTACAGTTTTTTTTTGTTTTTTTCCTGCGGAGTCAATTTTCATTCCATGGCTCAGGGAAAGAGAAAGTTATCGATTTGCCCCAAAAAAATTGCTGCTCAGATACGTTCTAATAAATACTTGATTCGTTAATTTTTACATTTTTGTATTTTATTGTTTGTATATTATACCAAATTTGAAATATTACTAGCATTACATTTTCAATAGCGTGTCTTAAGATGAACCCTTGATACCGTCCATCTATTATCTTAAAAAAGTTAGAACAGTACTCATAAAATTTTTCATTTGCCAACACAGTTTCCATTTAGTGAATGGGATTGAAACTGTACTTTATCAAGAGTAAATTTTATTGCCTGATAAAAAGAGTTAGTTAGTCGGTAGTTGATTTATTTCGAACTTAAACAAAGCGTTAAGTTTTAGTTAACAGTTATTAAATTACATTTTAATTTGGTAACATAATTTATTTGTTAAATAATAATTTATATATATCTTTGAACTTTGAACTATCCTATACTTTTTAGATCGATGAATCTGATAATCCTATGCTGCGGCGTCTGCAGGACTTCACGTACAAGGGCTGCGGTTATAGTAATCCAACAGGACTTTACTATGATCTTGTGGGCTACAATGATCATGAGGCACGATTTGCTGAATTCCCATGGATGATAGCATTGGTAGATATGGAAGCTAACTATGTGTGCGGTGGCACATTGATACATCCAAAAGTGGTACTTACGAGTGCCCATAATGTGATGAATCATACCTCGGACTCGCTTTTAGCTCGTGCCGGGGAATATGATCTGAATAGCCAGCACGAACCTCATGCCTATCAGACACGTCGCATTAGCAATCTTTGGCGGCACGAACTGTTTAATAAGCTTAACTTTCGTAATGATATTGCTATGTTGGTACTGGAACAGAGCTTCCAGCTTGCACCACACGTGCAGCCGCTGTGTCTGCCTCCAGTGGAGAACACAGAGTTGCAGGACGCATTGCAGAAAGCAACGTGTTTTGCCACTGGTTGGGGTCATCGTAATGCAAGTACAAAATCGTTGGAGCACATTTTGAAGCGCATTGATCTGCCTGTGCTAGAGAGCCAGCACTGTCAGAGGCTGCTACGACAGACAATCCTTGGTAAGCGGTTCCTGCTTAATGCAAGTTTTCTATGTGCTGGTGGAGTGGAGGGTAAGGACACGTGCAATGGCGATGGTGGATCACCGCTCTTCTGCAGCATTGCAGGTCAGAAAGGTCGCTACCAGCTTGCCGGCATTGTCTCCTGGGGCATTGAATGTGCTGAGAAGGATATACCTGCGGCATATGCAAATGTTCCTTACTTAAGAAATTGGATTGATGACCAGTTAGCGAAGACTGGATTGATAGTTGATGAGCCATAAGTAAATAAGACACAAAAGCAACATTAATTATTATATACTATTATGTATCTATAATCAAGAAGATTATTATAGCTTAAAATAATTTAAATAAATATTTTACTCTTTTTCCTTATTTCCTATAATCAATAGACAACTCCCTGCAGACATTACCTAGTTGCTATACTTATTCCATCCACATTGTATTGATATTCTGTTCTCAAAATCCTTGCAGGGGTCTCACCTGGCTTATAGCCAATGTTTGAATAAAACATATCTAAAATTAAATTTGAAGTTTTTAATAATTGCTTTTGCTGCAAATTTAATGCAAGTTTTGTCCCAACTAAATGTTTTGGAATTTGGAATTTGTTTCCTGCAAATTGTTAAATGCGCCGCTGTGTCATCCTGTATCCTTCTATGCCAGCAGATTTATGTTGGGCCAATGTTGCTGATTTATGTGAGTTTGGCTCACGATTTTGATTTGTAGGGACATAAAATATGCCCTCAATATTCGGGGAAAATAAAAATTTAAAAAGAAATGCAATCACTCTGTCATTGATATTGACTACTATGGCTGACAATTGCAACAGATACTGTTGACCAAGTTAACTGCAACACATCTCCATTTATGCACAAATTTTAAACCTTTCCAAATATTGCGTATCCTTCCGTTTAATGAAGCCATTAAGTATAATAAATATTTCTATTGCTTGCATTAATAATAACTTTTTAAAATGTCAACAAAAAGGAAATATTTTAAAACTTATTCGAAACTGATTAAAATTAGCAAATAATCATATATATAATATATATATATATAGGGTGGTCCACGAAAGATTTGCGTTTTAAAATCGCTATAAATAAACAACGAGTATATATCTTTAACCATTTCGAAAACCGCAAACCTTCTACTAAATGTCTGACACATTGACAATGACATTCGAAATGTCAAAGTCAAAATTATCGATAGTTCAAAAAGCAATCGATAGATGGGCAACACTATACATATGCAGTTGATCCTTATCAAATGTTAAATTATTTATATGCAGTCTCCAATCGTAGTATGAAATGATTGCATCGATTTCAGAAAAATACGTAGTAGGTCAGTTTAATAAATATTTTCATCAAGTCTTGCTTTTATCTATTAAGCAAACGTACTTATTGCAGGATGTTTGTCTTGAATAAGAATGTTTTTGCTTTATTGCCACATCTTAAATAAACAGCTGCTTATTTAAACGTGATATTAGCCCACATGATATTTCCATAGTTAAATTACTGTCTAAACTTTTCTCTATGTTGACCACACTTCACTTGACTACAGACGCAGCAAGGATATTCAACAAAATTGTTTCAATACGTAAATTCTCGTAGTAAGAAGTATTAAAAAGTAAAGCTCTAATTAAGTTTCTGCAACGTAACCCAACTCCTGTGGCTCTGTTACCAAAGTAACCAGGACAATAAAGGCACGAGCACAACCAGTTCTGGTAATTGAGTCCGTCATGGAAAAAATTGTTGATTGCTGGCAGTGGTTTTTGTGGGTAACACTGCCAATTAGCAAAGTAATTGAATAGAGGATTAAATGGTTTATTACAAAAAAAAAATGTGTGCTTTAATTTCATTTCAAGTTTAACTCACAGAAAAAATGTGCAAAAATAGATATCAAGAGTTTAATATGAACATAATCCAAGCAATCCAACTAATCCTCCAAGCACTTAGTTTAAGCACCTCAAGCACCTCCCTACAACTACCATAAATTTCACCATGAATTGTTGATTTACATTGACTTCCACAGTTATAAGAAGTTTTTGTGCCAGGAGTCGCGGCTGGGACAATGCCAATGGCAATCCATAAATGAACGCACAACTTTCACCTGTGCCGCCATAAATTTTCATTGCATTCATGCGTCGACTCGAACTCAATTGTGTTCCGGCTTTGGTTATGTGTGTCCGGGTGAAGTAGTCGGTAAAGTAGACATTGAGATAAAGTTGGTTACAGCAGTGACAAAGTCTAGCAATTGCTACGCCATCTCTCTTGATTCAATAATAGTAAAATTTTGAACATAAATTTTACAATGTCAACTCGATTGGCAATTGGTGAAAAGTATCCGAGAAAGGCTTATGGTGGATAAAATGACAAAGCCATTGGAAACGGGCTAAGTAGTAAACATATAAATACATTTGAATATCAATAGAAAAATGGAGAAAACCCTAAGTTGTACTGTAAAGTTTAAAAATGATCTTGCATTAAATACTACAATAATTACAAGTGAATTTATTATCTTTTCGACGAAGACATAGTTATTTATTCACATGTTATGTATAATTTCATTAATTAAAAATATTAAGCAAACATAAACATATTCGATATGTTGAATACAGTGTGAGTACATACTGTAAATAAAACAAGTCAGAAGTCTGTAGTCGAGTGTACCCGACTACGAGAGCCCCTTTGCCTACATAATACAAGCACATACTCATACATACCCACGCTCTATAGCGCGGTACTTAATGTTGTATAACTTCCGTGTTTTTTGTCCAATCTTAACGAAATTTACAACGTAGATTAAAAAAGTATTAATTAGACTATTCCTGATCTACTTTGTGAATTTCGTTAAGATTGAACAATAAATACGGAAGTTATACAACATTAAGTACCGCGCTATGTAACATCTGCATCTAAAAGGCGCGCGCAATGGCTAAGTACGTGCAGAGCTGTGTGTATGTATGAGTATGTGTGTGTATGGATGTGTATGCAGACAAAGGGGTTCTCGTAGTAGGGTACACTCGACTACAGATTTCTTACTTGTTTGTTGTAAATCAATTTGAAAAATTGATTGAATATTAAAATGATTTATAAATAATTTTTAAGCTGATTAAATAATATAAATAATCCTAAAATCATCAGAAAGTAAAGAATCCAATAAATGTACTTCTCCACAGAAAACTTAGGCATTAATGGAGCTTGAGTAATATTATTTGTTCCCATTTCATCAATAAAGTTCTTTAACCATAGTAAATTTGGTAGATTCTCTGTCTGGGTAGACTTAGTTAACTGAATATTCTGATTGGCTTCCGTTGCCATATTTGTCGTACTTAGGTTCTCCTATTGTTAAATTGTTTTATAAGTTATTGAATATAAATCCCAAATGGAAATCTTTATCCAACCGATAAATTACTTACAATATTTTTTGCTCTGCTTTTAGCTAAAAGCTTTTGAGAGACGCAACCTATTGGTCGTCTAGCTGGTCGTGGAATCAACTTACAATGATCATTATGCTTCATTTGCTTGCTCCGGAACTTCCATATAGAGGCCATTTTTTAAAAGGTTGTTGGAGTTTAAATATTTCTAATGCAAAATGTCACTTTAAATCGAAATATATTTATCAATTTTTGACAATCTTTTCAACTCTATACATACTATTTTCTCTAATGCAGGGAATCTTGTAGTCTAGTAGTTTACACAAATTCTATAAATTTGTTTTATTTTATCAGTGACACTTTATACTTTATGAGGTCTCCGATGATTATTGTTATGTGTTACAACCTTTTCGATTTTGACATTTCCAATAGCTCCGCTTTGCTTCTTTTTTACAAAAAGGCAATGGGGCTAAAAATTACAATTTTTCCACTTAAATTAGTCTTAATTTTGACAATTTTTGTTAGATTTAAAAGATTATACTTTAATAGAGTCCTAGTATTTAGTCCTGTTGAATTCAATTGGTTTTATTCAATTCTGAGTCATTGAAAATTTTTGAAAGTTTTGCAGTGTTACCCCTTGACAAAATTGCAGAAAATGAAAAAAAAATATTTGGGTATCTTTGTTAATTTTTGATGCCAAATGTTAGTACTGATCCCTGCGACCCCACAAAGGTAAAAAAGGCTATAATCGGTGATGTATTTTTAAAGTATATACCGGTTATATGCAAAACCTATAATGCACAATATTTTTTGCATATATTAGATATTTCCTTTTAAGCAATCATGAGTTATGTGCAAATACATAGTATTTAAATGATTATTTTATAATAAACTGCAGGTTTAAAAGTTTAGTTAAATTTATATTTAATGCTATAAAAAAAAAATAGAATATTAAACAGAGTGTTAAATATAAAATGAGATAAAAAATTTTAATATTGTTTTCCTATAGCATATAATTTGTTTAAAACCGATTAAATTTATACGAACTGATTCCAAATGAACGATTTTTATTTGTTTATACACAATATTATCTATGAGTTTAAATATATATATATAAATATATATATAATATATAATATTATATAATATTATATAATATTAATTTATTTTATATTTAATAATATTTGTTTTTCCCATTTTTAACATTTCATTGAAAATATGTGGAATTTAAAATTTAAAAGGAACTTGACTTTCATCAAATAATAGGAACGAAGCATTTATGTTTGTATTATTAGTTTCTTAATAACAAAATAATTTTCTTTTATATTTGGTGTATGATTTTGTCTTACTTCGGCATACCCGTTGAATGCAATAAGAGTAACAGTAAAATAAAGTACCGTTATCAGACAAAATTGTAGAGTCTGCTTTAAATATTTCAATTGATGAAGTTTCTTTCTATTTTTGCCACCACTGTACCACCATAGGATATTTGTATATATTGAATACTAAAGGGAATACAATTTTAACCTAAACTAAGTTTATAAGCTTAACAAACAATAAACAATTTTACATAGATCCGCGAATATTATAAACATTTAATTGAAAATTTAGAAACAAATTTGTGCAAAAATGTAACAAGCTAAGATTTTATTTAGAATCCATTCACTATACTTCTCAATGTAGTTTTAAATAATTAATGGATGCATGTTTGATGGAAGCTCATTGTTTGTTGTATTTACTCAAAACTTGTTCATTAACTAGTTGTTAATGCAACGCGGTAAAAGCACGGATGAAACTGTTTTTTATGGATAGTTAACTAAAAATAAAAACAATATTATAAAATATGTACAGCAATAAAAAGCTATTTATGCATTAGTATAAATTGAAAATTAAAATAAAAATGCAGGAAAAGCTTTCAGTTATTTAAAATGGATTTTAAAAGAATTAATTATAGCATATAAGTTTTATTTTATATGATTTAAAAGGTTTATAATTTATAATAACCAGTCCAAATAACATAACGCTATAGAAGCACATTGCAACTTAATAAACAATAAAATTTTATAAACTAAATTACCAATTATTTTATTGTTAGAAATGGGAACTTTAACTATGTGAAGAGAAAGAGAAGAGCTGCTTAATCGAATTTGAAAACCAATAACTTAAAATAAAAATAAATGATCTAAATAAATTCTGCATAACCAATAATAAATATAATTAATATATATTATTCATAAATTCATAGGCAATATAACTGTGAAATTATTTCTGTATGAAGTGTAAATTTTTTAAGAAAAAGTCAAAAATGTTTTTGGTATATATATGCATATATATATACATATATATATATATATTTTTTTTTAATACTTTATATACATACATATATATATATATATATATATATATATACATATATACTGTCAATTGACCTCTGTGTTAACAAACACTCTGAAAATATTCTTGATATTGTAGAATACACAAATTAATAACACTCTACGTTAAAATTTGCACTAATTGAACCGGAATTTAAACTGAAATTTAGATGGTCGAGATCAGCATCCGTAGAGTATTTAGTACTAGTAATTTAAGGGATGTGTGAGCTTGGCTCTAAACGCCGGCCTAGAATATTTCTGACATCTTTCGTAAATCGAAGTGCGTCCAGGAAAGGTAGCAGGTTAATAAGCTCCTCGTCCTTGGGATCATATATATATGTCTTAATGGGTATAGCATTCTCTGGAAAATCACGATAAGCACTCGGGGAATTGTCGATGATAAAAGTGCTGGATAAGTCCGGATTTACCAATTGTAGATTTTTGCTCATAAAATTCGTTGAAGATACGCAGTGCTGGCGATATAAACGACGATTTAATATACCACGTCCTGCATCCAATTTATCCACAACAATGCTAGCATACGCTTCCAGACTAGCTGTATAGATGACGACATCATACCATTTGCCGACAAAATCTATAAACTCATCGACATGTGGCCGCTTAAACACCTGAAACTCAATGGGCGGTATACTTGCTAAAATACGAATTTTCATCAAATAGTCCGGCACTGCTGTGTCTGGAACAAGGTTACAACCAATGACGTCATTTGTCTCCGGGTCAACGTAACAGCTATGTACAAGAGTCTCATCTAGGTCCAGTATTAGTGTTTTGCGCTTTACAATGTCAAGCTGTAGTTTTGATTTTAGCGACAAAGCCGCCTCTTTGTAGGTAAATTTCTGAGTGGGGCTAAAAAACTCACGCAACTTTTCCGCCAAAAAGGCGAAGAACCACCTTACGTATTGGCCCAGTTCGACGGTCCAATAGAACAATTTAAAAACACATCTACCTGTACCTTCCGTGTGTGTATCTATTGCACTCGATCTTATTAAAGAAGAAGATGTCCGATGGTGCTTACTGCTCGTCTCACTACTTGCTTCTGTGCCCGTCTCGGTGTGTTGTACCTTCGAGGCGGAAGGTTTATCGATTGATGGCGACGATGTTCTGGATGGCGGCAACAATGAAGCGGGTTGCTCTGACAGCTCTACAACCATTTTTGCACATATAAATGATCGAAAAGGTCTCTATAAAAAAAATTAAATTTAATTCTGCATTACGCAAGAATTTTGACAACAATTGAAAGGCATATAATAAACTTAATTTGCTTATATTTTTATTTATTAATAATTGTAGAGCTGCTAGGTGTAACTTAAATATTGATTAACATCTTTAGATTTAAAGCGTATTTGGTTATCGGTTGAAAATATATTTAATATCCATTAAACAATTTATTCAATCTTTATAATCTTATTATACTTGGAATAAGACTTGTTTCGGTATATATAACAATTACGGACAAATATTTTAGTTTCACTGGCTGACCAGACTTTGATTTCCAGTTAAATCGCGCCATAGCACCTACACTGCTAATAATGCATTCACACCTAAAGATCAGCAATGATGAGTGCTGAAGCAGGAGCTGTAGTTAAGTCAAGTTAAGTCAAGTGTAGTCTGCACTAATTGTAGCCAAGCAACGGAGGGTATTCGAGGTCCCTGAGCACCAACAGCAGATTCATTAGCCAACTCACCTCCCCCCACCCCTCCCCACACACACACACACACATATACATACATAAAACGCACACACTCAGAGCAGAAGAGATGAGTACCATGGCAAATAATATGCAAATCAGACACAGTGAGGCAGTGCAGCAAAATGGTAAGCAACAATAGACACTTGTAAGTATCCCCTCACTGCGCTCACATTAATTAAGACTTGCATAATTTATATGTAGCCATTGCCTGAAATTGTAGTTATGCTGTTGTTGCTTTGTGGCACTTGCTTCCGGCTGCTAACGTGGCGTATACGCAATGTGCTATCTGCTAATTGAGTTATAATGCTAAGCGCCTATTTGTTGGCCTACTGCTGAAGCGTAAGAGCAACTGCGTCAGGCATAAATCAGACGCCATACAGATTCCCTTGTTAACAATGTATTATGCCTGATATACTCAATGTTTTAACTTAGATCTCCAATTTATTGCTATATTATTGAAAAATTAAGTATTTATTACAGAATATCTAATTCTGTATTAATAAGTAAATACTTCTATTGCAAAACAAAGAAATCTGAAATAAAAAATAAATGTATATATATATATTTATATATAAAATAAATCTTCAGATTATTTATTTTGATTATTTTCAAAACAATAATAATAATTATATTTGTAGAATAATAATTGCTAAGAAAAACCCCCACCAGATAAGCAATTGCCGCTGAGGAGGGCTCATAAATAATTTGATAAGTTAGGAAAGGTATTAATCAAGTTGAAATGCTTCAATTAAATATTTTTTCTGCTTATATCTAGGTACACATAGACTAGTACTATTGTATTAATTAGAAACTTGCGATAATTGCAATGATACTAAAAATATAAGTAAAAGTATAGAAAAGGTTTAAGGCTGAAATATTGCTCTACAAGATTTTCATAAGTATACACTTTTCTTAAAACAAGAGACAAGTGTAATACTTAATGTAAATATCGTATTTTTATTTTATTTACTTAGTATTATTATTATTTTTTGTGTTTTTATTTATACTATCTGTTCAAATTTTCGACAATCAACAAATTTTGCGATGGAACACTGACGGTACTTGATTTATGAAACATATTTTCCTTTCGTAAGCAATACAAAATATCCATGCCGTAGCTAAGACTTGAACCCAGTGGCCCCAGGAAACTATACTTCGACTTCAACTTGGTCCACATATCAGCCGAGGCCATCAACTATTATTTATATATATTGTATATATATATTTATCTGAATAACAATATTACCTGATAATGAAAAATAAATTTATATATTTCTACGTTAAATGGTAATATACTAATTCTGGGCATATTCAAAATTTATGGAAACGTATAAGTTTCGAAAATGACCCAGCTTTGTTCCCAGGATTAGTCAAATCGAGAAGAACCCAATCAGATAACTATTATTAGGAACTAAGTGTTTTAAGTAAGTGTTAACTATCAAGGCACCAACTCTAAAGACTTGCTTGTTGCAGGAACGATAGAAACATATTTAAAAAACAAATTTTCATTTAGAAATAAAAGAATTTTATACTTGTTATCAAATAATTTTTCATACACTTGTTCATTATAAATGTAAGGAAAATAGCTTAAATAAATTTATTTACATTTGGCATAACTGAAAACGTGAGTGCAAGTGCAAGTAAATTTTTACAAATTTTGCGCAATCTTATCGTAGACACATTAGTATATATATTATTACTCAGAGAAAACAAGTAAGAAGTCTGTAGTCGAGTGTACCCGACTACGAGAGCCCCTTTGCCTACATATACAGCTATACACACAGCTCTACACGTACTTAGCCACTGCGCGCACCTTTTAGCCCCCCACGCTCTATAGCGCGGTACTTAATGTTGTATAGCTTCCGTGTTTATTGTTCAATTTTAACGAAATTCACAACGCCTTTCTAGTTTAGCTTCACCTATAATTTATATAGGTATTGTATTAAATATATATATATATTTTTAGCCCCTTTGCCTTTTTGTAAAAAAGAAGCAAAGCGGATCTATTGGAAATGTGCAAAATCGAAAAGTATGTAACATATAGAAATAAGCATCGAAGACACCGTAAAGTATATATGTTCTAGATCAGGACGACAAGATGATTCGATCTAGCTCTGTCCGTCCGTCAGTATGATCGCCTGTTTCTCAGAGTCAAAAAACACGGAAGTTATGCAACATTAAGTTCCGTTTTATGAAACGCGGAGGCTGAAAGGCGAACGAATGGGCTTGTGTGCGTCTGTGGGTGTATGTCTGAGTTTGTGGGCAAAGGGACTGTCGTAGTGGAGTACACTGAACTACATATTTCTTACTTGTTTATATACTAATTTTAAGTTGTACTTGAACAGTTTATAAAGGCTGTACTAAGTAAATAATGGTAACAGAACACTCTTGTACAATCTAGAGAAATATAAGTTTCATTATTACCAGAACATTGTAAATGGAAATGCAGTTAAATGTGTTACACTAATATAATTTAAGACACTTTGTAATCAGCTAGTTGAAATCATTTGATTGGCACTATAATCCTAGTATCATCCTTGTATCATATCCTTAAATTTCTAAGACAATTTTCTCTATACAATAGAAGTTGAATAAAGTGCACAGTGAATAAATGAAATATTTAAAGCACAAATCGAAGGCAATGCTACTTTATATATAACCGTCAATTGCCAGAGTATAAAATGCATTGAAGTTGAATCTGCTCACTGAGTTTCAAGTGAATTGTAGATTATTTGCAAAGTGAGAAAAAATTAGGCAAAATATAAAACAATTTGGTAACAAGCAAAATGCATCACAGCTCATGGCAGGACATGGACTGTGGATAGCTATAGACTGATTTTGTTTGCTTTTTTATACCCTTTGCTTAGAGAAATATATACAAAGGTTGTTGAGATTGCAAGTCAACATGAAAATATAGATACCTAAAATTTTGATCTTAATATAAAAAGAGCAAAACTGGTGTTGTTGTTTTTCTGTTAACTTGTGCAAATCTTTTCGAATTTCTATCAAACAACAGAAGAATTGAGTAGCTTAGACTGCTTCAAGTTTGTACAGCTAGAAGTGCAGAGTATGTGCTGATACATTGTTTCTTATTGTCGACTTGTATGCTGTTACTTGTTATGCCTGGCAATATGAAGTTGAGTTGAGTTGAGTTGAGTTGAGGAGAGTTAAGGCAAATTCTACAGATGGTACTACATTGAGATCCGTAGTCGTACGCGGATATGGAGATAGCGATGAAGAAGCAGATGGAGTTGAAGTCGGAGTCAGAGTCAGATTCGGAACGGCAGACGGGAGACAGCAGACAGCAGACAGCAGACAGCAGAAAAACCAAAACTGTTGCAAAAACATGTCACATTAAGTGCACAGACTGCAGCAGGAAGTCTATGGGACTTGAGTGCTTTTATTGCTGCCGGATTTCTGCGGGAATTCGCTTTGAAGTTGATGCTTGCATTTGGCTTTCATTTTTTCGTTGTTCTCTATGCGGGAGCTCTGTACTGTTACTTGTTTATCTTTATGCAATTGCACTTAAATGTAATGGTTATGTTTCAGATGGCTTCGCATTTGCAGCAAGCACTGGAAAATTTGCATTCTTTGAAATCAGCGGAATATTATAAGCTTAAACTGTATTTTGCATGAATACTTGCAATATAAAGTTTTACTTTAAATATATTCTTTAGTATACATAAAGTAAAGTATTATACATAAAGAATAGACCATTTATAAAGTCATGACCCCGTTAATTGTCAGCATGTTGTATTTAACTAATAAACAATCTGTCAGACAGTCTTACATAGTATCTCAGTCAAAGCACTGAATACTTTAACCCTAATTAACGGCAATCTTTTGATATCGCTGTGAGATTGCTTCATTATGTTTCTCGCTTTTTATAGAAATAGTGCAAAGCTAAAGTGCTAGACGTGGCAGATATGCTTTAGTGCTTCAGTACTTCACTGCTTCACTGGCTTTTAATGGGAGCAACGATGGGATGACGCAGTCCGTCGCTATTGTCCATTAAGGACATCGTCGCTTCCTCGGGTTTACGCCTAAGCTGCACACTCTACTTCAAGTTGGCGCTTGGCTGCATTTTAATTATGATACTTCATTAATGTAATTAGTCTTGGCGGTATTCATGCAATTCAAACAGCTGCGGTGCAACAGCTTAAACATAATAAGGAATAACAGTTCTGCTTTCAATGTGGAAGACATTCACCTAATATACTAGTAGACATAAAATAGTCAATTCATATTAAAGGAGTATTAAATTAGTTTAAAGTAATACAATTAGTTCATTTGCAACACAATTCAAATTGTTTTATTTTAAATAATTACTATTATAATCTAATTATAAGATCAATATATTTTTGACGTCAGTGTAGTCTGTCGCCATCTCTTTCGATCAGGCTGATCGGATCAGCGTCACTTTCGCCGCTCTGCTTTGCGCTTGCTAAAAAATTGCTGCGAATTCGGTTGAAGACGAATTCGCCTGCCTCGTTTTCGCTCTTTGTCTAATAGTGCAAGCAGTTATTCCTTAAGTATGTCAAAAATAAATATTTGGAGGTTAGTCAAACCTAAAAAAGTTATATAAATAAAAAATGCTGAAATAATAAGAAATAAATTTAATATATATTTTTGAAACTAAAAAATAATCATTTAAGTTCTCTTTCTTAAGAATATATATAATATAAAATTAAAGGAAATTTCAAATATTTGATGAATTGACACATTAAACAGTTGAGGTCGTTTCGATAATCGGAATGTTCACTTTAACTTTATAACATTTTCTATCAAGTGTACTTTTAACCCTTTTTCATTGTCCACAAAGTGTTGACAATCTTCTTGATTGGTCTTATTACAGACATTAGCACTTGATTGATTAATGTTCCTCCTTATTATATCAATATTACAAAAATTAAATATATCTTTAGCCCCTTTGCCTTTTTGTAAAAAAAGAGCAAAGCGGAGCTAATGGAAATATGCAAAATCCAAAAGTATGTAACACATAGAAATAATCATCGGAGACCCCATAAAGTATATATATTTTGAATCAGGTCGACAATACGAGTTCATCTAGCCCTGTCCGTCTGTCCGTCCGTCCGTCCGTCCGTCCGTCCGTCCGTCCGTCCGTCCTTCCGTCCGTATGAACGCCTGTTTCTCAGAGACTATAAGAGCTAGAGCAACCAAACTTGAAATCTAGATTCGTTATGTTCGTACGCTGTACAAGTTTGTTTTTGATTTTTCAATTTCCTCCCCTGACCCCCGCAAATCGAAAAAAACGATTTTTAAGCACAATTTTCAACCGAGCAAATTTATATTTGGCACACATCATATTTAGACCATTCTTGATCGATGTTGTAAGTCTGGTGAAGATTGATCAAAAATCTCGGAAGTTATAGATCAGCAAAAGTGGCGTTTTGGGCCCCGGGGGGGTATAGTAGTGCGCGCAAAATAAGAGCTAGAGCAACGAAATTTGGAACGTAGATTTGTTATGTTCGTACGCTATACGAGTTTGTTTTGGATTTTTCAATTTCCCCCCCTGACCCCCGCAATTTGAAAAAAACGATTATTAAGCACAATTTTCAACCGATCAAATTTATTTTTGGCACACATCATAATTAGACCATTCTGGATCGATGTTGTGAATCTGGGTAAGATTGATCAAAAATCTCGGAAGTTATAGATCAGCAAAAGTGGCGTTATGGGCTCCGGGGGGGTATAGTAGTGCGCGAAAAATAAGAGCTAGAGCAACGAAATTTGGAATGTATATTTGTTATGTTTGTACGCTATACGAGTTTGTTTTAGATTTTTCAATTTCCTTCCCTGACCCCCGCAATTTGAAAAAATCGATTTTCAGATACAATTTTTAACCGATCAAATTTCTTTTACGCACACATATTAAGTAGACCATTCTTCATCTAAGTTGTGAATTTCGTTAAAATTTAACAATAAACACGGAAGTTATACAACATTAAGTACCGCGATATAGAGCGTGGGGGGTTAAAAGGTGCGCGCAATGGCTAAGTACGTGCAGAACTGTGTGTATGTATGAGTATGTGTGTGTATGGCTGTATATGTAGGCAAAGGGGCTCTCGTAGTCGGGTACACTCGACTACAGACTTCTTACTTGTTTTCCTTTAATGCCATGGTGGAAAAATGCAATTACGGTAGTTTCTAAATCCCAAACTCGTGTTGAGATTATTTAAACGAAATTTCTTAACTTTATACAGCTTTGATTCGATAGGAACGAGTTAAATTTAATATGCATATTTATAAACAAATAAGAAATCTGTAGTCGAGTGTACCCGACTACGAGAGCCCCTTTGCCAACGTACAGTCACATACACACACATACACACAGTTCTACATGCACTGTTGCGCGCGCCTTTTAGTCCTCCGCTCTCTTTACCACGACACTTAATGTTGTATAACTTCCGTACTGTTTATTTAATCTTAACGAAATCAACAACATTGATCAAGAATAGTGAAATTATTATGTGTGCAAAGAAGTTCGGATAAAAACAGTGCTCAAAAATCGAGTTTTTCCTACTGCGTGGCTCAGGGGAAAAAATTAAAAAATCTAAAAGAAACTTCTTTAGATAAAAGTAATGAAACTACATTCCAAACTTGGTTGCTCTAGATCTTATAATATCTGAGAAACAAGTGTTTGTATAAACCAATGGATAGACATACATATCGACTTCTCTAGTTGTCCTGATCAATACATACATTCTGGAGTCTCAGATGATTATTTTTATCTGTTACATACTTTTCGATTTTGCACATTTCCATTAGCTCCCTTTTATCTTTTTACTAAAAACAAAGGAGATAATAACAAAAGTTAGTTAAATATTAATGTTTGTAATTCCCAATTGGTTATACACAATTGAAGTACAAATCATAGTTATTATCCTGTTAAATATCAAGGTTACTTTGGTTTACCTTCACATAGTTTTGGAGTATCGTATATTTCTCGTTGAATTAAAGAAATTACTTTACTCTCTTTATGTTTCTATATATAATGTGTGTATAGAATGTCACGCATTCTTTTACCATTATATGGGGGTATTCTCTTTATTTTTATTTTATTAAGGAATACGGTGTCAACATATCATCTCCTTATATGCTTTAATTATGCTTTAATTTAGTCCGGGTGGGCGGGCCGACTAACAATTGAGATGTAGCTTTAACTTATAAAATAAACAATATACAATAGGCATAATACTAATAATATAATGATAATAACAATTTAAGAAGATTAAATTATTCTCATTCTCGGCCTCAACAGACGTCTACCACCTCACAGTTCTATAAGCCGTATACTGAAAAAGGTAAACACAAAACTAATAAATTTGTGCAAAATCTAAAGGGTATGCGAAAGGTAAAAGGGAGTAAGAAATCTGTAGTAGAGTGTACCCCATTACGAGAATCCCTTTGCCTACATTCACACACAGTTCTACACGCATTTTGAGCTGTTGCGAGCGCCTTTTAGCCCCCACCCACCATAACGGGATATTCGTGTTATCCAGTTTTATAATACCTACAACTGAAATATAAGTTGTGCATATTATTGTGTGCTTACTGTAGTAATAAACGTAATCAAACGTGGAGGCTTGTCTACTATGAATGTAAAATTTGTAAGAAATTTAAACGATTTTTTTTGAATGAATCAATTATCAAAAACTTTACTTATCAGCGAACCTGTCAGCAAACAGTAAACAATTCTTATGATCATATATATATATATATATATATATATATAGTGTGTATTTCACACAGTTTATTTTGATCGGTGAAGTAGCAGCATAAATCATGTTAAGAAGACCGTGACCTATAGCTACTACAAGTGCCGGTAACACTGATGAAGACTATTATTACTATAAATTTTAAAATCTTAATCAGGCCTAATCATGGCTAACAAAAATAGGAAAGAAAATTATTAGCAACTTAAGATTTACCAATTTGTGAAAGTCAAAATAGCCTTTAAAAGCCGTACTCAATACACGGCTAACCAAATTGAAAGCAACAATGCTGTCGAAAGGAACAATTGCTCTGGCATTGACCATACTGGTGTGCAGCCAGTACGCTGCACAAGCTGTCAATGTTGTCAGTAAGGCGCAGTGGGGTGGTCGTGCAGCACGTTACCAGGTGGCGTTGGGCAACTATCTGAACTATGCCATTATTCACCATACGGCTGGAAGTTACTGCGAGACACGTGCTGCCTGTCAACAGGTACTACGCAGTGTGCAGAACTATCACATGGATTCACTGGGTTGGCCTGATATTGGCTACAACTTTTTGATTGGTGGTGATGGCGCTGTGTATGAAGGTCGTGGCTGGAACTCAATGGGCGCCCATGCTGCTGAATGGAATCCCTACAGCATTGGTATTTCTTTCTTGGGTAACTTTAACTGGGATACACTGGAACCAAATATGATTGCGTCTGCCAAAGGAATACTCAACGATGCCGTGAATCGTGGACAACTTAGTTCAGGTTATATTCTTTATGGTCATCGCCAGGTAAGCGTTACCGTATGTCCTGGCACTCACATCTGGAACGAGATTCGCGGCTGGGCTCACTGGAGAGCTCTACACTTCTAATAAATTTTATACCAAAACAAACGCATTAAATAAATTTCAAAATAATATGCAATATGTTTCTCTAAGTTCACATAATTCTTACTCTTTACTATATAGACGTTCCAGCCCATTTTTAATATAAAATTAATCACATTCCCTCCTTAAGAGGTCTGTTAAATCAAAGATTGACGCAGGGAGACGCCACGCGCACGTGAAATTTCTTTATTATAGAAACAAATCAAACTCAGGTGGTTATCTAGTTCTCCATAAAATATGACTGAATATTCCTTTATTGATAAACATAAAACAGTAATCAATTGACGTAAGCTATGATTGTTTTGGTAGTCAGCAGCATTTTTTACTGTTTTATTCGTAATAATGGGAACTGTTTTTTGAATTTATGGTAACTTTTGTGCTCACTGAGTAAGAGGGAAATTTTTATAGCTAATATAGAATGCTATACGCAGTACTCTATAACAATTGCTTATATTAAACAAATTAAATATACCTCACTCTGGCTGATTAAAAACTAATTTGCCTGATGTTAAAACAGATATATATGCTATAGAGCTGCTATAGATAGGAACAATAACAGATCGAAATCAATATTATATCAATATTTGTGCTTAACAAATTGTCTTTTGCTGTATAATACTTAACTTAGATAAGACAATCCGTTAACATATAAAAAGAATGGTGTGGTAAAGAGAAACAGTACACAAGTCTTCAAACCAACTAAGAATCATGGCAAATAAAGCAATTTTAGTTTTAGCCGTGCTGCTTTGCGCACAGGCCGTCTTTGGTGTTACCGTTATCACCAAGTCGCAGTGGGGTGGTCGTGCAGCCACAAGCAAGTCTACTTTAGCCAATTCTTTGAGCTATGCTGTGGTTCACCACACCGCTGGCAACTACTGCAGCACCAGAAGTGCCTGTGAGGTTCAGCTACGTAACATCCAGAACTACCACATGAACTCCCTGGGTTGGGCTGATATTGGCTATAACTTCTTGATCGGCGCTGATGGCAATGTCTATGAGGGTCGTGGCTGGAATGTGTTGGGAGCTCATGCATCCAACTGGAACTCAAAGTCGCTTGGCATCTCCTTCCTGGGAAACTACAATAACGATAGATTAACTGCTGGTCAAATTAACGCTGCCAAGGGATTGTTGAATGACGCTGTTGCTCGTGGACAAATCAAATCCGGATACATTCTGTATGGTCATCGTCAGGTTGGCAGCACTGAGTGCCCCGGCACCAATGTCTGGAATGAAATCCGCACATGGGCAAACTGGAGGGCTTAAATGATGCCGCTTTCATCGTTTGCAGAAGAAAACCTTTTGAAACTTCTGTTAAATATTTAAAAAAAAAAAAGAAAAAAAAAATAGATGGACATAATAATTATTCTTTAGCATTATTTTGTCGGGGATGTTTATATAATAAGTGGTGTATATGCTTTGTTTGAGGATAAATGAGCATTTATCTTGGAAAGTCCGTAAGTAAGTTGCAAGTTTCATTTCAATTATATATGTCAGAGAATATTTATTCATTAGCTGAAGGTTCCAGCAGCCAGTACTCGTTTTTATCCCCTTTGCCAAAAAAAAAAGCAAAACGGAGCTAATGGAAATGTGCAAAATCCAAAAGTATGTAACAGATAGAAATAATCATCGGAGACCTCATAAAGTATATATATTCTTGATCAGGACGGCAAGACGAGTCTGTCTGTCCGTGCATTTGTCGCTCCGTTCCTCTGTCCGTCCATCCGTGTGAAGGACTGTTTCTCAGAGACTATAAGAGCTTGAGCAACCAAATTTCAAACTTAGATTCGTTATTTTAGATTTTTTGAGCACAATTTTCATTTAATTTCTTTTTCGCACACATCATAATTAGACTATTCTTGATCTATGTTGTAAATATGGGCAAGATTGATCGAAAAACTCGGAAGTTATACATCATTAAAAGTTTTGTTGTGGAGCGGATTTATAGATTCGTTATGTTTATACGCTATACGAGTTTGTTTTAGATTTTTGAATTTCGTCCCGTAACCCTCGCAATACGATAAAAACGATTATTAAGCACAATTTTCAACCGATCTTTTTGGTACACATAATAATTGGTCTATTCTTGATCTACATTCTAAATTTCGTTAAAATTGAATAATAAACACGGAAGTTATACAACAATAAGTATAGCGCTATAGATTGCGTTGTACTAAACGACGCGCGCAATGTAGACAAAGGCGCTCTCGTAGTCGAGTACAGATTTCTTGTTTGATAATATTAATATTATATTATAAATAAATAAATAATATTTTTTCATTATTTCATTTTAATAGTGACTCGATGTAGAGGGAGACGAAATAAATAAAATAAATATTAAAAAGAACTAAATTGAACTAAATTAAATATGTTCCAATGTTATATCTTTGTAACTGTCAGTAATTTATTTTAAAAAAATTTTATTAAAGTTTTAGAAAAATTTATTATTTTTTTCTAAGTTTTAATAAACTAATATGGAATTCATATTGATATAGGAATACAAACAGATCTAATTAAAATAATATTGGTTTGAAAATTATTAAAATTAATAACCTTTTCTAAAAAAAATCATAGCTTAATTTATTTATATATTTATTTAATGTCAACTATGAGCAGTCGACCAAAAATTCAGTGTGGTACAAATTAAAAAAATGTTAATTAAATTTTCAAATATTGAATATCAAAATAAATTCGAATTAAAAGTAAATTTAAAATTAAAATTAAAACTGGGAGTATTGAAAATTCAAATAAAAGTTAATAAAATGACTCAACACTTATTGCAAAGAGTCGGGAAAAATCCAGAAAACCTCACTATTCATTTTTAGCCCCTTTGCCTTTTTGTAAAAAAGAAGCAAAGCGGAGCTATTGGAAATGTGCAAAATCGAAAAGTATGTAACACATAGAAATTATCATCGGAGACCCCATAAAGTATATATATTCTGAATCAGGACGACAAGACGAGTTGATCTACCCCTGTCCGTCCGTACATCTGTCCGTCTGTCCGTCTGTATGAACGCCTGTTTCTCAGAGACTATAAGAGCTAGAGCAACCAAACTTGAAATCTAGATTCGTTATGTTCGTAGGTTATAAGACTTTGTTTTTGATTTTTGAATTTCCTCCCCTGACCCCCGCAATTCGAAAAAAACGATTATTAAGCACAATTTTCAACCGATCAAATTTCTTTCGCACACATATTAAGTAGACCCTTTTTCATCTACGTTGTGAATTTCGTTAAAATTGAACAATAAACACGGAAGTTATAGAACATTAAGTACCGCGCTATAGAGCGTGGGGGGCTAAAAGGTGCGCGCAATGGCTAAGTACGTGCAGAACTGTGTGTATGTATGAGTATGTGTGTGTATGGCTGTATATGTAGGCAAAGGGGCTCTCGTAGTCGGGTACACTCGACTACAGACTTCTTACTTGTTTAAAATCGTTTGCTAAATGTTTAGGGTTTAACTATAAGTGATCAATTTCGCCCACTGCCTCTTTGTTTCCTGAACTTTGCTGTCAAGTGTTATTATCAATGCATAGCAATGAAACTAAGAACTTTTTTTTTATTATTAAGGAAGCCGAGGTCCTAAGACCTCTTTGTGTCCTTTATGTCAATTAAATTAAGCCCAATTGGGCGCACCGGCTAACCACTAAGGTGTAGCTTAACAATTAATATAATAAATATTAAATTTGCCTCCTTCTGGGCATTCGGCTAATGAGGTTATGAGGTCGACGTCTTTTTAGGCGTCGTCCTGGGCGAGTTCTAGTCAGCCTTTTAGCTAACCTATTGCTGTGGTTATTAATGCGACTATTGTAGCGACTTGACTGAAAATTTATTTGCTGGAATGCTGTGGCAACTTTTTACTGTGAAAAGTTTTGTTTCTGACATACCAATCACATCCAGTGATAAGCCTGAGCACTTTATTTTGCGCTACTTGAATATGTTTGATTTGGCTATCGCAAGCAAGCCCCCAAATTTGACAGCCATAAATCCAAATTGGTGTAATTATTTGCCTGTAAATGGAGAGTTTGTTGCTGAGAGATAATTTGCTTTTCGGACCCAGTAGCCAATAGTATTTTCCCACAGCGGCCGTGATCCTTGTTTTTAGCACCCTGATATGGGCTGCAAAAGAGAGCCTCCTGTCCAATATAATCCCTAAATACCTTGCATGATTTGCTTGCTCGACAGGAGTTTCATCTAGCATTATTGCTGGCGCTGTGTTTCACTAAGAACTTAAACTCTTTAAAATGTACTTTTTTAATAATCTGTATTTTTCAGAAGGTATTAAAAATGTTCTTGCAGTTGTTGAAGACGGCATAAGCGGAGCTTATGCTCTCCAGCTGGCCCATGAGCGGATTTCATTCCAGACATTGGTGCCGGGGCACTCAGTACTGCCAACCTGACGATGACCATACAGAATGTATCCGGATTTGATTTGTCCACGAGCAACAGCGTCATTCAACAATCCTTTGGCAGCGTTAATTTGACCAGCAGTTAATCTATCGTTATTGTAGTTTCCCAGGAAGGAGATGCCAAGCGACTTTGAGTTCCAGTTGGATGCATGAGCTCCCAACACATTCCAGCCACGACCCTCATAGACATTGCCATCACCGCCGATCAAGAAGTTATAGCCAATATCAGTCCAGCCCAAGGTATTCATGTGGTAATGCTGAATGTTACGAAGCTGAGCCTCACAGGCACTCCTGGTGCTGCAGTAGTTGCCAGCGGTATGGTGAATAACAGCATAGCTCAAAGAGCTGGCCAAGGAGGTCTTGCTGGTTGGTCCACGACCACCCCACTGCGCCTTACTGATAACGGCAACACCAAAGACGGCCTGTGCGCATAGCAGCACGGCTAGAAGGATAATTACTTTATTTGCCATTATTATAATGATTGGCTTGTGAAGACCTGGGTACTCGCTTTTATAGTACTTTCAATAGGGTGTGTTATCTCGGTTGAGTGAAATGGGGGGAACACGACAAATGCAATATACAAGTAGTAGTATTAATTTATGGGGGGACTTTGATCTATCTTAACCAAGTTTGCCGCAATCATTATGTGTCAATCACTTAATCTAACGAATCTTGGTTTAAAATCTCATTAGATCTTTAAAAACATCAGTTTTCCACACTCCATACGAAAACACTCTTACCTGTTGGGTACAACCAGTTCTCAACGTGATGGCCATTGGGGCATTGGGCTGGTTCAACCAATTAACCATGTTATAATTATAGTTTTATTAATTGTGTATACTTATAGAGCTTTTCATCAAAGCAAAAAAATAAAATACACAATTTGTAAAAATTAAAAATTAAATAATAGTGTTAATTAAACCCGATTTCTGTAACAAAAAAACAAACTCAATTAGTATTCACAATTTTTAACCGATCAAATTTCTTTTTTGCACACATCATAATAAGACAATAATTAATCTAAGTTATGAAGTTTCGTTAAGATTGACTTAGAAACACGGAAGTTATACAACATTAAGTACCGTGGTATGAAGCGCGGGGTGCTAAAAGGCGCGCGCAATGGCTTAAAGGGCATTTAGAACTGAATATATAAGTGCGTATGGCTGTGTATGTTGGCAAAGGGGTTATCGTAGTCGGGTACACTCGACTACAGTTTTCTAACTTGTTTATACACATACACAATATATTGTTGAACTCTATGTATGTGTGTGGTTGTTGGCGAAGGAGAATCGGTAAAAATACGATAGAAGCGAAAACTTGGCATGAAAAACATTACCCGGAATCTTGCCCAGGAAAATCAACCATCAAAGACTGGTATAATGACTTTCAACGTGATCGAGAAAATATTGTAAGAATCCGATAAATAGTTTTAGCCGATCGCAAACTGAAATTAAAAGAGATAGCTGATGCCTCAAAGATATCAACAGACAGTGTATTTACGATATTGCATGAACATTTGGATATGAGGAAGCTCTTCTCAAAGTGGGTGCCTCGATTGCTCAGACCGGAACAAAAGCAACAATAGATCGATGCTTCCGAGAAGTGTTTTCGTATGTTGAAGCGCAATAGAACCTAATTTTTTTGCCGTTACTTAACCATGGATGAAAAATGGATACGTCACTATTCTCCAATATATACACCCTCCATTCCAAAAGAAACCGAAGTTTTAGAAAAAAATAGTGTCATTAGCGCCATCTATTGTCATTATTTAAAAATAGATAACTCACTATCTTATTAGCAGCTGGTAAGAAATTTTATGTCATTTCGATAAATGGAACAAGAGTTATCGCGTTTCAAGTGTCAGTATGTTTTGTATATCGGTCGGCGAATGAGTTACAAGCAAAGAGCTGCAATTGATTTTTGTGTGAAACTTGGTAAAACTTTTACCGAAATGCTACTTAAAGCATATGGTGATGATTGTCTGTCCCGTACGCAAGTTTACGAGTGGTTCGGGCGATTCAAATCAGGTAGAATGGATGATGACGAAAGATCAGGGCGTCCCAGAATCGGATTATCGGAAGAAAACATCTAAAAAGTGCGTAAACTCATAAAAAATAACAAAAAAACGCGGTGAAAGTTATTGAAATGGAATTAGGCATTCGTCAAACAACCGCATACCGCATTTTGACGGAAGGATTGGACCTTAAGAAGGTTAATTCGCGGTTTGTACCACGCAGACTTATCGAAGACCAAAAAGCTCGCGACTCGTTCGCGACTTGTGACTGAATTTCTGGTCAAAAATTAAATTATTCCTTTGAATCATTCGCCCTATTTACCAGATCTGACTCCGTGCGACTATTTTCTGTTCCCTAAACTGCATTTGGCGATGAAATGAAAGTGGCACACATCGATTGAAGCCATTGAGAAGGCGACGACCGATGCCCTAAAGATCATTCCAATAAAGGACATGGATAAGTCATTTGACAACTTGTTGGAGCGTGCAACTTTGTGTATCGACGCTGAAGGGAACTACATTGAATAATAAAAAGGATTTGTTTCAAAATGAACATTAGTTTTTTTTTTGCCTTCAAAGTTCGGTTTCTTTTGGAATGGAGGGTGTGTGGCCTTAGATAAAAAGTATATTAACGAATAAAACAAAATTTTTAAAAAGAATAGTTTGTCATGGTTATTTAAAAATTGGTCAAACTCTTAGTTTTCAGTAAATGGCGATGATTGCCTATACCGAAGCAGAGTGCACGAGTAGTTTCAACATTTTCAAAGGGGCCGTGGGGAGATAATCAAATCATCATTTAAATTGATGGAATGTAATTGAACAACTGATAGATTTAAAAAAAAAATTGAGTAAAGTTATTATTATTTCTTTAATTCACCGAGAAACATACAATACTTCAAACTATGTAAAACTAAACCAAAGTAACCTGTTGTTTCTACGTTTATACGTCTATTTGGATTCCCTTCTTACACTTGCCTCTTTGGCTAAGAGCGCATTGCGTTAATGTCTCGAGTTTATGTTTTGGCCCGAGTTCAAAAAGAATTCTTTTAACTACAATTTAACTTAAAGAAAATGTTTCATATTTTTTATAATTTTGAAAAATTCCAATATAATAATTATTGCAATTAAATATACCTTATAATTTTATTAATATGTTTTTTAAATAAAAAAAGATATGTTTTTATTTTAACTTATTTATTTATAACATAAGAGTTAACAGCAACTAACGCCTTCAGGCTGTGTTTGTTGTATTGACATTTTCTCTTTCAGTTGCTAACAGCGCCCTGTTAATAAACTAATAATTAGATTAATAAAACATTAATAACGTTTTATTGCAGCACTTAAACCATTTTATTATTTTTACATTATTTGAATTTTTGTAGTTTTCTTTTTACTTTATATAAACATTAGATAAATTTCAAAAAAATTCTTATGTTGTGAAATTTGTTATTTTCATTCCATTAAATGTATTATACTATAGAATTTTTTTTTTTTTTTTTTAAATAAAATTGCAAGTTATAATGCCATACGAAAGAAATATATAACATCTAAACTTGCTTTTATTACAGAATATAAAATAAACTTAAAAAGATAGAGTAAAGTTATTTCTCTAATTTACCGAGAAACATACAATACTCCAAAACTATGTGAAGGTAAACCAAAGTAACCTTGACTTTAAGAGGGATAACAACTATGATTTTTATTTCAATTGGGTATAACCAATTGGGAATTACAAGCGTTTTCATTGCCCCTCTTAAGTGATCAACTTATCTTTGTTTTACATGTCACATTTTTATTAGCTCCTTTGTTTTTAAAAAAAAGGTAAAAGGGAGCTAATGGAAATGTGATAAATTGAACACTATGTAACAGGTAGAAATAATGATTTGAGACCCCATAAACTATATATATATTCTTGGCCAGCACGACAGTCGATCTAGTCCTGTCTATCTGTCTGTATGGAGTAAGCAGCTCCCCTGACTCCCGCAGTATGAAAATCATTATTATTAAGCACGAATTTTGCACATATATAGAGTAGACCATTCTTGATCTACACTGTGAGTTTCGGTAATATTAAATAAAAGATTCACAACATGGATCAAGAGTGGTCTAATTATGACGTGTGCCAAAAATAAATTGAAAATTGAATCGGTTGAAAATTGTGCTTAATAATCGTTTTTTTCGAATTGCGGGGATCAGGGGAGGAAATTCAAAAATCAAAAACAAACTTGTATAGCGTACGAAAATAAAAAATCTAGGTTTAAGATTTGGTTGCTCTAGCTCTTATAGTTTCTGAGAAACACACGTTCATACAGACGGATGGACGGACATGGCTAGATCTCCTCGTCTTGTCGTCCTGATCAAGAATATATATACTTTATGGGGTCCCCGATGATTATTTCTATCAGTTACATATTTTTGGATTTTGCACATTTCCAATAGCTCCGCTTTGCTTCTTTACAAAAAGGCAAAGGGGCTAATAAAAATATATTCGACTATATGCATCGGAGTGAAAACGACTGTATAATTATGTAAATCGATAGTTATATTTTTGAGACGTCGACCACATAATCTAATAAGCCGGATTCCTAGAAGGAGGCAAATTTAATTTTTCATTTTTGTAACTATTACTATCATTAAGCTACACCTTAATGGGCAGAAGTATTTGAGTCAAAGGACACAAAGAGGTATTCCTTAATAACAATAATAAAAAATGCCCTCTGTAAGCCATCTTGAAGTTCTGGGTAGCTGCTTCTCGGATGTTGAGTTACCGTGATTCGCCGTGATTTCTAAATCTTGAATATGGAACTATCTTCAAGCACCATATACTGAATATTGAAGAAAGAAAACAATCACGTTCTATGCAAAATGAAGATGATTTATATATGATTATAAATTGAATATGAAATTAATAAATTGATGAAATTGTCGAATAACACGTTTGATATTTTATTACTAATATTTATTTGAATATTTTTGAACGTTTAGTACACAGAGCACATAGACATATCGTAATACATCAAATATTATTATTTTTTAAATATCAGTGAAAAGTAGTATTTTTTTTATTAGTAATTAAAGAGGTGATACAAGTTATACACCTTCCAAATATATAAATATCCATAAATATGCATAAATTCTTATGAGTTAACTTAAAACATAGAACTTTCGTTCGCATTGCTAGACTTTTCATCAGAAACATGCAATTTAGCATTTTTATTTCTCACTTGTCTTTATCTTTTCATTTTCTTTTTCTATTTTTTTTTATTTTTTATTTTTCTTTTTTTTGGTAACAACTACTTGCGCTTATTTTGGTTAAACTCACAAGGTAACTAAATATAATTAATATTTAAAAAATATGAAAGAGCGCCAGATCTTTAACAAAGCATTGCAGGTTTCAACAGTCGCGACTCAACTCCACACACACTCAAATGCCGTAAGACTATACTCATACTCATACATTATATTTAATATTAAGAGCAAAATACAGAGAACATACACGATTAATAACTTTTGCATTTTTTTTGTTTTTGTTAAACAACAGTATGCGACATCTAGATAGGTTTCTTTGAATTTTTTCCAATTGTTTGGTTTTATGTTAACATAGATTCAAATACAATTACATATACTTAATATTTTTATGTGTGTAGTTTAATAAATTTATGTGTGCATGTGTGTATGTATGTGTGTGTGTGTTTTTGTGTAGCTTTATGCATTTAAAGAAACTGTTCTTTGTGGTCTACGCCTGCACTGAATATGTAAGAAAAACAAGTGCCAATCCAAGTGTTGTGCAGATACCTGGGATACCTGGGACAGAGGTAAGGCAAGATGCAGGTGATAGGGGATTGGATTGCCTATTGGCAAGGGTTTGCGTATAGGAGAAAGATTTTTTTTTAGTAAACAAAATTAATAGTAGAAACAAAAACGATATCATTTAGGCTTGACTCTCGTGCTGTCCAGGCACTTGTCCGGGGATGTTCACTTGTTGGCCAAGAGAGAGGGGAGATTGCAATGGTGTATGCACCTGAGGAACGCCAACATCATTGTACGGAGGTGGAGGTACAATACCTTCAGTTAAATTCATGCCAGCATCAATTACTTCTAAGTCCTCGTCGTCGTTATCATCAGAGGCAGCAATAACACCACCAATTGCTTGTTCGTTCCGTCGCATGGGTGGTGTGTTGGCATTCACGTGAACCGTGTTGTTGTTGTTGGGAATATCATTGTTGTTGTCCATGGTATCATCTAAATTAGAGTCCGTATTTGCTGTAACTACATCCAGTGCCACAAACAGCGGAGTGCCACCGTCACCTTCAGCAGCCTGTGCACCACTAGCAGAACCTTCAACTTCATTTTGGAAATTTGACATGGCCACCTGGTAAGATGGTGGTGGTGCCTGTTTTAAAAATTGAGCAATAGCTTCGTCATAATTGGGCAGTAGTGTGGAATAGGCGCGCGCCTCAGCTGCAAATCCACCACCTCCACCAACGCCACCGTGTACAGTCATCTCGGGAATAATGCAGGGCAACATGCTTCGCATATGCTGCTGTCGGAGAGTCAAGTACTTGTAGCAGCGCCAAACGATGCTTACGCAATATGCCTTAAGAAAGACAATGCATAAGAACACAACTAGCACAACGACAACCAACTCTTCTGGCGGCAGTTCCAGCAGCTTCTCACGCCAAGGTAGCCGATGGGATTCAGCAATGATCCGGTGAATAGCCTGTAGATAGCAAAGGTATCCAGCGGCAGTCAATCTGAAAATCAAACAGTATCTTAGCCACTTCGTCATATAAACATCTTTCCACTCACGTTGTAATAGCAAAGTCAAACAATTGCAAACAAAAGAATGGCAATAAATGAGACGGCTTGCCCTTAATGGTGCCATAGATCATCATGAGGGTTAAAGCTATCATGCAGGTGCAAACCAGTCCGCCCATATCAAAGCTTTCTGTAAATAAAGAATCCCACATTAATAATGAATTTTCTAGTGGTTTTTAACTAATTAGGTGCTTACGGTATCGCTTACGAAAGTTGAGAGAGTGATCACGGTAGGCATAGGGTGGGTCCACCTTGCTGAGTGGCGTTGGCAAAGCTGGAGCGTTAAGATCAACGGTAAAGTCATGAGTGCCGCTTTCCAGTTCTTCCATCATCTCGGGGTTGCGCCAAATCACGGCCAAAACACTCAGTGCCAAAATATTAAGAAACTACAGATTAAAACAGTGAAACGAAATGAATATTTTCGCGAATTTAAAAAACTTTACAGAATGTTTACAAAAACAATATAAAAATATATTTCTAATGCAATTGAAAGCAAATATTTTTTTGAATACAAATCCCTAATTATGTATGTACTGTCTTCACCATCTGCCTAGCAGTTTTTTCGCAACAGATGCACTTTTCAGATATGGCAATGGGTTCCAGGGTGTGCCAGTAATCTTTATGTTGCGATTGAAGATAATGCAGATATCCTGTAAATGCCTCGTATGTAAACTCCTCAGAAATCTGGCAATGCAAACGATGGTGATATTTGCAAGCACGATCGTATATCCAGTTCCGCTGCAGAGGCGGCTTCATACCAGTGCGCTCTAGATGCAGCATGAAGGCATCACGATCAGTGCCAAAGCAGAGTCTTGTTGTGGTGTAACCAATGCCATCGTGCAACTGCTGTAGAACTTCTGGCTGGGATATTATGTGCTTTAAGTCTATAGAGTTTGTGTTCCGGTCGTGCAGCCGAATCAGTTGCCAAGGAGGCACCAGAGCAAAGCGAATGCATGAGATAAGCTGGGCTATAATGTGACGTCGCTTTGGCCACTGAAAGTTAAGCCAGCGCACGGCGGCCATGAACACCTCTAGCTCTGAATTAACACTTATGTTATCCGAGCGAAGGAGCAGCCAAAGTGCATTTACAGGCAGCTGTAGGAACTCTTGTGAGGCTACCAAAGTCAGGAAAAACTTATTCACGCGTTGCAGCAATGTGCGATGCGTGCGTTCAACATGCAAAATTCGTGCCTCTAAATATAGTAGCACGGCCGCATCCTCCGTGAAACCATGTTCCAAGCAATACTCGCATTGCTTAACAAGTTTTGGTATCTTTAGGAAGGTGGCAGCACGTGTTATCTCCAACAGCCCAAGCCTTGACAAGCGCGGCTTATCTTCCAGCATCCACTCGTAGATGACCCGAAATGCGCGTGCTGTCACCCATTCAACAGGCAATTCCACGCTCATATCGTTGCCCAAATCACAAAACAGACCCGAAAAACACTGTAAGACTATCAAATGGACTCGGAGACAACTTTTACCAACGTTAACTACGGCATCGGTTTTTGCACCCGTTTTAAGCATCACTAGCAGCAAGTCATAAAGATTCGGCTTAGGAACCTGATTTTGAGCAGCGCATTCCGTTGCTGGCCATTCCTCGGGCGCCGTGTACCCAAGCGACTGCACCCTTATCTCTGCTAAATTGTTGTAAGGCATATCAGCCATGTAAAGTCTGTGTGAGGACCCAACTTGATTAACTTCTCCACCAGTTATTCTTATCTCTTCGCTCTGTTTGCTTGCCTCATCCTCAGAGTCATCACTTCTTAGATTACCCGACACAGATGTATCAACGGATGCGCATGTGCTTATTTCATCTTCTTCTGCATCTTCATTTTCTTGGAGCATTGCATTGGTATGAGTATTGCTATCGAAGTGGAAATCGACACTGCATGGGCAGTGGTATATTAGCCGCCGAACCAAATTTCAAATACATTACAAAATTTATTTACAGCCCGTAGTTTTGTTTTCCTCTCAAAATGTCGGAAAATATAAAAAAAATAAATGAAACTCTATCAATTGGCATAAAATTCAATTCCAATTGACATATGAACAAAATACAAGCAAACATTATTCCTTCTAAGGAACACATATTCTTTTACAATAAGTTTATCTTTCACCCAGATTATTATTAAAATGGGAATTTATTGGCTACTATTTAATAAGTAATAAAATTGTGTTGAACTACTATTCAATTTATAACATTGTATGTTATAAATATAATTTATATTATATATAATATATACAACATAGAAAGTAGCTAACTCATTGAAAATAATGAGCTTTAAATAAAAATCGTTTACAATTAAAATTATGATTACAACTTAACATCTCTGATAATATTTAACTGTCAAAAATCTTATTGTATCTTTTGAAATTGTACCTCCTATATTTTCAAGCTTTACTAGAGTTCAACTCTGCTTCACTGTGCGTATATATACTTATATATATATATATATATTTATACTTGATTGTGTGTTTCTGCATATTATGTAATTTTACTCAGCTTTAATAAGACGGTTAGCGTTAATAAGTCGAGTATAAGTGCAGCCCACTAGATAGCAATTAATACTAGAAATAGTAAATATTAATATAAGGAAACTATATTTAATACATAAAGAATTGCTCTTTGGGGATATTTTCAGGCTTATACTTATGCCAATAAATTGTGCATGTATTTATAGGTCAAGGTTTAATAGCAATTCCCTAAGTAACTATTTTATAAAATTATTTATATTTTATGCATTTTTCATTGGCTCCCAAAATTTGTCAAATAAAACTTATTTGCTTGTGTTTCAGACAAATGAAACAACATTAATGTTAACTAGTGTTTTTTTTTTATAAATTAAAACGCAATTAGGTGATTCACAACTTTCTCAAATTGCAATTATTTTATTGTTGAATTCCAGTGATTTGTCAGTTTGAGAATCATTGGGGAATTATGAGCACTTCAAACGGGCCACACAATCAAGGTGAATCGCGTGATATGCAGTTTGCGGTAAAGCAAAATTATAAAAAATAAACAAAGATGACACACTATATTGATAATACGATTGGCTTCAATTACACAATTCAAATCAAAATAAGTATTTGCAAGGTAATATTTTACTTGGGTTAACTTTGAAATTACATAAATTGAATTATATCTCCATTGCTTCACATCTATTCCATGTATCAAGTGCAATGTGACCTTGTAAGTTGCAACTTAAAATTTCACGCAACAGCCTGCGCACAAGTTTAAAAGTCACAGTACCGAATAATTGATTTTTACTCCTTGCAACTGTACAGGGTCTATGCATTTGTATGTATACTTTTCTATGTGGCAGCAAATGCAGTCATGTGAGTGTAGTTATTACTATTGAGATTATTACGACGTAATTTTCTTACCAGATGCCAAAGGCCAATCATTAAGGTAGCGGTATGGACATGCAGTCCGAAACAGCAGGTCCACTCCTTATAGAGACGCACAGGGCCACCACCACCACTGCTACTGACATGACGTTGCGGACCCATTTTGACACGAATCCTAAACATTTCTCGTCGCTCGGCCGCAGACGAGTTCACTTTATCACGTCGCCTTAAACTGAACACAACAGTAGATGATCAAGCATTTATTATGATAATTTGCATGAATAAGTTTTATTTAAGTTTCAAGTCTCATTCGCTGTCACAGTTCATATGTATATTTGTATACATCACATACACATACGCAGGTATGTAAACATTCATATAATTTATGTAAAAGTATGTGTTTTGTGTGTTGTATGTGGGTTGTGTATTCTGTATCACTTTTTACTTGTGGTTTGCATTATATTTTCAATGCACTTCTTAGTACAATATAGTAAGTTCTGAAACATTATTTATATTCATTTTATAGCTATACCTTTTAGCTGAATATTTATGTAAACTTCACAAATGGGTATCAATTTTTAGTTTGCGTAAAGTGTTTGCGAACAAAGTTATTATTTTCCTTCAGTTAAGGCCTAAGCAAATATACAGTGTGACCGTCCATCTTAGCGAAATTCAGGACAAAACAGTATTCGTAGCTATAAAACTATTAAATTTGATTGAAAAATAAGGCTAGTATGGTGAAAATAAATTATATTACTCACGACTGCAATATTGCTCCCAGTTTAAATATAAGGTTAATTAAACTTGTTGTATCAACTTTTATGTAAAAATGTCAATCATATAAGTAAGAAACTATATTGTTTGCTCCGATAAAAAATTTATTAAACAAATTCTTGCATATTGATATGCATTTCTTGCTTAATAAATTACTACTTGTTTGAAAGGTATCGATAACATAATCGATAGTTACCCACGACAATGTATCAAGTAATTTATATATGTTGCTTCATTTTCAGTTCTTCTCGTGTACCTTCCTTTGCGTAACGTAAAATTTGATTATATATTTATACAAATTACCACTTAACAACATGGTTTTGATAAAGGAATATCGCGTTTGCATGCCTCTTACTGTCGAAGAGGTAAGCATATCATCTGAGCTGCCTATTAACAGTATTTTCATTTACAATTTAATTTATAATTTTACAGTACAAAATTGGGCAGTTGTATATGATAGCGCGCCATAGTCTGGAACAGAGCGAGGAAGGTGAAGGCGTTGAAGTAGTGGAAAATAAACCTTGTGAGGATCCCACACATGGCAAAGGACAATACACAGAAAAGCGCATACACTTATCCAGGTAAATAATATAAGAAAAGCCACTGTTCATATTTAATATGCTCTCGGTTCTATAGTCGTCTTCCATACTGGATACAAGCAATATGTCCTCGTGTATTTTATGTGACTGAAAAATCATGGAATTATTATCCTTACACGCTGACAGGTAAGTTTCACACTACCTTCGGCATTATCTGCACTTAGTTTTGTCACGGTTGAAAAAATATTCATGTTTCCTAGCCCAATATTACGTTGATACATGTCAACTGAGGTTGCCATATGGCAAACACAAAAACTTTAAACTCTTTCCAATGTATCATATTTTCGATGCTACTTGTAGTGGCTAACCCTCTGATAAAGGCACGTATCTGTTTACATATGGTGCCCTATCGCACTTGTCATTCCACCAATACGTCACAGTCATAGTCACCTCTGATAACAGAAAATAGTGGGTATAACACTAAATGCATATCACTTGTCACCCTAGATTTAATTCATGCATTGCTATTCACACAATATTCTCTTATATAGAAGCTATATGTTCTTTGAGGATATTCCACTTAAGCAAGGAAAAATGTTTAATATAATTATTTTGTAGCTTTTAACGATACAAATAACGTTGCAAATATATAAGACTGATTTATAATTTTCTTTATGTTTATTTTATGTACACCAATTTTATATATATGGCTGACAGAGTACACGGTAATTTTTGAAATTGGTTTAACTTTATGTCAATTGTTTACATATTAACGAGTTTTATTGTTACAGTGTTCGTTTATACCAAAATTTAATGTGCTTATCAAAACCAAATATGAAAACAACAATGGCAGCACTGAAAACGTAAGAATTACCAGTGAAACTCTTTAATTGGGATCCGGCTAAGTGTTTTTATTGTCAACAGTGTTTGGATCTCACCGAGGAGGAGTTAAGAGGACGTTCAGTAGACCATGTGGATATTGCGTTTGATGAGCTTGCGGCAAAGCACTACAAACGTGATGAGGATCCAAAATTTTTTAAGTCCCTTAAAACAAGTTAGTTTTTAATTTAGATATCTCAAATTTGTTTAAGTTCTGATTCTAATCGAAATTACACTCAGATCGTGGACCGCTCATTGAGGGTTGGCGCGAAACAGACAATCCCATCATGTGCTCCTACAAGGTTGTGCTCGCTAGCTTTGAAGTGTGGGGTCTACAGACAAAAGTAGAGGACTTCATACAGCGCGGTATTCGAGAAATTCTTGTATTAGGTCATCGTCAAGCTTTTGCCTGGATCGATGCTTGGCATGGCATGACTCTGGAAGATGTCCGAAATTATGAGCGACAAAAGCAGGCAGAGACAAATGAAAAGGTTAGTTCGGTCGTGGATAAAGATTCTACGGATGCCGCCGATAGAAATAATAGTCCCACGGAGGTAGGCGATGTTTAGTATATAGTTAAAGTGACAAGAAATGTAATTAATATAATTGTAATACCAAATTTTTGTCAAATATCAGGGTAGAGAGTTTATAAGCTAAGCTTTATTTAATAATGTAAAGATGCATTAAATGACGAGCTTACTTATTTCTAAAGTTAACTATGTAAATAATAATTAAATGCATTTTAAATGGTCCAAAGAAGCTCAAGTTACTGAAAAACGCTTGTAGCAACAGATACTAATTAATGAGTACTCGAAACCAAACATTAACTACTAATTAAGTACAATAGTCAATGCCACATACAATATACATAAAGAACACTGTTATATATAAATAATACATTAATAGGTACGCATACCTACGTATGTTTGTTACAATTATTGTGTCTAATGAACGGTTTTTGTTAACTCTAGTTTTAAATTGTACTTTGTACGCAATTTCCTAAAATTGTATACGCTCGATTTAAGGTGTATCCGTACATATACAAATAATAATAAAAACGTGCACTAAAAGAATATATTTTATGTGTATAATATGATATCTATCTCTGTTCTTCATACTTATTATGTTGCTTTCCTTTCGACGTATTCTATGATGAAATCTACTCAATTGTAATTGTTAGCAGACCTCAAACCAATTAGTTTTGCGTACTCATTAATTAGTATCTGTTGCTACAAGCGTTTTTCAGTAACTTGAGCTTCTTTGGACCATTTAAAATGCATTTAATTATTATTTACATAGTTAACTTTAGAAATAAGTAAGCTCGTCATTTAATGCATCTTTACATTATTAAATAAAGCTTAGCTTATAAACTCTCTACCCTGATATTTGACAAAAATTTGGTATTACAATTATATTAATTACATTTCTTGTCACTTTAACTATATACTAAACATCGCCTACCTCCGTGGGACTATTATTTCTATCGGCGGCATCCGTAGAATCTTTATCCACGACCGAACTAACCTTTTCATTTGTCTCTGCCTGCTTTTGTCGCTCATAATTTCGGACATCTTCCAGAGTCATGCCATGCCAAGCATCGATCCAGGCAAAAGCTTGACGATGACCTAATACAAGAATTTCTCGAATACCGCGCTGTATGAAGTCCTCTACTTTTGTCTGTAGACCCCACACTTCAAAGCTAGCGAGCACAACCTTGTAGGAGCACATGATGGGATTGTCTGTTTCGCGCCAACCCTCAATATACAACTGCCCAATTTTGTACTATAAAATTATAAATTAAATTGTAAATGAAAATACTGTTAATAGGCAGCTCAGATGATATGCTTACCTCTTCGACAGTAAGAGGCATGCAAACGCGATATTCCTTTATCAAAACCATGTTGTTAAGTGGTAATTTGTATAAATATATAATCAAATTTTACGTTACGCAAAGGAAGGTACACGAGAAGAACTGAAAATGAAGCAACATATATAAATTACTTGATACATTGTCGTGGGTAACTATCGATTATGTTATCGATACCTTTCAAACAAGTAGTAATTTATTAAGCAAGAAATGCATATCAATATGCAAGAATTTGTTTAATAAATTTTTTATCGGAGCAAACAATATAGTTTCTTACTTATATGATTGACATTTTTACATAAAAGTTGATACAACAAGTTTAATTAACCTTATATTTAAACTGGGAGCAATATTGCAGTCGTGAGTAATATAATTTATTTTCACCATACTAGCCTTATTTTTCAATCAAATTTAATAGTTTTATAGCTACGAATACTGTTTTGTCCTGAATTTCGCTAAGATGGACGGTCACACTGTATATTTGCTTAGGCCTTAACTGAAGGAAAATAATAACTTTGTTCGCAAACACTTTACGCAAACTAAAAATTGATACCCATTTGTGAAGTTTACATAAATATTCAGCTAAAAGGTATAGCTATAAAATGAATATAAATAATGTTTCAGAACTTACTATATTGTACTAAGAAGTGCATTGAAAATATAATGCAAACCACAAGTAAAAAGTGATACAGAATACACAACCCACATACAACACACAAAACACATACTTTTACATAAATTATATGAATGTTTACATACCTGCGTATGTGTATGTGATGTATACAAATATACATATGAACTGTGACAGCGAATGAGACTTGAAACTTAAATAAAACTTATTCATGCAAATTATCATAATAAATGCTTGATCATCTACTGTTGTGTTCAGTTTAAGGCGACGTGATAAAGTGAACTCGTCTGCGGCCGAGCGACGAGAAATGTTTAGGATTCGTGTCAAAATGGGTCCGCAACGTCATGTCAGTAGCAGTGGTGGTGGTGGCCCTGTGCGTCTCTATAAGGAGTGGACCTGCTGTTTCGGACTGCATGTCCATACCGCTACATTAATGATTGGCCTTTGGCATCTGGTAAGGAAATTACGTCGTAATAATCTCAATAGTAATACCTACACTCACATGACTGCATTTGCTGCCACATAGAAAAGTATACATACAAATGCATAGACCCTGTACAGTTGCAAGGAGTAAAAATCAATTATTCGGTACTGTGACTTTTAAACTTGTGCGCAGGCTGTTGCGTGAAATTTTAAGTTGCAACTTACAAGGTCACCATGCACTTGATACATGGAATAGATGTGAAGCAATGGAGATATAATTCAATTTATGTAATTTCAAAGTTAACCCAAGTAAAATTTTACCTTGCAAATACTTATTTTGATTTGAATTGTGTAATTGAAGCCAATCGTATTATCAATATAGTGTGTCATCTTTGTTTATTTTTTATAATTTTGCTTTACCGCAAACTGCATATCACGCGATTCACCTTGATTGTGTGGCCCGTTTGAAGTGCTCATAATTCCCCAATGATTCTCAAACTGACAAATCACTGGAATTCAACAATAAAATAATTGCAATTTGAGAAAGTTGTGAATCACCTAATTGCGTTTTAATTTATAAAAAAAAACACTAGTTAACATTAATGTTGTTTCATTTGTCTGAAACACAAGCAAATAAGTTTTATTTGACAAATTTTGGGAGCCAATGAAAAATGCATAAAATATAAATAATTTTATAGAATAGTTACTTAGGGAATTGCTATTAAACCTTGACCTATAAATACATGCACAATTTATTGGCATAAGTATAAGCCTGAAAATATCCCCAAAGAGCAATTCTTTATGTATTAAATATAGTATTATATTAATATTTACTATTTCTAGTATTAATTGCTATCTAGTGGGCTGCACTTATACTCGACTTATTAACGCTAACCGTCTTATTAAAGCTGAGTAAAATTACATAATATGCAGAAACACACAATCAAGTATAAATATATATATATATATATATATAAGTATATATACGCACAGTGAAGCAGAGTTGAACTATGGTAAAAGCTTGAAAATATAGGAGGTACAATTTCAAAAGATACAATAACATTTTTGACAGTTAAATATTATCAGAGATGTCTGAGAGTTTTGTAGTCGCAAACTGGATTGTAAACGATTTTAATTTAAAGCTCATTATTTTCAATGAGTTAGCTACTTTCTATTTTGTATATATTATATATAATATAAATTATATTTATAACATACAATGTTAAAATAGTAAATAGTAGTTCAACACAATTTTATTACTTATTAAATAGTAGCCAATAAATTCCCATTTTAATAATAATCTGGGTGAAAGATAAACTTATTGTAAAAGAATATGTGTTCCTTAGAAGGAATAATGTTTGCTTGTATTTTGTTCATATGTCAATTGGAATTGAATTTTATGCCAATTGATAGAGTTTCATTTATTTTTTTTATATTTTCCGACATTTTGAGAGGAAAACAAAACTACGGACTGTAAATAAATTTTGTAATGTATTTGAAATTTGGTTCGGCGGCTAATATACCACTGCCCATGCAGTGTCGATTTCCACTTCGATAGCAATACTCATACCAATGCAATGCTCCAAGAAAATGAAGATGCAGAAGAAGATGAAATAAGCACATGCGCATCCGTTGATACATCTGTGTCGGCTAATCTAAGAAGTGATGACTCTGAGGATGAGGCAAGCAAACAGAGCGAAGAGATAAGAATAACTGGTGGAGAAGTTAATCAAGTTGGGTCCTCACACAGACTTTACATGGCTGATATGCCTTACAACAATTTAGCAGAGATAAGGGTGCAGTCGCTTGGGTACACGGCGCCCGAGGAATGGCCAGCAACGGAATGCGCTGCTCAAAATCAGGTTCCTAAGCCGAATCTTTATGACTTGCTGCTAGTGATGCTTAAAACGGGTGCAAAAACCGATGCCGTAGTTAACGTTGGTAAAAGTTGTCTCCGAGTCCATTTGATAGTCTTACAGTGTTTTTCGGGTCTGTTTTGTGATTTGGGCAACGATATGAGCGTGGAATTGCCTGTTGAATGGGTGACAGCACGCGCATTTCGGGTCATCTACGAGTGGATGCTGGAAGATAAGCCGCGCTTGTCAAGGCTTGGGCTGTTG
>JBAMBS010001652.1:7500-11923 GCA_037044455.1 Zygothrica quintamaculata | reverse complement strand
CTACTGACAGTTTAGCTTTAATATTTGTATAATTTAATAAATGATAGAACTCTGTCCAGATTTTAAAACTTGTCAATATCATTAAAAATTTGCAACATACTTAAACCGTTTCTCACTCTAATATAAATAAATTATAACAGGATTAGTGAAGCTTATGGCATATACCGAGCAACGAATAAGGCAAAAACAAACATAGGAGTCTGATGCACTTTTCAATCAAAGATAAGTACTACAGTAAAAACAATTAATGTGTAGTGGAGTATACCTGACTACGAGAGCCCCTTTGCCTACATATACAGCCATACACACACATACTCATACATACACACAATTCTACGGGTGTCAGGGGAAAAATTTAAAAATCAAAAACAAACTCGTATAGCATACGAAAATCACAAATCTAGGTTTAAAATTTGGTTGCTCTATCTCTTATAGTTTCTGAGAAACATACGTTCATACAGACGGACGGAGGGACAGACGGACGGACGGACAGACGGACATGGCTAGATCGACTCGTCTTGTCGTCCTGATCAAGAATATATATACTTTATGGGCTCTCCGATGATTATTTCTATGTGTTATATACTATTGGATTTTGCACATTTGCTTCTTTTTTATGGCAAAGGGGCTAAAAAAGGGGGGGAGAATGGGTTAAATTTATGCGAAAATATAAAGGGAAAACGAATATTAATATTAGTAAAACAGTAAAGTCCCATATTCCCAAATATTATATATTAAAATATTCCCAAAAGCAATTTATGTAGGAGCATAAATCCAAACATAATACGGCGATTAGTACGGAATGGAAAGTTAATTAGTAAAACTCTACTTGTGTACAATGGACGATCTCTAGTGGGATCCCAGTTAAAAGCACGAAGAGCGAAAAGAAGAAACTACTGCACAGACTCAATTGTATCTTAGTGTACCGAATATTGTGCAACCATACACAGGAGCCGTATTTCAAGATACTTCGGACGATGTCAGTATAAAGTGATTCGGTTATATAAGACTCGTCAAAATTTTTGGACCATCTCTTTATGAATCCTATAGTTTGAGTTGCCTTATTTATAGTAAGAGCATTAATTACCAAGTTAAGGAGCGCAGGGGGCTAAAAGTCGCGCGCAATAGCTTAAAGTGCGTGCAGAACTGTGTATGTGTGTGTACATGTGTTTCTACGTCTGTGTATGTGGGCAAAGGGGTTTTCGTAGTCGCTTTCATCCCGCTAAAATTTTTTTACTATGACCGTCATATATTTTTCGGTACTAGCTAAATCTCATTTAACTTTTTTAAATGATTTTCGATTCGTATATTGTACGAAAATAAGAAACGTATAGTCTCTGAAAAACAGCATTAATACAGACGGACCGACATGATTAAATCGGCTCGGCTAGTCGTCCTGATCAAGAATATCAATAGCTCCCTTTTCCGTTTTTCAATGGCAAGGGGCTAAAGATTTGAAAAATTTGTTTAAGTTTATATAAGCAATGAAATCGGTTTATTAACGGATTATATAATATTCAAAAACACTAGTTCTTCAAAAAAAAAAAGAAAGAAATTTATAATAAACACTTTAAACACGGGAAAAAAAAATATTCAAATATTAAAACATGCCACATGTGATTTTGTTCATGCTACCACATCCATAGTATTTTTGATCTGGCTACCCCATTCACGAGCCATTATCATTATTTCATTCTTAGATAGTTTTGGTCCTATTAATGGGTTCATTTGCGTCAAGTAACAGCAAAGCCAACTAAATAAAAGTAAGAATATTATTCAAGCTTGTGTATAACATTTCGAGGATGAAGTGTAGGGCATTGTTCCCCCAATGACACTTACAAGAGCCAGCAGGTAACCGCAGCAAGCATAATACAGCATTGAGTCACTCTAAATGTAATAAGAGAAGAATTATAAATATATTGTAAATAAATACTTAAACATAACTTACCCTCTATTTGTGCCACGAGCAAAAAAGGGACACACAATTCCAATGAAAGCCCAAATGACGGTGATACAAAGAGGAGGAATGTAATCAGCGACCATTGTCCGAGTAATTTTGAGAACTTGGATATACTATTGTAACTCTATTATACGAACAGGCAAAATAGTTGGCTTAGTTTCAACGTGAAATAATACAATGATCACAAGCAAGTCACTTTTCTTGATTGTGCAAATATCACATGACTGACATGGGACCCAAACTTATGTGTATAGAGTTGCCACACTTTACTTAAATGTCGTTAATTTGTGAATCTGGTTCCGTTAAATATAAGAGTCTTACAAAGTTGTGTGTACAAAGAGTTGAACCGAAAACTTCACAGAAACTGTCGCAACAATACAATAACTTGAGAGTTAATTTAAAAAATTCACGTACTCAAAAGTGCTGCAGTGATCCATTTAATTTATAAGATAATATCTCAAAATAACAAGAACAGGCAATAGTATTGACACGAAAGGTATGAAGTTTGTCGGCGGGTGTGTTTTGTTTTGATTTCTTTATATATGATGAACAAGCTAAAGCACTTGGCTCCAATATAACTGCAATACTATTGCAAGTGACAATCTTATTATGACGTTAAAAAATAATTTCATTATCATAAAATGTCGGAAACTAGCTTACAAAAGAAGATCAGAAATTAAAATTTCTACCTTTGCACTTGGCGCCACTTAAATAAAATGATATTTTGGAAATATTAATTAAAAATATCAAAAAGAGGCAAAGTAAATAAAAACCAAAAATAAATAATAAGAAGTAGCAAGTAATGAGAATAATTTAAACATAAATCTGGCCAGCATTGAAATTTATCGATATTTAGGGAACTTACAAAGAAACAAAATTCACTGTAGGCAGTCCGGAATTACAGTTCAGTAGCAAAGTGACAAGCAAAAATACAATATGGTTTTGGAAAGTACAATGATATGGTAATTATTATATTTGTGTATTTAAATCGTTAATAATAATTTCCTTTCCTCATTTTTTGATAGTTTTGATAACAGTGATTACCAGCGCAATGGTGACTATTTTCCTACCCGATTAAATGTCCAAAAAGATGGTATTAACCTTGTATGTTTAACTAAGCTGCGATCCAATCCAGAAAACAATGTTGGTTTAATGACACTATCAAAGTATGCAACCCAAACTGGTTCATGTCGGTATTGTCAACGCTAAATTTGTACTTATTTCATATTCTAGTACCGTCGAAGTGCTGGCCACCCTGACTAGTGATGTTGGGCGTATTTTCTCAAAGATGCATCTTATACAGCCAAAAGGTGAAATTAACCTCCTGACTGGCATTCGGATTGCTCATTTAGTCTTAAAACATCGCCAAGGCAAGAATCATAAAATGCGTATTGTTGTCTTTGTTGGCTCGCCGATAAAAAACGAAGAAGGAGAACTTGTTAAGCAAGCTAAAAGGTTAAAGAAAGAAAAGGTTAATGTCGATATTGTTAGTTTCGGTGATCATGGCAGCAATATTGAAACATTAACAGCCTTTATAAACGCTCTAAACGGGAAAGATGGTACCAGCTCGCATTTGGTTAGTGTTCCTCGTGGTTCTGCGCTTTCCGATGCTTTATTGTCCTCACCAATTATACAAGGCGAAGATGGCATGGGCGCTGCAGGTCTAGGTGGGGCAGTATTTGAATTTGGTGTAGATCCCAATGAGGATCCAGAGCTAGCTTTAGCTCTGCGCGTTTCTATGGAAGAGCAACGCCAACGCCAAGAAAGCGAGCGCCGAGCCGGTATCGATTGCACCGGATCTTCTGGAGGAACAGACCTAATACCTGTTGAGGAATTAATTGCAACTAGCGAAGATACAACCATTAGTGCCACTGCCATAACTCTTCCAAGTTCAAACTCCGAAGAGGCTATGTTGCAACGTGCATTGGCTTTGTCCACTGAAAATCCAGAAGACAATTTGCCCGATTTTGCCAACATGACTGAAGAGGAGCAAATCGCCTTTGCCATGCAAATGTCAATGCAAGACGCAGCCGATGAAAATGTTACACAACAAGCTAAACGTCCCAAAACTGATAATGCGTCTGCTGCCATGGATGTAGACGAGGATTACTCTGAAGTTATCGGTGATCCGGCATTTTTGCAAAGTGTTCTTGAAAATCTTCCAGGAGTGGATCCCCAATCCGAAGCAGTTCGTGATGCTGTTGGTTCTCTAAATAGAGAAAAGGACAAGAAAGCCGACTCTAAGGATGATGAAAAAAAATAATATGCTATATACAAATAAATATTATTTATAAACCTTGCATTAATCAGAAATCATAAGTAAACAAACATCTGTAATAAATTATATACATTATGTTCATGCTCTAAATATGCTGTCCACTAATGTCTTCGTCCGTCCGTCCGTCCATCCGTCCGTCTGTCCGTCCATCCGTCCGTCTGTCCATCCGTCCGTCTGTCCATCCG
>JBAMBS010001651.1:0-205933 GCA_037044455.1 Zygothrica quintamaculata | reverse complement strand
CAAATATTGAATATATTTAAATATTTTTGAAATAATTATTAATTATTTAGATTATTGGACTACTTTTATTTAAAGACCTAAGAATAAAGACCTAAGACTTCTGGAAAAGAGATTATGACTCATGAACAGCTGCAGTGGCTGCATTATTAAAAATTAAATGCGTTTTTATAATAAGCTTTAGAAGTACAATAAACTATAAAAACAAATAATTAATTATTCAATTCTATATTTAATATTAATATTTCCCAGTGACATTTTAATACTTTGGACTTTAAAATAAAATAAAACAAATATTTTAAATACAAACAATTTCGTGCTGCCTTTGAAGTTTATATTGTAATTTGTTTTACAGTACAGTGAAACTTCTACTGGATAAAAACCAAAAGAAACGTGAGTAAACAGCAGCGTAATAGAAGTTTGTGCCAAAAGAGAAGTTTTACTGTACTACAGTACTACTACTAGCAGTAAGAATGGTGAAATGCAAGTCATTAAAAGGCATTAAATGCAAATTCAGAGAACTGATTTGAATTTAAATTGCAGAAGTTGAAGCATATCATTAAGAAGCAGTCGAAGTCTACTATTAGGATTTCAATAAGCACTCACCGTTGATTAATGGCTTCCGTCATCTTTTTGATTCGGGTAGTATCATCGTTGGGATATACTGCAATTAGTTTCTGTGTCAAATCACTGAAGAGCTCTAAGTGCTGCTTATTCTGATGCAGCTCGGCATGGAATGACTATGGAAATGCAAGAGGGAAATAGATTAATTTATGCAATGCATGTCAGTTGGTAGCTGAGAGATTGAAAGACAGACTGACTGCTAGTCAGGACCCTACCTTTTGCTCCTTCTGCTGTGCTTCAAGTATATCAGCTGTAGTAGCAATAATCCCCATACGCTCAGCTCTCTGCTCCATGCGTAATAGCCACTTCTCCAGCTCCACACGTTTCGCCTCAAACCTGCCAATGGGCACAGAGCATTATTTATATTGACCTAATAACCGGCAACATGCCAGGATAACCTACCGCTGTGAATCACTCAGCATGTTCTTCAGTTGAGCTGCACGCTGCAGGACGCACTGCGACGTCTCATCCCAATGCTCCCTCAGGCGGGTCACTGTGAAACGGAAGAGCATTAGAGAAACTCATTAGGTTTACCATAGAATATTTTTTTGATATATGATTAAACAGTTAAGAATTATTAACGAAAAAACAACATAATTAGAATATAATATGTGAAACATAAATTAGTTGAAAAATTTCTAGTTTAAATTTGGGGAGGAACCTTTTGAACCGATACCCCATGGCACATATATATATACATATAAATATGTATATATTATATATCAGTTAACGCCATGCAATTTTATTTAATTAGTAAAAACTGCGTTAGCATTTTGTGTTTGATTTTTTTAAATGTTTTCGGGATTGTCTTGTGTTTGGGATATTCCTGATTAATAATCATATTAGTTGGGCTCCACACTGGTGTCAACTATTGTGGGCTGTTAACTATGGCAACAACTTGGTTAGCATTTTACACATTTTAGTTCATAATCGTTACCTTTCAGAAAGCAACGTATATAGTCTAAATCAGCTGAACAATGCGGTGCTATGGAGAACTGTTTTAACTCTAGCAGAGAGGTAGAAAAATTATAATAAAATAATTAAACGATAATACACATAAAATCACTATAAATTCAATTTAAACTTAAAAACATTTAGATATATATTAAACAAAACAAATTAGATCAAAGTCTCTATCAGATTATTAAATAAATCTAATCATTCAATTGATTTTGGATACAATTTTCTACTAGCGAAAGTCAAATTAATATTATTTTGTTCTTAAAATTAATTTTGAATTAAAACTGTATTATTAAAGTATATTATTTGTTATTTTATATAAAAATATAAATGTATAATTCAAAGTAATTTTAATGATGAAAACGATTGCTTAAAATATATCTCGAATTTATTGAACATGAAGAGTTAAAATAAATTAAAATCTTAATGAAAATAAAAGAAAATATTAAATAAATATTTTTATAAGAAAGTAATATGTTTTATTCCTATAATTATATAAAATATATAAATATTTTAATATATATACTAAAGTTTTTTTTAAAAATTTCATAAATACAATTTGCAAAAATTAATAAAAGACTTTAATCAACTGTGAAGTGCACTTGACAACCATTTTTTGATATATTATCGATAGTAAGACTAAGTTATCGATATATATTGCAAATAGTATTAAAAATTAAACTCAATTATCAATTTCTATATTTAATTTCTTACCCGGCATTCCTACAGAATTTGGCTGAGACATTTGAGTCTCATCATGAGACGAACGGCGACGCATACGCAGCTCTTCCCGGGACAAACCACCAAGAGCAGCGGTGGTGTTGGCGCCGGCATTCACCTGAGCAACAGCAGCAGCGGCAGCCGCAGCAGCCCTAGACTGAGCCTGATGCTGGAGCAGAGCGGCAGCTGCCGCGGAGCCAGGCAACTGACCCATATTATGCACCACCTGAGGTGGTACATTGCCCAGCAGTTGCTGTCGTATCTGTTCACGGAACTCGCTGCTCAGCGGAATGGCTGCCTGTGGCGACTGCTGCTGCTGCTGGTTTTGTGGCTGCGTCTGCGCTGCTGACTGAGCAGCTGCCTGATGATGACCAGGAGCAGATAAATTGTTCTGCATGCGATGGCGACTATATTGTAGCTCCAAGGGTAAATTACGATCGAGAGAGCGCATATGATGCTCGATGGTGGAACGCATGGATTGCTCCACCTGCGATGTCGATGAAGATGAAACAGATGAAGAGGATGAATTGTGCATGGACTGCTGTTGTGCGTGTGCACGTAATTGCTTGAGCTCCTCCAGTGATTGCCGTGAATCACCTGCACGACTTTCGTCCAGGGATAAATTACGTTCATAGTTGCTGGTACGCAAATTAACTGAACTACCCAGATGACGGCCACCACCAGCAGCTAGGCTAGCCTTAAAGCTCAAGTCAAAGTTGTTTTGAACAGCGGCCTCCAAGTTGCGCAGATTCATTTGCTCCTGCATGGCACGCTCCATATTACGTAAGCCGCTCTCAATGCCACGCAATGCATCCTCTGAGCCAAATTCCTCCGTGGGAGAGATAGTTGCTGGTGCTGGCCTTTGGTTTAGCTTCTTGACCTCGCTGGCTCTCGTGGGTGCTGGTGAGGGCACTGGGTGGCAATTGGCCAGTGCATTTTTGGAGCTCTGCTCGCTGAGCGCTGCCACAGCGGATTGCAGCACTAGCGGCGGTGGTGGTGGTGGCATTTCAAAAGGATTGGAGCAACGCCGTGCAGCTATGGCCTCTGCCGAAAGAGTCGAGTGTTTCTCTGGAGGTGGTGGCGGCTTATCCTTGAACTTAAGTCCTGCTAATGGAGAATTTTGTGCGCTATTTTGCGCTGAGCTCTGTGTCGATGCAGGCTTCTTCGGCAGTGGCGGCGGCTGACGTAATGTTGGTGGAAGACCAGGCACCACCATTGGTTGACCATCTGGCATGCTCTTTAGGCTATGCCTTTTTGGTGGAATTTCTGGTGGTGCCGTACGATCGGTAGAGCCACGCGCCGGAATCGCTGGCACAGGCCGACCTTGAGGCGGAAGTGGCGGTGGCCCTGTCTTTTGTCCCGGCAACTGATCCTGAGAGCTTTGCCTGCGCAGCAACTGCTGTGCACGCAGCGCTGCCTGAGCAGCTAGCTCGGAGTTAAGACGTGGAATCTGCGGTCCCAGCTTAGGTGTCTGATCATCAGGCACCGTAGGTGGAATCGGAGGCGGAGGTTTGGCAGTCATCGTTGTATATTGATTGTTTTGTGCGTTGATTTGTGCGTCTAGTGTGTAGCTTCAATAGCTCCTCTTGGGATATGGGTTGTATATTTTGTTTTTTTGTTGGATACCACTTTGGCTTCACTTAATGTGCATCATCACGAGTGGCGTTTGATATGTTGGATTTGCATTGTCTACCGCGGCTCAGTTGTAAATCACGCCTGTATGTTGACATTGGTAAATTGTAAACATGTGCATCGCACCGGCATAACCAACAGCCCTCCCCACTCCCCACTCAACGACTCCTTGGGGCATGGTTTGTTTATACAATTTGCCGGAAACTCAACACATTTACAGGCCACAGGCAAATACACAAACAAATAACACAAAAAGGCGCAAAGAGCGCAACTTTTACTAAAGAGAACTTGCTCTTTGCATTCGCAATTTCACCATTTTCATGCATTCACTCTCTTAATCTCTTAGTTTGCTAAGGTTCTCTTTCTTTCACTCTTTGATACAACACGCTTTCTTACCACACTTTCTACCTCGCTCTGCACCGGCTGTCAAGTCACAAGCGGCGTTTTCAGTGTCTGTAAATATTGCATACTTTTTGCTCTATTTCGCTTTGCTGTCTCATTCGCGATATACAGTGAAGACTCATACTAAAGAAATAATTGTTTCATATAAAAACATTTGAATTCTATTTTAAATATTGTTCAGAACAATATAGAAAGCATCTAGCCTAGAAGACAATATCCTAACTTCAGTTTCATGCAGGAATTCCTTTATTCTATTTTAAAAATATGGAAATAGTCATGATTATAGATACATAAAAGCGGATTGCATTTAAAGCCCTATTGTAATATAGACTAAATTTAGAATTAGTTAAGGTCAGTTAAGTCAGTTCCTAGCTTATCGTATTTATAATGTCACGAGAGAAGGCTATATTTTCTTCCTATCAGTTCCTTTTGAAGAAGAATAGAATCTGTTTTTTATACTAGACATTCACTGTAAATGTCTTTAGACGCGTCTACACTAAGCTTTTCTCTGTATGTGTATGCATGTGTGTATCTTTGTGCATTAGTGTATATAAATGCAAGTAAAGTTACACACACACATTTAGAGGGTCTGTTGGTTGTTGAACCAAAGGCAAGGCAGTCAGGCCCTTAAATGTATGCAACAAACTTTTACGCAGCGCCAACAGGAACTTTACCTTCTGCTTTTGGCACCTGCAACAAGGAGCAACAGACAAGTTTCTGTTTATGTTGTTGTTTTTGATTTTATATTCTTCTGTGTGTGTGTGTGTGTTGGTGTGTGTTTGTGTGTATTCTTTCTTCATGTGCGCCTTAACAGTGCGCTTTTATTGTCCCTTCCAGTCCATGCTATGGCATTAAACCTAAACAGTAGCCGCCTGTGGCAGGTGCATTTAACTTTTGGCCCACCTTTAAGTGCATGTAACACTGTCGGCCATTTCGCATGCCTTATTTTTTATGGCTAACCACTGCCACTGTCTGTCTTCGCCTCTGTGCTTGCCTTCGTCTCTGTTTCTATCAAATATTATGTGTCTTATACCTTAACTCTCCCCTCGCTCTCTTTCTATATAGCTTCTATTGTTTTGCAGCAAACTCATGATTGTTTAGCTTCTGTTTTCAGTTGCAGCTGCTGTTGCAGTTGCTTCAAATGCTTGACTTCATTTAATAGCTTTCTAAATCATGTGCAGCCATAAGGAAGACGATAATTATTTTGTTTTTTTCTCTCACTAATGACAAGACTTCTCAGTAGTTGTCCTGCTTCAAAAGTGGCAACTACTTAAGTTTAAACTATAATATTTGTGAATCAGACTGAAAAGGATTTGAGCCTAGTTTAATAATGAGCAACTTTAAGGAGTCCGAGATATTATTAAGACTTGCTAGTAGAATATAATGAAGCATTGAAAACATTATGAGAAAATCTTGAAAATCTGCCTAATAAATGAATACGTATATGAATGTATTTATCTATGAATGTATATAGGTATGTTTGGTTCATTGGAAAAGTCAATAGCCTATCAACACGAATTGCGTTGTGTCTGACTCCTAGAGTAACCCCAACGCACAGCACAGGAATGACCACAAAGAATGTGAATAATATTGCTTTGACTCTCGATTGACACAGTCATTGTTTCAGCCACGAATAGCTAATCATTAATCAATCTACCAGCACATTTCCCTGCCCTCCTCCGCCCATTTCCAATGAAATTATGTATAATAATCAGACATTTCCATCAAATATCATGCATATTGGAGTAAATATTGAAGTGGTATTAATCTTAGTATTGAGAAATTGATTGGAATTAGTTTGTAGGTGTATTGGTATTGACATTTGAAATGTGTTTCATATAAATGCAATTTATTAGAAGTATTTTGGACAGTTTTGTGTTAAACAATATGGTAACTTGTTGGCCAACTCTACTTTGTCAGCCTTATTTGAGTTAACCAAACATAGTGGAAACAACTGCGGGCATTGCCAATGGAATAGCAAAAGGCGACAGCAAAAAGACAACTTCAAAACTATTTTCATACAGAATACGGGCAATATATATATTTATATATATATATATGAACATACACACATACATATATATAAATGAAATGTTGTTTTCCGCCTAAAAGTATGCAATCAAGTCAAATAACTTGAGTGTGTGTTTCAACGCCACGTTTCATTCAAGTTGTTCAAGATGTTGTGGCTGTTGTTTTTCTTGTTGCCGCTTCTACTGCTGCTGCTGTTGTTGTTGTTGCGGTTTTTAATATCGTTGTTGTTATCGTTGTTGCTTTTACCATTTGAGTAAGCGTAAGGCTGTATTGTTTTTCCGTTTTGTGCTGCCGCTGCTGTTTTGTGAGGCCACCAATGAATTGGCATTCAAGACGCACGAACACACACGCCTGCACACTCCAATACACATACATATACAGTTGTATACACCCCTCAAGTTATGCCATATATTTTTTCTCGTCTGCTGCTGCTGCCGCCATCGTCGCGCTTTCTGCTGCGCGCTCATGTAATTTATTGAAACACATTTATTTTCCTATGATGCGAACAATAGCAGGAAAACAGCAGCAACAACAACAACAACAATTTGCCGTAGCGAAAGAAGAAGCACAAGCACAAAGTTTTATATTTTTCTTCCTTTTTTTGCCTTTGCTGTTGCCGTTATTGTTATTATTGTATACACAAACACGCCCACTTCAGCCTATGTCCTTTTTGCTTGTCTTCCTTAAGCGATATTTCTTTTTTATTATTGAATATTTCTATGTAAATTTATTTGGGGCATTTAATTTATGTAAACGATTATTGTATTCTAATTAACAATCTGCTTTTTAAATACTTTTTTTATAACTTATATTGTATTTGATATATAGCTGAAATTAGTTCAAGTGAAGATTAACAAATAAATCTCAAAGTGCTATTTTCTTCCTATAAAAAGAACTGCTCATAATGCAGTTGATGCTCTTTTTAAAACTTCAGCCTAAAGAAATTTCTAGCAACCTTTAAGCTTAATAAAAACTGACAAGAAACTTAAATAAGTCTACAGAAAAACCTTTCTTGTATACCAAAGAATATACTGTCTATGTATATACCAAAGTAAAAGAAAATCATTTTATATAATTTATATTTATTTTTTCTATGAAGCCAAATATAATACAGCTATTGTCCTTTGACCTATCCAGTTTAACTAGCAGCTGGTTCGCTGAGCTTATGTAAAGTGAATGCTCCAATATACAGATATTATCTTATCTATATTGTATTATATTCATTCTGTGCTCTTTTATTAATAAAATAAAATCGATTGTATTTGTTATCAATCGAAAACAGAGTAACCAAATATAACTCAAAGATAAAGTGAAAGGTAGAATTTATTATGAAGCGAATTCTATTTATAATTGAGCGTCAAAAGTAAAGCTTAAAACAGCATTTAGTTTATGTATTTATCCAATAAAGTTATATGTTCACTTCAAGTGAACCTTTTGCGAACCTATAACACTTAACCTTAAGTGTGTTTTCATAATAAATATTTAATCCTTCTGCTGATTTCCCCTTTGTGCAAAAATCCAATATTCAGACTGTTTCTCCATGAGTAACTGCATTAATTTTCAGCTAAATATAGATTGTATTTTTTTTCTTTCTCTTATTTATATTTTATTGATTCGAATTAGTTTTTCATTTTCATTTAGCGCACAATGAAAATGCGTTCAATTAAATTTTATCATAACGTGTGAATTAATGTGATTTCATTTGCACTTTTCGCATGATTTGGCACTGAGTCACATAACGCGTTTATGCCGGCACACAATTTATTCATAGATATAAATATAAATATATATATATATATATATATATATATATATATATATATATATATATATATATATGTGTATATAGATTATTGTAAATAATTGTAAATGTATTTTATTTTGTTTGGCACTTTAAAATTGCGCTGCCTTTTGTGTTGCATATTTATTTTCAATGCGCTTTGTTACATTTCGTTCGACAACATTTGCGGCTTTTACCACCCTCACGTTTATTGATTTACAAAATAGCGGCGGTGAAAGCAACAACAACAACAACAACAACAACAACAAGACAAACAAGAACAACAAACAACAAAACAAGAGCGACACCGGCACAAAGCGAGCGATTGCGGGTAGGTAAGCAGGGGATACACTTCGAGTAGAAGCCAATAGGCAGGGCTGGGCAATAATCCGTGGCAGACAAAAACTTTAAATGCCGTTTTGTGGTTTGACTCTTGTTGGAGTCTAAATAACACACATACACACACGGACACACACACACGCACCAATACACAGTGAAATGGTCTGCTAATTGAATGCAATTATTTTGGCTTAGCGAAAAACGAGTTGCGAGTTCCGAGTTGCTCGCTTTTAGCGTCCATTAAAAATTTACAGTTTTTTGAGTAAAATTTTCACGCGTGCCGCGACGAGAGCCGACAGAGACGCCTTATAAAATCCAAAAAAAAAAATTTTAAAAAAAAATCAAATAAACAAGCAAAGGAATACGCGTATAGACTCACAACCGTTTGTACACAGTCAATGCCCACGAATGTCCTGGGCTGACTGCAGACTGCTGACAGAGTCCGTACTGTCCCCGAACCCAAACGAACAAGACCAAACAAAGAGTACTGCGTTTTCAACACGGAACTGTTTTTACTACGCTTTCGCCATGCTCTTTCCCATTGAGAGGTATCCATTTGTAGGTATAAAGGTAGCGGTGGCAGCAGAGGGTAGCAACCCCCAAAAGTTTTGGTAAACAAAGTGGGCGCAGCAGCAACCCCAACATAAGCTACAACTCGCCCTCAAGTCAACAATACAGGAGAAACAACCATCCACCTGGTGGCTCTCACAAATACTTTACTCACTCTCTCTCTCTCTCTCCCTCTCTTTCTATATATTTCTCTCTGTTTTAATGATTATGTACTCTTAGGCCGGCATTCCGGCAGTTTGTTTTGCTTGTAAATGTCATGCGCATTGGTTGTTCTATAGCCGGGAGCAGCCGGAATTCATACTGGGGACACCAACCTTCCTGCCACATGTTGTGCGTGTCTGTCGCAAGCCTTGACAACTGATAAGAAACTTTGACATCAGCTTTGCACAGGGTTGCACACAACAAACGTGCCACGGTCATTGACGGAATTTGTTATTTTTCCCATTGCTCTGCTCTGCTCTGTTTAGTTCTATTTAGTTCTGTTTTCGTAACGTTTTCGTTGATATTTGTTTATCTCCCTTCGTCCTGATAACATTTGGGGGTAGCAAACATATTAAACGTAAGGATTTGTGGCAGTTGAGTCCTGTGCAACGGCTCTAATGACAGCAAACCAAAGGCATTAGACAGCACGTCTTACTGGGTCTTTAATAGAAAGCAAGGCTTAGAGCAACACAAACATTTAAACGTGAGTTTGTTATAGGAAAGTTCAACTGTATTAACGTCTTTCCTTAGGATTAGGTAACACTCCAATCTTATATTGCTGTTGCTATTGACACGAGTATACTCAAAAATAAAGACATTGTCGTAAAAGGATGCCTCTTACAGGAGTTAGCTGTATTACGAAATCTTATTATATTCAAGACTAAAACTTCAGTTGTACGTTTAGTTACGTTCTTTCAGATGTTGCATCTTATAAGTACTACGAGGCAGGATCTTACTTACAATGCTGCATATAAATTGTTTGCAATGTAAAGTAAAAGAATACAAAGCGGAAAGTTATAGTAAATTTAAGAAAAAGAAAACTTCTCAATGAATTTAATTAAAATTATTTCTTAACCATAATATTTATGTCATGGCTAGAATGCCCTGGGTGAACCCTTTGATCCAACACAAATCCACTCCCACACATGGCTGGCACGTACAGTTAACCCAAGACAATTTGCGTAATGAGTGAATGGCCCAGCACAAAGCAGACAAAAAGGGCAGGGGAGTGGCAAGGAGACAGTGTTAAGGAAGCTAAAAGGGCTGCAATTCAGGCGTAGACTTAACAAGAGCTTTACCCTGGCCATGCCATAGAGTTGGTGCAGAGAAAAGCTGCAGGCAAGGACATTCTGGTGACATCAAATTACATAACTCTGGCGGTAAAGTGGTAGAAAGCCTGAAAGCCAGAACGCCAGGACCTTCTTGCCGGATATTTACAAACATTTTTTGCATAGCTTGTTAAACAAAATTGTGCGCAAAACTATCTGGCGAATATTTAAGGTAACTGAAACGTTGACAGCGAAGACAATTATTTAATTTAATGTTGCTTTTTATTTAGACTCAAGTTTCATAATGTCAAAGCCCAATAGGACCTGGGTCATAGGTCTGGGGTTAAGCAGCTAAGAAGTCTACACTCTTAAGTAATTAAAAGAATAAATAAACTTACATATAACGAATTTAAAATTTTCTTATTTAAAATTAATGAAGTAAAATAAATGAAAAAAAATTAAAAATAAAATAAATAAATAAAAATAATATAAATAAATAAAAATAAGATAAATAAAATAAATAAAATAAATAAAATAAATAAAATAAATAAAATAAATAAAAGAAATAAAATAAATAAAATAAATAAAATAAATAAAATAAATAAAATAAATAAAATAAATAAAATAAATAAAATAAATAAAATAAATAAAATAAATAAAATAAATAAAATAAATAAAATAAATAAAATAAATAAAATAAATAAAATAAATAAAATAAATAAAATAAATAAAATAAATAAAATAAATAAAATAAATAAAATAAATAAAATAAATAAAATAAATAAAATAAATAAAATAAATAAAATTTCAAAAATAAATAAAATAAATAAAATAAATAAAATAAATTAAATAAAATAATTAAAATAATATTTCATAAATAAAACAAAGAACCACAATATATTTAAGAAGAAAAATGTGTTAAACTATTGAGGAACATTAAATATACCCAACTTAAAGGGTATCAAAACGAAAAACTTCTTGAATGCGCAGACACATGGCACAAGGCGGTAACCGTACGGACACAGAGACAGAGAGACAAACAGACGAAGAGGCAGTCATTCAGCCAGGATAAGGAGACAGGGGTAGGCCTATTAAAGCATGTAATAGCGTGAAGTGGGTGTACAACTGGAAGCCGAAGGGTGTCTGCAGGTTGAAGGCGTTGTTAAGGGAAAGATGGCAATTAGAGGCAATTTGGTTGCTGGTTGCTTGTTGCTGGTTGTTGGTTGCTGGTTGCAGACCACCCACACACTATCACATATGAAATGGTGCCTGTGCCATACACCTATCCCAAGCCAAAGAGTGCGTTGTCCTTTCAGAGAATATGCTTTGTTATTATTGTTTAGGTGGAGGAGAAGTGCAGCAACAGCCGCTGCAGTAAAATTGCATGTCAAAGACAGATTTACGAGCAGCCCCAAAATATTGCACAATTTTGGTTTGCCACTGATTTTATGTACCCTTACCAACACACACACACACACACACACACTCATACACACAGACACACACATAGAGCACGCTCTAGGCATCTTATTTATGATAAAACAGCACTCGGCCTGTGTGCGACCCAGGGTTAGGTTACCAAAAGCTTCTGTTCGACCGCACCTCATCATGGCACGCCATCGCCCCAAAGAGATAATAAATAATGGTTCAATTAAGCGTTGGCTTACAAAATGCGTAATTAATTGATATTGTGTGCAGTCCGTTGGTTTGGTTGACATGGGCAAAAAAGGTTAACCCTGCCCACTGCTTGTACTTTTACTCGTAAGTACTTAAAGTTTAGCCGCAATTATTTTGTGTTATCATCAATATTATTATAAGGCTATATTTATTTAGACTGCTGTCCCATTTTGTTCAATTTAATCATATGCGTTGGGCTTTAATATTTAACTTTAAGAATTTTTTTAATAAATTTAGCTAAAAAGTAAAAAAATATCTATTTATATTCAGGGGTAAAAGTGAAAAACAAATCAATTGGTTTTCCCATAAAAATTCATACCAAAAATATTTCATTTTGAAATACCAAAAAATACAATGTGGCCTGGGCAGCGGCCACAGTTGAAACATTTATATAGAGGAGCCTTTTTATATCCTGTGGCAAACTTTATTATTGAATCCTTTAAGTGAAAGTCATAGAGTTTATGATGAGTAGACAAATCAAATATAAAAAATGAAATCAACCTTCAAGAGTATATGAAAATAAGTTAAGTCATTTATACACCTGCTTCTCTCTGGAATATAAATTCTATATTAAATTTAAAATCTTATGACGGTAAGAAAAAATTATATAAATATTTTGTGCTTGATGCCAAACAAAAAAATAAAGAAAAATAACTTAAAGCAAACAAATTTTCTTGTTATAGAAAAATGGGAAAATTTTCCTCTTGGCTAAGTAGCGTCTGCAAATTGTCCAAGGAACCACAACAAAGTATTTTTTCTCTAAGTATTAGAGTCATGTGGCATGTAGCAGGCTCCATTGTTCGCTATGCAGGAACAAGGACTCACTTATGTACGTGTTCGACAAGCAAAGGAGCGTGCCAGGGTAAGGACAAGTAACAAATGTTTATGACAAACCAAACATCACAATAATATGTAACAACATACAAGCAATGCAACCAGCTGCAGGCCAATCCCCAAGAGCCAACGAACAATGACATAAAATACAAAACTATGTAAGCTACATATAAGCAGCAGCAACAACAGCAACAACAACAACAACAACAACAGCAGCAACAACAACAACAACAATAAAAATTCAACACAATGTGCACCGCTTGCCGCTTGCCTCAGTTGATTGTCAATTAAAATGTCAACTGGCATAAATGTTGGCTGCCTGCTGGCACATTAAAATTCCACGGAGAGACAAATCCAAAAAGAAAAAGAAAAGAAAAAAAAAACAACACAACAAAAATACTAAATAGTAGTATTTTTTGAGCATGCGCTTAGCTTTATGCAAAGTGAAATTATTGCTGATTTTCTCTCTTTTACTTAGCTCATTGCTCTTTAACAGTTGCTCTCAAACTGTAAATGATATTCAACACACTCTCATATATTTAAATGAAAATAAAATAAAAATAAAAAAACAAAGGAAAGTCACAACTTTCTGATTCGATTTGTTGTGTTCGGTATTTTATGCATTCTCAAGTTGGACACTTGACTCAGGTGTGTGTGTGTCTGTGGGTGGGTGATTGTATTTGCATTTGTGTTCTATTTGAACCTTGCTATTGTCTTTCACTGTCACATGTCGTTGACTTTGCCACCTTTGAATACTCTTGCCACACATTTTGCAGCAACTTAAATGTAGTTTTAATATAATCAAAAATATTCCCAATTGATCTTGTTTATTATAAATTACAATATAGCATTGTTCATATAGAACAGCTACTGTATTAAGTGTAAGCAATAGAGTACTAATAGGTTTAGCAGACTTATTTTATGCTCAGTATCAAGTGCCCTAAGTGAACATACGACAGGGTATGCTTTAGCGAATTCTTTGTTTTATTTGTAGACACATCCTGGACAGTCAGCAGGAGCCAGCAAAACACACAGAAGTACAGTGTCAGAAGGTTCACGGCCTCGTTATGCAAATACTTGCAACAGCAGCAGCATTGCCTCCATACTACACTCTTGGTAAGTTTGGTCCAGTTAGCAGAACTGAGTTGGCAGTTTTAAGTGGATCTTGTTGCTGTTTCTCTTTCAGCAGCATAACTCACATGCTTTTCTGTATATGTGTGTGTGTGTGTGTGTGTGTGTGTATGAAAGTGGGTGTGGAGTAAGTGTATGTATGTGCGCGTCAGTCTGGTAAAGCGGAAATTTGTTTGCACGAAAGTCGTTATGGGATTCGGTAAATGGTATCTGCCCAGTTCCCTAGATGAGAATGCAATCTGTATGCAATTTATAATGGTATTTAGCAGACAGCAGCTAAAAGGCCTAATGAAATTTGTGCCAGTAACTAACAGTAAAATGTTTAATTAAACTGTGCATTAAATTTCCTTTGGATAACAAGAGAAGTGTATAAATTTTCCAACAGTTGATAATAATTTATATAAATGAAGAATTATATGGGAGAATGCAAATATTTCATATTATTCATAATTAACTTAAATTTAAGCCAATTTAAAAATGACAGACTACTTCGCTTAAGCATCCTTTCAGGATATTTAATAATTTTTAAAAGGAACTTACCTTTCTCCTGCAGTTGCTGCCGCTTGATATCGCCTTTCAGCACTTCTGCCGTATGGACCAGTTCATTGAGTTGCGGCTTTTTCATTTTTAATTCACGCAAAACTTTCTGTAAAATGAAATAGATTTGAAGTGGAAATAATGGGCAGCTCTTCTACTCTGTTGCTCGTCCATAAGGCACTTACCTCCTGCTTTTCAATAGCCAAACGTACGCCATCCACATCGTTAACCAGTACGCTCTGTATCTTGATCATGTTTTGTTCCCAAGTCAACCAGTCGGAAATGTGCAGAACGGACTTATCAAAACTGCTGGCCAACACGCCGGTGCCGCTCGGTTCGTTATTGTAGTCTGAAATTGGAAAGGCCAACAAAATGTTCATTAAAGATACGATAATTAGTTGACTCTGTTGCTATAACCGCAGCTGCTGATTCCCTCATTAAAAGCAACTGCGGTTTAAAGCCAGCCAATTGTGGTCACTCATCGAGCCCTATTTGCCACTGGGGCATAGCCTTGTTTCTATTACAGTTCCAATGTGCCACTTTTCTAGAATTTCTTCTTCTTTCTCTTTATATACAACACTTGCCGGCCAACTCAGTCGGTTGGCCATTTCAAAATTCCTGTCCAGAAGCGCATAAAAAAACAAACGAGTAAATGAGAAACTATTTCAATGAAGCAAACTTTTCAAGAGGCTTTATTGCACGACGGTGCGTCAACTATTGCACAGTGGCACAAAATGTTTAAAACTAGTTCAAACGTAAACATTAAATAAGTGTTCCAATAATTACTCAAAGATACTATACAAATTTATTTAAATATCCAAGTAATAGAAACTAAATACCCTAATACCTCATTTCTGTATGAAATGAAATAATTATAAAGAAAAATGTATTTCTTAAAAATAAAACAATATTTTGTGTGATTATTGCCAGTGTAAGAAAATTTAGACAGAGATGGGGTCAATTTGAGGACACTTGTCAAGAGCCCTGTCAAGGGTCCTTGTTAGCTTTAAGGCATATGACACTGAGCGGCCAACCGACTGAGTTGGCCGGCAAGTGTTGTATATAAAGAGAAAGAAGAAGAAATTCTAGAAAAGTGGCACATTGGAAAAAGCTCTTGTTAAGTCTACGCCTGAATTGCAGCCCTTTTAGCTTCCTTAACACTGTCTCCTTGCCACTCCCCTGCCCTTTTTGTCTGCTTTGTGCTGGGCCATTCACTCATTACGCAAATTGTCTTGGGTTAACTGTACGTGCCAGCCATGTGTGGGAGTGGATTTGTGTTGGATCAAAGGGTTCACCCAGGGCATTCTAGCCATGACATAAATATTATGGTTAAGAAATAATTTTAATTAAATTCATTGAGAACTTTTCTTTTTCTTAAATTTACTATAACTTTCCGCTTTGTATTCTTTTACTTTACATTGCAAACACTTTATATGCAGCATTGTAAGTAAGATCCTGCCTCGTAGTACTTATATAAGATGCAACATCTGAAAGAACGTAACTAAACGTACAACTGAAGTTTTAGTCTTGAATATAATAAGATTTCGTAATACAGCTAACTCCTGTAAGAGGCATCCTTTTACGACAATGTCTTTATTTTTAAGTATACTCGTGTCAATAGCAGCAGCAATATAAGATTGGAGTGTTACCTAATCCTAAGGAAAGACGTTAATACAGTTGAACTTTCCTATAACAAACTCACGTTTAAATGTTTGTGTTGCTCTAAGCCTTGCTTTCTATTAAAGACCCAGCAAGCAGCACGTCTAATGCCTTTGGTTTGCTGTCATTAGAGCCGTTGCACAGGACTCAACTGCCACAAATCCTTACGTTTAATATGTTTGCTACCCCCAAATGTTATCAGGACGAAGGGAGATAAACAAATATCAACGAAAACGTTACGAAAACACAACTAAATAGAACTAAACAGAGCAGAGCAGAGCAATGGGAAAAATAACAAATTCCGTCAATGACCGTGGCACGTTTTTTGTGTGCAACCCTGTGCAAAGCTGATGTCAAAGTTTCTTATCAGTTGTCAAGGCTTGCGACAGACACGCACAACATGTGGCAGGAAGGTTGGTGTCCCCAGTATGAATTCCGGCTGCTCCCGGCTATAGAACAACCAATGCGCATGACATTTACAAGCAAAACAAACTGCCGGAATGCCGGCCTAAGAGTACATAATCATTAAAACAGAGAGAAATATATAGAAAGAGAGGGAGAGAGAGAGAGAGAGTGAGTAAAGTATTTGTGAGAGCCACCAGGTGGATGGTTGCTTCTCCTGTATTGTTGACTTGAGGGCGAGTTGTAGCTTATGTTGGGGTTGCTGCTGCGCCCACTTTGTTTACCAAAACTTTTGGGGGTTGCTACCCTCTGCTGCCACCGCTACCTTTATACCTACAAATGGATACCTCTCAATGGGAAAGAGCATGGCGAAAGCGTAGTAAAAACAGTTCCGTGTTGAAAACGCAGTACTCTTTGTTTGGTCTTGTTCGTTTGGGTTCGGGGACAGTACGGACTCTGTCAGCAGTCTGCAGTCAGCCCAGGACATTCGTGGGCATTGACTGTGTACAAACGGTTGTGAGTCTATACGCGTATTCCTTTGCTTGTTTATTTGATTTTTTTTTTAAATTTTTTTTTTTGGATTTTATAAGGCGTCTCTGTCGGCTCTCGTCGCGGCACGCGTGAAAATTTTACTCAAAAAACTGTAAATTTTTAATGGACGCTAAAAGCGAGCAACTCGGAACTCGCAACTCGTTTTTCGCTAAGCCAAAATAATTGCATTCAATTAGCAGACCATTTCACTGTGTATTAGTGCGTGTGTGTGTGTGTCCGTGTGTGTATGTGTGTTATTTAGACTCCAACAAGAGTCAAACCACAAAACGGCATTTAAAGTTTTTGTCTGCCACGGATTATTGCCCAGCCCTGCCTATTGGCTTCTACTCGAAGTGTATCCCCTGCTTACCTACCCGCAATCGCTCGCTTTGTGCCGGTGTCGCTCTTGTTTTGTTGTTTGTTGTTCTTGTTTGTCTTGTTGTTGTTGTTGTTGTTGTTGTTGCTTTCACCGCCGCTATTTTGTAAATCAATAAACGTGAGGGTGGTAAAAGCCGCAAATGTTGTCGAACGAAATGTAACAAAGCGCATTGAAAATAAATATGCAACACAAAAGGCAGCGCAATTTTAAAGTGCCAAACAAAATAAAATACATTTACAATTATTTACAATAATCTATATACGTATATATACATATATATATATATATATATATATGTATATGTATATATATTTATATTTATATCTATGAATAAATTGTGTGCCGGCATAAACGCGTTATGTGACTCAGTGCCAAATCATGCGAAAAGTGCAAATGAAATCACATTAATTCACACGTTATGATAAAATTTAATTGAACGCATTTTCATTGTGCGCTAAATGAAAATGGAAAACTAATTCGAATCAATAAAATATAAATAAGAGAAAGAAAAAAAATACAATCTATATTTAGCTGAAAATTAATGCAGTTACTCATGGAGAAACAGTCTGAATATTGGATTTTTGCACAAAGGGGAAATCAGCAGAAGGATTAAATATTTATTATGAAAACAGACTTAAGGTTAAGTGTTATAGGTTCGAAAAAGGTTCACTTGAAGTGAATTTATAACTTTATTGGATAAATACATAAACTAAATGCTGTTTTAAGCTTTACTTTTGACACTCAATTATAAATAGAATTCGCTTCATAATAAATTCTACCTTTCACTTTATCTTTGAGTTATATTTGGTTACTCTGTTTTCGTTTGATAACAAATACAATCGATTTTATTTTATTAATAAAAGAGCACAGAATGAATATAATACAGTATAGATAAGATAATATCTGTATATTGGAGCATTCACTTTACATAAGCTCAGCGAACCAGCTGCTAGTTAAACTGGATAGGTCAAAGGACAATAGCTGTATTATATTTGGCTTCATAGAAAAAATAAATATAAATTATATAAAATGATTTTCTTTTACTTTGGTATATACATAGATAGTATATTCTTTGGTATACTTATTTAAGTTTCTTGTTGGTTTTTATTAAGCTTAAAGGTTGCTAGAAATAGCTTTAGGCTGATGTTATGAAAAGAGCATTAGCTGCATTATCAGCAGTTCTTTTTATAGGAAGAAAATAGCACTTTGAGATTTATTTGTTAATCTTCACTTGAACTAATTTCAGCTATATATCAAATACAATATAAGTTATAAAATAAAGTATTTAAAAAGCAGATTGTTAATAAGAATACAATAATCGTTTACATAAATTAAATGCCCCAAATAAATTTACATACAAATATTCAATAATAAAAAAGAAATATCGCTTAAGGAAGACAAGCAAAAAGGACATAGGCTGAAGTGGGCGTGTTTGTGTATACAATAATAACAATAACGGCAACAGCAAAGGCAAAAAAAGGAAGAAAAATATAAAACTTTGTGCTTGTGCTTCTTCTTTCGCTACGGCAAATTGTTGTTGTTCTTGTTGTTGCTGCTGTTTTCCTGCTATTGTTCGCATCATAGGAAAATAAATGTGTTTCAATAAATTACATGAGCGCGCAGCAGAAAGCGCGACGATGGCGGCAGCAGCAGCAGACGAGAAAAAATATATGGCATAACTTGAGGGGTGTATACAACTGTATATGTATGTGTATTGGAGTGTGCAGGCGTGTGTGTTCGTGCGTCTTGAATGCCAATTCATTGGTGGCCTCACAAAACAGCAGCGGCAGCACAAAACGGAAAAACAATACAGCTTTACGCTTACTCAAATGGTAAAAGCAACAACGATAACAACAACGATATTAACAACCGCAACAACAACAACAATAACAACAACAACAACAACAACAACAACAACAACAACAGCAGCAGCAGTAGAAGCGGCAACAAGAAAAACAACAGCCACAACATCTTGAACAACTTGAATGAAACGTGGCGTTGAAACACACACTCAAGTTATTTGACTTGATTGCATACTTTTAGGCGGAAAACAACATTTCATTTATATATATGTATGTGTGTATGTTCATATATATATATATAAATATATATATTGCCCGTATTCTGTATGAAAATAGTTTTGAAGTTGTCTTTTTGCTGTCGCCTTTTGCTATTCCATTGGCAATGCCCGCAGTTGTTTCCACTATGTTTGGTTAACTCAAATAAGGCTGACAAAGTAGAGTTGGCCAACAAGTTACCATATTGTTTAACACAAAACTGTCCAAAATACTTCTAATAAATTGCATTTATATGAAACACATTTCAAATGTCAATACCAATACACCTACAAACTAATTCCAATCAATTTCTCAATACTAAGATTAATACCACTTCAATATTTACTCCAATATGCATGATATTTGATAGAAATGTTTGATTATTATACATAATTCCATTGGAAATGGGCGGAGGAGGGCAGGGAAATGTGCTGGTAGATTGATTAATGATTAGCTATTCGTGGCTGAAACAATGACTGTGTCAATCGAGAGTCAAAGCAATATTATTCACATTGTTTGGGGTCAATTCTGTGCTGTGCGTTGGGGTTACTCTAGGAGTCAGACACAACGCAATTCGTGTTGATAGGCTATTGACTTTTCCAGTGAACCAAACATACCTATATACATTCATAGATAAATACATTCATATACGTATTCATTTATTAGGCAGATTTTCAAGATTTTCTCATAATGTTTTCAATGCTTCATTATATTCTACTAGCAAGTCTTAATAATATCTCGGACTCCTTAAAGTTGCTCATTATTAAACTAGGCTTAAATCCTTTTCAGTCTGATTCACAAATATTATAGTTTAAACTTAAGTAGTTGCCACTTTTGAAGCAGGACAACTACTGAGAAGTCTTGTCATTAGTGAGAGAAAAAAACAAAATAATTATCGTCTTCCTTATGGCTGCACATGATTTAGAAAGCTATTAAATGAAGTCAAGCATTTGAAGCAACTGCAACAGCAGCTGCAACAGCAACTGAAAACAGAAGCTAAACAATCATGAGTTTGCTGCAAAACAATAGAAGCAATATAGAAAGAGAGCGAGGGGAGAGTTAAGGTATGAGACACGTAATATTTGATAGAAACAGAGACGAAGGCAAGCACAGAGGCGAAGACAGACAGTAGCAGTGGTTAGCCATAAAAAATAAGGCATGCGAAATGGCCGACAGTGTTACATGCACTTAAAGGTGGGCCAAAAGTTAAATGCACCTGCCACAGGCGGCTACTGTTTAGGTTTAATGCCATAGCATGGACTGGAAAGGACAATAAAAGCGCACTGTTAAGGCGCACATGAAGAAAGAATACACACAAACACACACCAACACACACACACACAGAAGAATATAAAATCAAAAACAACAACATGAACATAAACAGAAACTTGTCTGTTGCTCCTTGTTGCAGGTGCCAAAAGCAGAAGGTAAAGTTCCTGTTGGCGCTGCGTAAAAGTTTGTTGCATACATTTAAGGGCCTGACTGCCTTGCCTTTGGTTCAACAACCAACAGACCCTCTAAATGTGTGTGTGTAACTTTACTTGCATTTATATACACTAATGCACAAAGATACACACATGCATACACATACAGAGAAAAGCTTAGTGTAGACGCGTCTAAAGACATTTACAGTGAATGTCTAGTATAAAGAACAGATTCAATTCTTCTTCAAAAGGAACTGATAGGAAGAAAATATAGCCTTCTCTCGAGACATTATAAATACGATAAGCTAGGAACTGACTTAGCTGACCTGAACTAATTCTAAATTTAGTCTAATTTACAATAGGGCTTTAAATGCAATCTGCTTTTATGTATCTATAATCATGACTATTTCCATAGTTTTAAAATAGAATAAAGGAATTCCTGCACGAAACTGAAGTTAGGATATTGTCTTCTAGGCTAGAAGCTTTCTATATTGTTCTGAACAATATTTAAAATAGAATTCAAATGTTTTTATATGAAACAATTATTTCTTTAGTATGAGTCTTCACTGTATATCGCGAATGAGACAGCAAAGCGAAATAGAGCAAAAAGTATGCAATATTTACAGACACTGAAAACGCCGCTTGTGACTTGACAGCCGGTGCAGAGCGAGGTAGAAAGTGTGGTAAGAAAGCGTGTTGTATCAAAGAGTGAAAGAAAGAGAACCTTAGCAAACTAAGAGATTAAGAGAGTGAATGCATGAAAATGGTGAAATTGCGAATGCAAAGAGCAAGTTCTCTTTAGTAAAAGTTGCGCTCTTTGCGCCTTTTTGTGTTATTTGTTTGTGTATTTGCCTGTGGCCTGTAAATGTGTTGAGTTTCCGGCAAATTGTATAAACAAACCATGCCCCAAGGGGTCGTTGAGTGGGGAGTGGGGAGGGCTGTTGGTTATGCCGGTGCGATGCACATGTTTACAATTTACCAATGTCAACAGACAGGCGTGATTTACAACTGAGCCGTGGTAGACAATGCAAATCCAACATATCAAACGCCACTCGTGATGATGCACATTAAGTGAAGCCAAAGTGGTATCCAACAAAAAAACAAAATATACAACCCATATCCCAAGAGGAGCTATTGAAGCTACACACCAGACGCACAAATCAACGCACAAAACAATCAATATACAACGATGACTGCCAAACCTCCGCCTCCGATTCCACCTACGGTGCCTGATGATCAGACACCTAAGCTGGGACCGCAGATTCCACGTCTTAACTCCGAGCTAGCTGCTCAGGCAGCGCTGCGTGCACAGCAGTTGCTGCGCAGGCAAAGCTCTCAGGATCAGTTGCCGGGACAAAAGACAGGGCCACCGCCACTTCCGCCTCAAGGTCGGCCTGTGCCAGCGATTCCGGCGCGTGGCTCTACCGATCGTACGGCACCACCAGAAATTCCACCAAAAAGGCATAGCCTAAAGAGCATGCCAGATGGTCAACCAATGGTGGTGCCTGGTCTTCCACCAACATTACGTCAGCCGCCGCCACTGCCGAAGAAGCCTGCATCGACACAGAGCTCAGCGCAAAATAGCGCACAAAATTCTCCATTAGCAGGACTTAAGTTCAAGGATAAGCCACCACCACCTCCAGAGAAACACTCGACTCTTTCAGCAGAGGCCATAGCTGCACGGCGTTGCTCCAATCCTTTTGAAATGCCACCACCACCACCGCCGCTAGTGCTGCAATCCGCTGTGGCAGCGCTCAGCGAGCAGAGCTCCAAAAATGCACTGGCCAATTGCCACCCAGTGCCCTCACCCGCACCCACGAGAGCCAGCGAGGTCAAGAAGCTAAACCAAAGGCCAGCACCAGCAACTATCTCTCCCACGGAGGAATTTGGCTCAGAGGATGCATTGCGTGGCATTGAGAGCGGCTTACGTAATATGGAGCGTGCCATGCAGGAGCAAATGAATCTGCGCAACTTGGAGGCCGCTGTTCAAAACAACTTTGACTTGAGCTTTAAGGCTAGCCTAGCTGCTGGTGGTGGCCGTCATCTGGGTAGTTCAGTTAATTTGCGTACCAGCAACTATGAACGTAATTTATCCCTGGACGAAAGTCGTGCAGGTGATTCACGGCAATCACTGGAGGAGCTCAAGCAATTACGTGCACATGCACAACAGCAGTCCATGCACAATTCATCCTCTTCATCTGTTTCATCTTCATCGACATCGCAGGTGGAGCAATCCATGCGTTCCACCATCGAGCATCATATGCGCTCTCTCGATCGTAATTTACCCTTGGAGCTACAATATAGTCGCCATCGCATGCAGAACAATTTATCTGCTCCTGGTCATCATCAGGCAGCTGCTCAGTCAGCAGCGCAGACGCAGCCACAAAACCAGCAGCAGCAGCAGTCGCCACAGGCAGCCATTCCGCTGAGCAGCGAGTTCCGTGAACAGATACGACAGCAACTGCTGGGCAATGTACCACCTCAGGTGGTGCATAATATGGGTCAATTGCCTGGCTCGGCGGCAGCTGCCGCTCTGCTCCAGCATCAGGCTCAGTCCAGGGCTGCTGCGGCCGCCGCTGCTGCTGTTGCTCAGGTGAATGCCGGCGCCAACACCACCGCTGCTCTTGGTGGTTTGTCCCGGGAAGAGCTGCGTATGCGTCGCCGTTCGTCTCATGATGAGACTCAAATGTCTCAGCCAAATTCTGTAGGAATGCCTGGTAAGAAATTAAATATAGAAATTGATAATTGAGTTTAATTTTTAATACTGTTTGCAATATATATCGATAACTTAGTCTTACTATCGATAATATATCAAAAAATGGTTGTCAAGTGCACTTCATAGTTGATTAAAGTCTTTTATTAATTTTTGCAAATTGTATTTATGAAATTTTTAAAAAAAACTTTAGTATATATATTAAAATATTTATATATTTTATATATTTATAGGAATAAAACATATTACTTTCTTATAAAAATATTTATTTAATATTTTCTTTTATTTTCATTAAGATTTTAATTTATTTTAACTTTTCATGTTCAATAAATTCGAGATATATTTTAAGCAATCGTTTTCATCATTAAAATTACTTTGAATTATACATTTATATTTTTATATAAAATAACAAATAATATACTGTAATAATACACTTTTAATTCAAAATTAATTTTAAGAACAAAATAATATTAATTTGACTTTCGATAGTAGAAAAGTTGTTGGAGAAATTCTATCCCAAATCAGTTGAATGATTGGATTTATTTAACAATGTGATAGATACTTTGATCTAATTTGTTTTGTTTAATATATATCTAAATGTTTTTAAGTTTAAATTGAATTTATAGTGATTTTATGTGTATTATCGTTTAATTATTTTATTATAATTTTTCTACCTCTCTGCTAGAGTTAAAACAGTTCTCCATAGCACCGCATTGTTCAGCTGATTTAGACTATATACGTTGCTTTCTGAAAGGTAACGATTATGAACTAAAATGTGTAAAATGCTAACCAAGTTGTTGCCATAGTTAACAGCCCACAATAGTTGACACCAGTGTGGAGCCCAACTAATATGATTATTAATCAGGAATATCCCAAACACAAGACAATCCCGAAAACATTTAAAAAAATCAAACACAAAATGCTAACGCAGTTTTTACTAATTAAATAAAATTGCATGGCGTTAACTGATATATAATATATACATATTTATATGTATATATATATGTGCCATGGGGTATCGGTTCAAAAGGTTCCTCCCCAAATTTAAACTAGAAATTTTTCAACTAATTTATGTTTCACATATTATATTCTAATTATGTTGTTTTTTCGTTAATAATTCTTAACTGTTTAATCATATATCAAAAAAATATTCTATGGTAAACCTAATGAGTTTCTCTAATGCTCTTCCGTTTCACAGTGACCCGCCTGAGGGAGCATTGGGATGAGACGTCGCAGTGCGTCCTGCAGCGTGCAGCTCAACTGAAGAACATGCTGAGTGATTCACAGCGGTAGGTTATCCTGGCATGTTGCCGGTTATTAGGTCAATATAAATAATGCTCTGTGCCCATTGGCAGGTTTGAGGCGAAACGTGTGGAGCTGGAGAAGTGGCTATTACGCATGGAGCAGAGAGCTGAGCGTATGGGGATTATTGCTACTACAGCTGATATACTTGAAGCACAGCAGAAGGAGCAAAAGGTAGGGTCCTGACTAGCAGTCAGTCTGTCTTTCAATCTCACAGCTACCAACTGACATGCATTGCATAAATTAATCTATTTCCCTCTTGCATTTCCATAGTCATTCCATGCCGAGCTGCATCAGAATAAGCAGCACTTAGAGCTCTTCAGTGATTTGACACAGAAACTAATTGCAGTATATCCCAACGATGATACTACCCGAATCAAAAAGATGACGGAAGCCATTAATCAACGGTGAGTGCTTATTGAAATCCTAATAGTAGACTTCGACTGCTTCTTAATGATATGCTTCAACTTCTGCAATTTAAATTCAAATCAGTTCTCTGAATTTGCATTTAATGCCTTTTAATGACTTGCATTTCACCATTCTTACTGCTAGTAGTAGTACTGTAGTACAGTAAAACTTCTCTTTTGGCACAAACTTCTATTACGCTGCTGTTTACTCACGTTTCTTTTGGTTTTTATCCAGTAGAAGTTTCACTGTACTGTAAAACAAATTACAATATAAACTTCAAAGGCAGCACGAAATTGTTTGTATTTAAAATATTTGTTTTATTTTATTTTAAAGTCCAAAGTATTAAAATGTCACTGGGAAATATTAATATTAAATATAGAATTGAATAATTAATTATTTGTTTTTATAGTTTATTGTACTTCTAAAGCTTATTATAAAAACGCATTTAATTTTTAATAATGCAGCCACTGCAGCTGTTCATGAGTCATAATCTCTTTTCCAGAAGTCTTAGGTCTTTATTCTTAGGTCTTTAAATAAAAGTAGTCCAATAATCTAAATAATTAATAATTATTTCAAAAATATTTAAATATATTCAATATTTGCGTATAAGTTTATAAACTTAAACTATATAAAAATTTAATTAATAATCTTATTAATTATTTATTTATTATATATATTTTATTTTATTATTATTTTATTTTTAATTATATTTAGCTTAATTTACTAATTTTTAATTAATTCTTATTTAATTTGCAGTTACTCCAATTTAAATAATGGTGTCATAAATCGCGGAAAGCAACTTCATGCCGCTGTGCATAATCTACAATCATTCGATCGTGCTATGGATCAGGTAATAGCTATAGCTTATATATATATATCTGCTATATATATCTGATAAATGTGTTTTCTTTAATTAAAGTTCCTCGCTTTTCTCTCGGAAATGGAAACACTTTGCGAAAATGCTGAATCGGACATTGATCGCAATCCTCTGATGTTTAAGGTAAGTGATAATCTCTCTCCCTCCTTCCCCTCTCTTTTATAAAATGAACCCTCAAATGTATACACCACTGCCTTTGTACAACAATTGAGATATTTATGAGATTTTTTGTAGAAAGTTCTTTCAGCAGTCTATGGTGCATTGAACTCACTTGTAGTATGATTAATATTAAGCACAGTGGATAAAATTGCAAAATGTATACTTAAATTAATATACTGCAGACATATTCTATTAGTCATAAACTGCTAGTAATTATGGGAGTGAAATTATGCGTTTAAATTATTTGTATCTCATAATAAGTTTAAGACCAGAGCACTCCAATTTCCTATGTATATTTGGCCTATTCGGCTTATGTTGATCCAAGAGCAATACTCTATGCAGAATGCAATACCGAAGTATAAATAGAAATTTTTAAATATTTCTTAAAGAGAATTTTCTTGAATTTATTTTGTTTGTTTCAATTGTGCTGCATTTGATGAGCTCTCTTGGAGTTATCAGTTAATTTTCTAAACCAATTTCCCTATATGACCATGAAGCATGCAAGCAATTTATGATATCAGATCAGGGCTCAAGTGGCAGCCCCATCAACGAATGATGTGTATGCACTCGAATTTGCTTACTTTGTTGCGTTTGCTTTGATGACCGACACGGATCAGAACGCATTCCCTGTTCGACCAACTCTCGACCACTTAATGTCTCGATTGCATTTGCAAGCCGAATTGCCAGTGTAGCTACAAATCGGTTGCATGCCACACACAAATACTCAATACATACCCCTCCACTTGGTTGTTTGTCTTGGCACTTATGAACGACACCAGCGCACGCCTTCACCCTATACACCCACGCATCAGTCCAAAGTGCGGCGCGTATTTCAAGTGTTGCGTGGCGTCTGTTTGTTTGTTGCATTGTCTGTTTGGGTTACTGGCCGTGCGACGTCATCAGCAACATCATCAATATCAATATCATTATCATTCTTATCATTATTATTAGCATCTTCTCTTACTTCAATTACACTTTTTGCTTATTCAAGGCAATTGTTATAAAAATAGTTTTATTTCCTACATTTTCATTTCTTCATTTTCTTCATGATAACATACTTTAAATTTATTTCTTCCATATAATAAAAGTATATTATATATAATATATTTAAAATAAACACCGTTTAATATTTTGGTACATAATCAGATAAGATATCAACTCATTCGAAGAATAGTTGAAGTTTTTTATACAAACAAAAATAAAATACTTATTTTTTTGAATTGCCCATAAGTTCCATTAGGTTTTGCTTTCATTATTATATTATTATTCCTATATTATATATAGTATATAACAATTTAAACAAATTTAATTAGTAATTGTATAGAATGTATTTATATGGTAAAAATTTTCATACATTTGTATTTAGCGCGTCTTTAAAGTTTGTACCATGGACTTAAAAAGCTTCTTATTTTATATCCTATTTGGGATGAGTCCTTGCTCAAAAGGTACAAAAGCTCCAAGCTTAAAATTTTAAGCTTCTTCTCTTCTTCCTATAAATAATACATCTAAAAGCTTTATGTGTTGCCATACAAAAGCTTAAGCACAAGCTTTCTGCTGGCAATGTTACAAACGCTGATAAGAATTTGATATATGAATTGTTGACAAACTTTGTTCGGATATCAAAAGACAAAAAGGGTATATTAGTTCTAGAATTATATGATATATGCAAATATTTCAATATTATTTAAATAATATAATATATAATAATAATTCAGTTAAACAAAATGCTTAAGATAAGGTTAAATATTAGAAAACAAATGGTTTAATTGGGTTTTATTAATCAAATTATATATCTAAGATATTAAATCAATAATTTATTATTGATTAGATATTATATGGTTTATAATATTCATAAAGAAACTGGTTTTGTTTATTTTTTAATTTTGATTTTGCCGGTCAGTACCGTTATATTTGCCAGCTGTTCATAGTGTCGAACGTGAGAGCACCCCAAACTCTCCAATTGAGCGCCCGCTCGGCATCTGTTTTCGTTTGCGTTCTCTGTTTTTGTTATCTCGGCACATGCCGATGCCGATGCAGATGCCGACGTTAACGTCAGCCGAGTGTCGCTATTTTTGTTAGAGTCGCCAGCTGCTGCTGCTGCTGCTGGTGGAGCCGACTGATGTTTGTGCTGGATGCTGTAACGTTGACTGCGCTGCCTCGGCAGTTGGTTCGCATTCGCCGTTGGTTGTCGTCGATTAGTTCGTGTTCTGAGATGCGCCCGTACGCGCGTTTATTACGGTCGCTTAGTTTAAATTTATTAACCGGCTTGTAAACTATTTACAGTAATTATTAATAAACTGAAAATTTATTATTATACACGCGATAAGCGAAAAAAATTAAAATAATATAAAAAAAAATTCAGAGTAAAGTGATAAATAATTGAATTGTGAATTGGTATGCAAAAAATAAAAGAATAATAAGATAATAAAAATATAAATTGCAAACCAATTTGTCGTTGCCTACTTGCAGGCGTGCATTGCACTCACTCACACACACACTCGCACACTCACACACGGATATAAATGCACAGCTACAGTTCGCGATTGCACACATGTAAATTGAATTCACCATGCAACAATTAATCGCAAATCTTTGCTTAAAGCAACACACGGAAAGAGCGACACAGCCGTCGCCATTTTGCTTGTATGTGCGTGTGTGTGTGGCTGTGAGTACAAGTGTGCGTGTGTATAAATCTGTTTGCATATGTGCACTTATGTGTGTTGCTGTGTGTGTGCGTGTATGTGCATTTTAAAGTGAAATCTGCATTAATTATGCACACATTTCTCTGTGCCCCAACCAACCATTCAACGTGCAACGAACTAAGTGAAATTGAAATTGAAATATGTGCAACATACATTTATTTTATGCCACAAGATAACAAATATTTTTAGAATTTTTTTTATAAAAACTACAAATCCTGAAAAGATAAAAAATATATATATAAATCTAACTATTAACTATTTAAAGAGTGTTGCAAATATCCTAAAAGACATCCGAACTGCAACATATGATGACATTTTGTGGCACTTCAAATTGATTCAACCTTTAATGGCATTGACAAATGTTGTAAAGTACAAGAAGTTGAAAGTCGAATGTAACTAATTAATAAGTGTATAATATTAGTATTAAAAGCAGAAATTCTTACAAAAAGTTCCATAAAGGAGGGGGATGATTTTTATCAAAACTATTGAAGGGTTTCTATAAGTTGAACAGTTTTTGAACCAACTCTTTGTTAATGATTCGATGTGTTTATTTGTTAATTGAAGGAATTGTTTCAATTTGCTATACTTCGTTTATTTCTTATAAGAATTACATAATCTCCATCATATCATATCATAGTCATATATCGGCAGTATTCAGTTGTTGATCACTTTGCTGTTGACAAACTTTCAACTTTGGCAATAAGAATTGACCATAATAATATTGAATGTTATTGAATGTGATTGATCATGCATTTTATCGTAAATTTTTTTATTAATACTTTTCAACGAATTACAACAGAAAATGAGACTGTTTCGAGTCTTAAGTTCCAATTTCATTCATAATGAGATTTCCGCACTTTCGAAAATCTTTCGTTCACAAGTTTTTTTTTGTTTTTGCTTTTGTTTTGTTTTTGGTTTTATATTGTTACCTCTCCCTTTTGCCGTCAACGCGCATTAAGACCAGAAAATATGCAATTCCATTGCGTTGGGGCTAGAAAGGGGATGGGGTCTGCATCTTGGTCAATAACAAATGTCAAACATGCGTTTTCTTTGAGTCTTGCTGGAGTCTTGTTGTCTCTCCGGCATTGCCTCTTGTCTAGGCGTGTGTGGGGCATGTTTACGTTTACCTGTTGACGCTTGTGGCGTCGGCGTTAGCGGCAGCGTTAGCGTCAACGACGGTGGCGGTGACAGCCGCGACAGTGGCGGCAGCTGCGTCAGACACTGAAAGCAACAAGTAACCAAAACAAGTTCACAAACAAAGCAAACCAAATACTCGTAGATTTAATACAAGAAAAAAAAAACTACTATATAAAAAAGGAAAACTATTGACACGCCGAAATGTTAATACACTTTCAATTAGTTAATGCAAATTAATATAAAAATGTTAAACCTTAACTATAACTATAGTAGCTACAACTGAAGCAACAGACATTACAATATCTATATCTTATGGGGGGCAATTTGTATTGTAAATGTGGCATACTCTATGGATAGGGTATACATAAAGAGAGATACAAAAACTTTGCGTAGGCTTTAAAGTTGTCATAGTTGTTTGTTTCTTTAACAAACTTGCTGTTGTTGTTGCTAGCGTTGTTGCTGTTGACGGCGGCTTAGAAGCACTTCAAATAATGTATAGTCTACGCGGCTGTCTGTTTTAGCCTTTTGGGTTGCGTGGGTTCAACGAAGTTGCATGTTTAGAGCTCTGGTCAGTTCTCTAAAACAACAACAACAACAACAACAACAACCACAACAACAAGAGTTGGGTATTAATTGTGTGTGTTTAACTTAAAATTATAACGCTTGAGGGAAATTTTAGCAGAGGTCTCAAAGGTGCAACATTGCTCATTTGATCATTTGATAGCTTTGTAAATCTTAATTAATTTATACAGCTCTCTTGGTCTCTACTTTGCCCCACTTAAATTAGACCCTTTAACTAACATTTTAATTTAGTGGGTGTTTATTTATTAGTTTTCTATTAGAAAATTTTAATGATATTTACACGAAACTTAAACTTGTTTTAAGTATCTAATGACAAGAAGTTTAGTTTATGTGTGGCAAATGTAATATGCCACATCAAGTTGTGATGACAACTTAAAGCACTGCTAAAAGCCATAAAATTTGATGACAAAAGTTAAAACTAAGCTAAAGGCCAGATTTAGGCTATAAACCAACATGCCAGAGCATTGACTCGAATAACTTATACCTAACTTGGATAAAATTCCTTTGCACTGATTTCATTCTAAAGATTTATTGTGGCTAAACTAAAATTATAAATAGTATTTTCTTAACATAAAACAAACAAATATTTAAAATATTATTTTGAGTTAAAACTACTAAATATTAAAATAAATTTTAAATGAATTTTTGATAAAAATTTTTGGTTGCTCAATTGTTATTTGAATTTTCTTTTTATGTTCTATTTTCATCGATTTGTTTAATTGATTTTATTTTCAATTTTTATTTCTCTCATTAGAATTTATTGCTAAGATGTCAAAAAGTCAAGTGTCTTATACACACACACATAGACATATATATATATTTGTTGTGCCTCTGTTTGTTTTCGGCTGCTGTTGCATTGTGTGTGACGCTACTTAAATTTCTATAATCGTCAGTTACAGACAGCGTCCTCCCCCTTTCTCAGCTTTCTCAAAAAAAGAGTAATAATAAAAATAACAACAACCAGAGAGAGGAAAAACCATAACACATACCCGCAGCACGTTTCAAGTGCACTTTGTTAAACCAATTAATTTACATTTCCGCGCAGAGCGTAGACAATGAAAATGAAAATAAAACTGAAAATGAAAAAAAAAGTAAATAACAAACACAAAAACAAAAACAACATCAAAAGGGGTGGCCGGAAAACTCATGCACAGACACAAAAAAGAAATGTAGTAGAAAGGAAACAGACAGAAATAGAGTGAGAGAGAGAGAGAGGAAGAGAGGGGGAGTGGGAGATCAGAACAAGTTTACATAGAAACAAAAGTAAAGACCAGTGGAACACTTGACGAACGACTGCCACTCAACTTGGACTGCGAATGTTGAATCATCAGGATGCAATGGCCATCAAAGCCACAAAATTTACTATGTGCCTGTGTGTGTGTGTGTGTGTGTGCGGGTTTGACCGTGTTGGTTAGTTTGAAAAGGGCTGCGGGTCAACTTGCGCAAACGACAACAGTAACTAGAGTCAAGTGCCTCTTGTCAAACAGTCCGTCTGTCAGTCAGTCACTCAGTCAGTCGGCGGTTAAATGGGACTAGAAGTTGGCGGAAGCGTAAAAAAAAGTGTAGCGCACTTATGAGCGCAATCGTAGACACAGTGCACTGAGCACAGGACATGCAAATGATGACAATTGGTGGCATACCACATACTTGACATGCAGCTGCAAGCCAAACTACTATTTGTAGCTTCTATTGGTGTGATAGTATAGGGATTGTAGTGATAATTTTTAGGCAGTTACCGCAAATATAATTATAACTATGAGAGAGACGAAGACAATAATATAACAAAATATTTTAAATAATTGTTTCCATTTGCTCGTTCTGGTATTATTATTCGTATTATTAACGATTGTTGGAACATCTGATGGCCTCTCAGCCACAACGGTCCGCAATGACGTAAATCTGACATTCTTTTCCGCTTTGTCTTTGTCCTCAACTTGTTCTGGTTCTTGCGTTCTTCTATCTGGCATAGGTTTGGCTAAGTTGGTAGACTGACCAAATCTATAGATATTTTGCTCTATTTCCACATTTTGCTCCTTCATCTGTTGCTTAATTGTGGCACAATTTTCAAAGCAGAGAGCCTTATTTTATATTAAATAAAAAAAAATATATATATATATTCTGAATTTTGTCTGATAATAAATGCAAAGTTATATAATTAAATATTAAACAAAACAAAAAAAAATGTATTATCTATATAAAAAATAAAAACTTAAATAATTTTGAGCAAAAAATTGCAATTTGAAAGAATTCTGAATAAATTTTTGTGCGTCAGAAAATCTTTATAAAAATTACATTTAAAGCTTAGAAGTAAAAGCTTACTTTCTCTATATATATATATATATATATATATATGTAGTAGTATATATATGTATGTATGTTTGTATATTTACTTGCATATAAACATGCTAAATCAAAGCCATATCAAAGCACTAGAAATCCCCTCTAGAGCTGATACATATGCAGCGATAGTTCACACAAGAATGAAGTTATTTGTCATTGCCAACTACAACTACAACAACTACTACTACTACAACTACAACTATATGTAAGCCAGTACAGACTACCAACGTAGTGGTAACATATAAAGATTACATCTTTACTTTAGCTATAATTGCTTCAACGTGGCACTTTGCTCAGACACATTTGCAACAGATATATGCAACATGGCATGTAGCAACCCTGCTGGCGGCACCTTCATTTCTGCCCATTTCTGTCTCCCTTTTTGGCTTTTAGTCCTGTAGGGCTTCCGCTGCGACTCCATTGCGACAGGCTAGCTGCATATTTTTACTTTACTCTCTGTGTGTGTGTGTGCTACTCTGAACCCTCTTCTTGCCCCTTGTTGCATTTAATTTGCGCCAGTGTTTGCCGCTGTTGCTGCTGTTGTACAATTTAAAGAGCTGCCTTCTAGAGTGAGAGGGAGAATTAGAGTAGGATGGCAGGCTTACTGGCTGACTGGCTGGTGTAAGACAAAGATGCAGCTAGTAGTTGCAGACGTTGCACAGACAGTGCAACATATTTACAACATTTGTTATGTGTTGTTTTGTTGGTGTTGAAGTTTTTTGTGCTTCTGTTTCTGCTTGTGCTTGTGCAACTCCATTTACAAACACAAATGGTAACTCGCGGCCAAACATGCGATAAAAGCAATAGCAACAGCAACAACAACAGCTACAACAACAGCTACAACAACAACAACAGTAATAGCAACAACTAGGGCTATAACAAAAACAACAGCAACAACTACAACAACATCAAAATGGCAGATAAAACAAAAGAGTATTTTGAAGAACGAGCAAAACAACAAAAGCAAGACCAACACCAACACCAACACCAACAGCAACAGCCACAGCAACAGCATTTTTGTAAATGCAACAAAATTAAATGCGAACTTTATGCAGTTGGAAATGCAGACACAGACACAGACACAGACCCATATACAGCTACACATACAGCAACAGATCTACAACTCACATACGTACATACATAAACACATATAAATACACACTAACTCAAACACACACATACACAGAGGAAGGCTGACATTGCAATTGTTTAGTTGTTGTTTCTGCTGCTGCTGCTGGTTGTGTTGCTGCAGTTATTGCTGCATACTTTTGTGCGCACTCTCTTTCCTACAGCTCTGTTTGCTGTTGTTGTTTGTAGTTTTTCTTCTATAGTTTTGTCTGGTTTTCCTTTTGTGTGTTTGTCTGTGCTGTGTACTGTTTCTTCTTCTTCTTATATTGCTGCTCCACTTCCACTTCATTCGTTACTGTTTTGCAATGTTAACTACATTTTCGCATGTTTTCAACGCAAAAATATTATTATTTATTCTGGTTCTCTGGGCTTTTCGTTATTTTTATTTTCTTTTTGTGAGTTTTTGTGATTTTTGGGTGCATGTTGCATGTTTTACTCCTATCGCTTAGTCGAAACATAACAGAATTATGTGCATTTTAAATGTGCATTATCATTGTGGGTGCAACAACACCAACAACAGCAGCAATAACTGTACTTTATGTTGCTGTTTGCTTTATGTAATGTTTTCGCCTTTAAGTAAAAAAATAATAAAGAATTAGATGGAAGTTCAAGCAGTAGCAGAAAATCGTTTTTGCTCTCTCTCTCTCTTTTTGGGGCATATTTCACACATACAGAACACTTGCATTGGGGCATGTCAAGAGGCATGCCACAGCAAACAGAAATGGCCATAAAACAAGTGGAAAATCTGCAACACAATTCAATATTGCCAAAATGTCAGCGCGCAGCAAATGTTTAATTGAAAAATTTTTTTGCAGTTCATTTTTCCTTCCATGAAAAGCGAACAAAACATACGAAAATAAAACAAAATATTTTCCCAATAAATTTTCAACCAACTATATATGTAAATACAGTTATATATATAGTATATATGGCTAGTGTCAATCATAAAATCGGACCAAAAAAATTACTATATATAAACATAATGCTGACTGATCTTTTTTGTGTCGCAGCAAACACATTATAGACACCGAGTAAACATTGCGTGATGTTCAATGTCAATGCAGAGACATAAACAATCAAATTTTGGGGTATATAAATAGTACAGACATATATTGATTGTATATATATATACATATATATATACGACTAATGTATGCTCTTACCCTTTTCTTTACTATAGAGTATCTAGCGGAGTGTTTGGGGTATGATGCACTTAAATGTTTTGCAGTTGTCAAAGGCAAGCCATAAAAGCCACACAAGCCAAATTGTCAGTTTAGAAGCGGGAAAAAGTTGCAGCAAATTATAAGCGACATGTGGCAAGCGTGGGCATGTGGGCATGTGGGCATGTCGGCGTGGCAACCGCAAAATGTGGCATAGCATGTTGCACTAAAAATATATAACTCTGTTTGTTTGCTTGTCCGATAAAGTTCACAACTATTTCAGAATGCCAACAGCAACAGCAACAGTTACAACAACAACAACATGAAAAAAGCAGCAGCAACAACAACAAGAGATACAAAGCATGTCAGATAAGGCTTATCAGCTGCAACAGCGCCACAGATAAAACAATTTAAATAAGATAAAAGTGTAGAAAAAGCGTTGGAAAGTTTTTTATATGCCGGGAAAATCTGTCAACGCAGCGCCTAAATGTGGCAAGACTTAGTTGTTGTTGTTTAGCCTAGTTATCAGTGAATTTTCTTTGCTTTTACTTTTTATTTTTAGCTTTTCTGTTTTTTTTTTATATTATTTTCTTACGGCATTGCGGTTAATTAAATATTCAGCTAGATAAGAGAGCTTAGAGAGTAAAGGTGCTTAAATTAGCGACCCCAGGCAGTTGCCCCTAAATAAAAAAAAGGGTATATAAGCTCATAAAAAATATGCCAACGGTACTGGCGCCATGGTGCCACAAATTATTTACCTTTAGCTAACCGGCAGCAAATAGCAATTTAAATTCTAATGATAATGCCCCAAAAGCCGTGCTGCTTCTGCCGCTGCGGCTGCCTCTGCTTCGCCCACAACTCTCTGGGGCGTCTCCAACGGACGGAAAGTGGCTCTAAGCGAGCTTAGCAAATTAGCGCGCCTGGCAACCACTCAACCACCCACCCACTCACAACCACACACACCCACCCACCCACTCAGTCAGCTATCCCTCAGTTAGTCGAATGGCTTGGAACAATTCTACAACATAAATTTGTACTTTATATCCGACTTTTGCATAATTTCTAGCGCCTGAATTTCATGGCAGCTCTTTTCCGGTTTTCTTTTCCTTTTGTTAATTATGCTTTGTTTACGTATCCTTGCAATTATTTGTTGTGCTCTGCCATAAAGGTATATCTGTGTGTGTGTGTGTGTGTGCAGCTTATTTCTTGGAGGGACTTGCTTTTAAAGCTGCCGCTATAATCCACTTGGCTAATGGCTAAAAGAAGATGCAGTTACTCCACTAATAAATGGATTGCACTGCCTGATTTATTATCTTAATTAAGCCAAAGTATAATTAAATTAAATTTTTAATAAAAAATAGCGAAGAAGAAAAACACTTTCCATCCACCAGCAACTTACTACAAAACAATAACTTTAAGTCTTAAAGGCACATCGATCCCGAAAGATATCATTGCCTCATTATTTGAAAATTTGCATTAAACCACTTGAAGAGCCACTTAATGCACACATAATTAGGCAAACAATTGAAAAGCAAGCCACAATTTGAATTTAAATCAACATTAAGTACCACAAGGCATCCAGTCTCTGTCTGTCACCCTCCCTCTCTCTCTATCTCTCTCTCTCGCATCGTTGAGCTCTAAGAGCCAAATAGTAGTTGAAGTTTTCATTCATTCAAAGCAATTTGGTAAATTGAACGGAACGTCAAGGCTATCTGTTGGTAATCGATTGGTAAAATGCTGCAGCTAACACGATAATAATCCTATTAAATGGCCAGAACAAGCAGTTGCCAACTAGCCAAGTAGCCAAGTTGCTTTCTGGTGGCTTTTGCGACAGGCAAAAGTCAATTTTTTAACACTTTGTTTACTCAAATAAAACTTAAATAGTCAGCAAAAGTTGCTGGCAACTTCTGCCAAATTCTGACTCTATCAGTTTGTCCTTTTTGTATAAAGTTAGAGGGTTGAGCGTTTGGCAACAATTATTGCGTCATTAATCAGGCGGCATTTGCAAAAACAACCCAACATTCAATATAGTAAGGATTCAATATATATATATATATATATATATATAGTAGATGCCATATCCTGGCTATATCCTGGCTATAGCCAATGCCTGGTGTCGTCGTCAGCTGGCATGACTTTTGTGCGGCTGGCGAAAAAGCAACTTGAATTTTATTGATTGTTGCCGACTCTGAAAGAAGATGAATGAATCGTCTGACGCACCAAGGCAAATAAAAATCGAATAATGTATAACTAAACTCCATATAGTTGACTACTGTATACCCTTACTTAACACTTAAAGTTTGCTTAGCATAATCTTATATAGAATTTGCAACTGCTTTCCTTAGTTTAATCAAAATCCGATTTTGATTACCGACCCAACGAGTGATAGCTTTGAGCTGCTTAAGTTTATCTTAACTGCAATCATTGGTAACTGCAAACATTGGTAAGCATTTGCAGTGACTTTTTGGTAAGGAAAGGGGATTGCAAGAGGTTCGCACAAGTGTGAAAATGTTGCATACTCAAAGGGATTTCCATATGAATTGGTCCTTGCCGCAGTCCACTGCTGTTGCTGCTGCTGCTACTGCTGCTGCTGGCTATGGGCATTCAATGGGTTGTTTGTTGGTGGGGAAAACAAAAAAATAATAAAAGCAAAAGGGAAATGGAAAGGGAAAGGGAAAGGAAAGAAAAGGAAGAAAAGAAAACCAAGAAAAGGAAACACGCAAAGAAATGAAGCAAATGTTTTCACTCTCTCTCTCTCTCTCTCTCTGTTTGTGTCTCTTTCTATCCCTATTTGGTTACATGTACCGCTGCCTAAAGCTTCAACCCAAACGCATTAAAAGCCACGCACACATTTTTCCAGTTGGACAACGAGGCAACATGGCAAGGGGGCAAGGGGCGAGGAAGCAACCGCCCAGCGGCACTCACAGTTGCGTATCAATAAAATATCCATATATGCATGTTAAGTAAGTGTGTGTGTGTGTGTGTGTGTGTGAGATGTATATGTGTGTGCGTGTGTATGGGTCACTACGCTGTGATTCCTGCAGCCAAAACGAATTGGGATTTAAGTGTTATACAAGTACAAGTACAAGGCGTTGTATGTCCTGGATATATATACATATATATAAAAATAAAGTGGGTTGCCTGCAGGCGTCTGTAAGCAGTTATATCAGTGTATGTGTATTATAGTGTGTGTGTTTGCCAAAAAGGATACCTCACTTGTATCCTTACTATCACTACTTCTACTACTACTACTACTACTGCTACTGCTACTACTATCTGGCAAGTGCGCGTATGATATTGCGTATACGCAGTGCTTGCTCTAACTGTAGTTCCTTTTTTATATCTCCACCCCCCTCTACTGCATATACACTCAACGTCCCCTCCTGCTTGTGTCATGTCGTACATGGAAATGGACATTTGTAGCAACTTAAGCATGTAAAATATATGCCAAGTGATGTCTCTGAATTGGTTTTTCAAGGGTTTACGTACTTTTTAATAGAATACCATTAACATTCACTTACAAAGTGTGAGGATTCTCTTTGAAAATTTAAATAAACCGCTTTAAAACTGGACAGCAAAGTAAAGTAAACGAAATTATATATAAAATATACTTATAACTTTAACTAAAAGGATGACAAGTCTCTTCTCAAACAGCTCCACACCGAGTTGATCAGACTTACTCCTAAATAGTAGTTATTATTAATAACTTTGTGCTAGAGTTTAGCATTTTGCTTGTTGCATTGAACAGCATTAAGTATGCATAAAGGATTAGCTGCACAGAACTCTATTAAAGTATTACCTGCAAACTGTTGACGCTAATTGTTTGCCACAGTTGTTGATGTTGCAAGTTGCTTGTCGATTTTGCATAACAGTTTCATTAATATTACGACGAAAAGAGGAAGGATAAACTTTTTGCTTAGCCATCATTGGCACGTACTGTATGTATGTAAGAGAAATGGGAATGTCTATAGGAGAAGAAGAAGAAGCAGCAGCATTTCGGGGCACAACCATTTTGTGATTAAATCTGGGCACAAGTTTTTCGCAAATGTTCCGCCTGCAAAGGCAAACTGAATAGAGATTCGCAAGCAGCTGGCAATTGTTGCTGTTGTGTGGGTGTTGTTGTTCAATTCAATTGTTGTCGTTTTTATTGTGCAAATTATTATTGTAAGTGAATTGAATTAATTTTGCAAATTGTGCTGAGTTCGTTAAGTTCGTTGCCAGTTTTGTAGACGATTTGTGAAATTCAATTACTTTATTGTGATTTTATTTTTCAACCGAAAACTTTTCAACATTCTCTCTCTCTGTGTGTGTGTGTGTGTGTGTGAAGAGCGTGAAAATACTATAGGAAAAGTTTTTCTTTGCAAAATTAATGAAAACTCATGGACAATAAGTGCATTTTTCCAACTTCATACCTAAATTACAATTAGGTTCGAGTCCTTTTTATTTAATACTCAAATTGTATTTAGCAATCGATAATTTTTGGGTTTATATTAATGAAAGTTCATCCAATTGAAGTTTACTTTTTTTTTTCACTTGCCATTTACCATTTGCCATTTACCGTTAACCATTTGCTTGCTGTGCACGTTTGGCCTGAACTTTTATTATGTAATCGAGTTTTAATGTCCACAGCCAAAGGGTCCGAGCACTTGAGAAGCTCATAAATAAATTACTCACATATAAAAAGGGTTCAAAACCGCATTAAAATTGCTAGCGTTTCTTTTAACTTTTCCTATTATACTGATTATTATTATTATTTTGTACTTTATTTTCTGTTTATATACCTACATATATATTTCATAGCCATAACTTTTGGCGAGCTACACGGCGTATGCGCAATATTTCATATAATGCTTTTAATGCTTAGCCCTGCAGGCTACATTAGATTTATTTGGCCACGCACAAAGTAGCTACAAATATTTGATGTTATTTGCTTAATTTGCTAATTATCTATATTAATTCACTGATAGATAAACTTAATATGTAGGAGTATAAAGAATATTTGATGCAGTTTTTGTCTGCTAGATTAGATACGAAATTTTGTTGTAAGATTGCTTAAAAATCTTTTGGTTTATGACAACTGAATGTAAAGACATTTGGCTCTTTGACTGGAAACCACAGACAGTCTTATCTGTGGGTCTTTATAGTCATTCTTAATGAATTATTGCTCAGACTCGGAGCTACATAAAATTTGATAAAATTTACTTATATACTAAAAGATAAAGCTGAAGACTACAGATAACAAAGCAAAGGGAGACAATTCTGTGAGAAAATATTTCAGTTAATTTTTGCTTTCCTTTAATTCAATCAAATTTCTACTATTAATTCTATCAGCTTCTACTCAAAGCTTATTTCTATCAGAACTTAGTATGAGGTCATAGTATATGTCGTAGTTAAACTAATTGAATGTATATTATATATATAGCATACACTAACTATTATTTAGTTTAGAATTAATCGAAAAGCAATAAATAAACCTTCGTAACTAAGCTGATATTAGCTTAAATTTGATATAACATATGTAGTCGTATGCGTTGATGAGCTGTTGGGCTACACACACACACACACACACCTTGGCACACAATTTTCACACCTCAACATTAATGAGATGCCAACACGTCATAAAACAAAGCTTATGCACACATGCACATCTCACACACACTCACACACACACGCACATATACCATGACATGACATGCCAAAATCACATAATCACACTTCTGACAGCTTTTAGTAGATTAAAAGTTTGTGCCAGTTGAGCCGAAAGAGGACAAAAGAGCCGCAAATTATTAACATAAACTTTGGTAAGGTAACAGGGCTAAAACATGAAAGTAGCTTGTCTTGGGGCTTTGTGTGGTCCTTAACTTGGCTCATGCATATCAAATTGAGAGTATCCTTACTAAATACACTATAAACCTAAGCAAATAAAAATGTGTCCAAAGTGCCATTTAACGATGTGATCCAGCTGAAAATCAAAGTGTCAGAGGTTCATTATGAAACACCAACACCCACACATATACATGCACAAGCAAGGACATCGATTTGACAAGGGAATACACATGCGTAAATATATATTAACAACAACAACAACAACAACAAGGACAATAACAACAACAACACATAAATAGAATATAATTAGTGAACTCTGTTGCACTAATTATTTCACACTTTCGGACATTTTCGTTGCTATCTGCGTGTGTGTATATATGGCAGCTGTGGCAAGATCTGGCAGTTGGTTATTTCAATTAGGCCCTAATAAAATTGTCTAAGCGAAAAAACTAATTTTTGTGTTTACTCGCGCAGACAGGACGCATTTGCCCAGTTGGCGAAAACTTTGGTTGTGGTTTGCTCTTATCTCTTTTGCCTTGCGGCTTTCATTGTTAGCCTCGTCCTTGTGTCTCTCTTTACTATTTTCTCTCTCTCTCTGTTCCCCTATCTGGTCAGCCAATTTGTTTGCGTCCAGGCATTGCCTCTAATTGGCTAACTTAAGAGCCGTTACGTTTCATTTTTACTTTTTCAATTTTTTTCCTCAACTGCCGCTCAGTTTCCCACTTACATATCCCTCGCCATTAATTCTACCTTGCTTTTCAATTAGTGTTCGTGTTGGTGTTGTTGTTGTTGTTCGAGATGGTGTTTGAGATGCTGTTTGAGATGGTGTTTGAGTTGTTGTCCTATGCTTTTTACTTGACTAGTGTTCTCTTATAGTGTGAAGCAAGAGTAACTGATTTATATGCTCCTCTTAGCCCAGTCCCTTGCATACTTCTTGGCATTGAGGCTTAGCACATGGCATTAGTAACGTTCTAGGACGGATTGGGTGGGGTTGGGTAGGGGTTAGCTATGCCAACGAAGCGTGCCAATCTCTGGTTATTCTTGGCTACCCTTGGCTGCCCTAACTAACTCGTCTTCATTTCTCACTTGGCTGCGTATTTGCACTGCCACTGACTGAGCAAGGATGTGAGCATGGGCATGGGCTTGGATGTCCTGCGTGGCCATGTTGGCAATGTCAATTGGCTAAACTGACGGTGCGCCATCAGGTGCAAGATAGATAAATGACCGCTGCCAGGGTTGCCACCTGCAAAACTTATGAATTATATGCCCAACATTCTGTAGCCTCTTAGAAATTTATTTATTTTGCTGTTAAGTGCTGCTTAAGTACTAAAACTTTAGTCCTTTTTAAAGATTATATATAAGGATATATATAAGGACATAAATTTTGATAAATATTGAATGTAAGATTTGTATTTATAACCTGTGACAACCCTCAGTAGCTATGCAAGTAGAGCTTTTGTTGCTATGTAAATTCCAGATTGTTCGTACAGACACCTGCCACAAGGTTTAACCACAACACAACTGCCACGCCCACAAAGCTAGCTTGCGCTGAGTGGCAGTCGACATCGGGCTGTACCCAAACCCAATAGGTAGGTTAACTACAGCATTGAGCTCAGGCTTGATGTCCTTTGTCCAGGACTTGCTTTGCCTTTCCAATTTCTATCAGTGTCGTTTTGTTATTTATCCTGCGTGTTTGACGTACTTAAGGCAGGCTAGGGGATGGGAGTATGGGGTAAAGGGTAAGGGTAAGGGTAAGGTAGCATGCCACTTAACACAGTTCGATCACGAATCCCAGTGCCGCCTACAAAGCGCGACGAGTTGCCATGCCACGCCCATCCGAGCAAAGGATATAATTTTTCTTGAGCTTTGCGTGCATTGCGCCTTGTTTGCTTTACATTCCTTCGCTTTTTGCTTCTGATTCTGCTTTTGCTTTTGCTTTTTAATTTATCATGTCTACGCTTATTTGTACAGTTTTTGTTGGACATTGCCCGAAGTAGTCGAACACGAAAGCAGGATACTTCTACTACTACTACTACGACTAATGCTGCTTTCCTTTGCACAACTCCTTGTTCATTTGTTATCCTTGTTTGCCTTTGTTTCTCCAACACTCTCCCTCTCTCTTTCTCTTACTCTCTCTCTCTCTCTGTGCTGAAAGCGGCTTCTTTTTGCTGTTTGCTTTTCGCTTTTTACTCAGCGACTTAGTCGATAGTTTGTTTTAAAAAATTGCCTTAAGCTTTTGGGATTTGCTCCTTGCAGTCTGCTCTTTGAGCAAGTGGTTTGTACTGTGGTGTGGCATTGTTACTGCGGTTCTCTTAGAGTTGTTTTTACTTTTTGTTGTGGTTTCTGTTACTGTTGTAGTTGATTGGGTTTTAACATTAATTGAAAATCATTGAATGGGGTTTTCCCTATATGTATGCGAATCCACATAAGCATTCGCCGGGGATATAATTTGTTTTCCGAGTTCGTGATGTGTTTTATTAGTGTAATTAAGTGCTAGCTGTATGTAATTTATTGCACTCCAAATATACGAATTGAATTGAATGTAACAAATGTAATAAATTCCTTGCAGTGTAATAAATAAATTTTCATTTTCTACACAAATCGGATAGAGTGTAGAAAGGATTTCCTTATCAAAGTTTCCCTTCTTAAAGGAATCTTAAAATTTTTGCAGTTCTTCATGCATTTATCAGGCCATTTAATTTCTGTTTTTTCAACTACACACACTTGCTACACATACACGCACACACATACAAAGCATACAAAGCATGTCAGCCCGCAGGATAAGTGATTGTCCTTCGCATTACAAGGCGAACTCGAGTTGCGTTAGCCGCTACTTCAAGCTGCTGCTGCCACAAATTGAATCAAATTCCAAAGCTGCCGAGATTCATCAACCAGACAGGCACGAACACAAACACACAAACATATATATATATATATAGAAATATATAGCAGCAGCAACGTATCTTATTTAATTTCAACTTGGTCTGCTGCAGATAACCCAACGGTATAACTAGTATCAGAACCAGAGATGGAGTTTATATGCCAGGGCACCATAGAGCATAGCATTAATTTTTGTTAATCTATTTTGGAAGAGTTGGCCAGTGGGTAAACAGGCTAAAAGTAAATACTCAGTAGAAACTAAAACAACAACAACAATAATACCAACAGTGACAGCAGTAACAGTAGCGGCAACAGTGACAGCAGCTGCTACTTTTACTTTTGCTACTAATTCTGCTTCAGTTGAGCAACCGCAAGTAAATATGCCGTCATTAATTTAAAACTTAAACAAACAAAACCAAAAACTTTACTCTACTTTTCCCCTTTCATCTTCTTCTTTTTGTGCTTTCTGTCAGTCACTCAGTCAGTTAGTCATTCAGTCATTCTGGCAGTCAGGCCGCTCATGGCAGTGGCGCATGAGTCTCTGAGTTATGTTCATTAGCAAATTCAAAAGCATTTCAAATCTTGGCTAGTTGGAATCTGAAATGGTACAGCATCTTGGCTGTGTAGCAATGGGAGGGGAGGGTGGGTGGGGAGGGACTGTATGTATGTGTATGTGTATGTGTGAGTGTGTGGGCTAACCTAAATATGCCAAAGTATGACTAGAAGCTTGTTGATGATATTTTGTTGCCTACTTCTGGGGGCAACGCTCCAACGGTCAGCAGGTGAATTTTGTGTGTTTGTATGCCTTACTCTGCGTGTGTGTGTGTGTGTGGGTGAGTATGTGTTTTGCTTGGCAAAGTGGCATACTTCAGCTCAGTGTATGTGCTAAAGTGTTGATACAAGTTACTTTGCAACAATCTGTTGTTGTTGCTGTTGCCGCTACTGCTGCAGCACAGTGACACAGTCTGAATCTAATGCTAATGCTGCTGCTGCTATTGCTGTTGCTGTTCCTGTTGCTATTGCAACTGCTGATGTTGATGCTGATGCTGAGCTTGTGGACGAGCTGCCTAGTCATAAACCACGACACACACAGTCAGACAGCTGTGCACGTAGCAGACAGCTGAGCATGACGACCTGACAAAGTGCAATGGCAACATATAGCACTGTGTGGAGGGCTCCACATGTGCAACCTGAAAACTGGCCTTACTTGCAACCTCGTTCCATACTATGTTGTTGCAACTTGATAGCCAGTGTTTACACAGTTAAAAACGCTGCGTGTTAAATTTGTTTATGCCTTAAAAGTGCTGCAGAAAAATGAATTTAAAGCATAACTTTATGCCACAATAAATCTTAATTCAGTAATGCAATACACTGTAATAAATTTTCTATATACATACAAATATTTATGTATAATATACACTCAACAATTATTGTTATACTTGACCTTAAATTGGGCAAATGTGAAATAGTTTTTCATGTTTATTTTTGTTGGTGGCTTAAATTTCTTTGAGTGTATTTTGGTTTCATTTTGTCAGCTGGATTACGATGCAAATGAATTTACACACTCGGCACATGTTCATCACATATACATATATACACGAAGGGTATATTTGTATATGTATTTGTATTTATATATATTTGTATTTGTATTCGTATTTGTAGCATGTTTGCGCGCATTTCCCTCTTGGCATGTTTCATTTTTCCATTTTCCCATTTGCCCACATCTTTGTCGCTCATTTGTTTATTTTCATATTTCAACAGAGTTTGTATTTTATAATTTATGCGCATTTTTTATTAAATATTTATGTTAATTCTGTGTTTTAGCCCGACCGCAGGCATAGCTCGACAGCCGCCCCCCCCCCCTCTCTGTCTCTGCTAAGCTATCTGTAACATTGTGTTGTCCTTTGGCCTCGCATATCCCTTTATGGCGTATTTATGCTCTAAAGCGTGCAAATGCTTCACTTGCTTATGACTTTATGTATGTTTCTTTTCTCTTTCTCTCTATGCATGTGTGTGCGTGTGTGTGTGTGTGTCTGTGTGTGTGTGTACCTAATGCTGTTGACACGTAGCCGCCATGTAGCCCTACACATAAGTTGACAGTGAGAGCCAGTGGCCCATATAACTAGTTATAAATAGTTTTGTCGAAGCCAACAGAGCCCCAACTTTGGCTGCTGTTACTGCTGCTACTGCGGCTGCAGCTGCTGCTTACCCTGGCATTTCTCCATTTTGAATTTCGTGGTGGAAAATTCCTTGTCCTGCATAAATGCCTCAAGACCTCAGACCGCACGGCAAGTCAAAATATTTGCCAAGCTATTGCCATGTGCATCAGCTACGAATATTTCAGCTATTTCATATTTGAATCGTAATGCAAACTGGCAATTTGCATTTTTGCACTCCCTTGCCCCCTGCCCCCTTCACCCAGTGCTATCATCTTTCTGCTCTGTGGTATACCTCGCTCTTGGCTCAATTTTCATGTCAACCTGCAGACAATTCACATCATTTGCCATACAATTTGTCAGTCCCTTTGATTTCTGCATTTCTGATTTGCATTTTGCATTTCCATTGCTCGTTACAGTTTTCAAGTTCACAAAGGATATAGGATGACCTGACCTGTTACCTATGAAACAAAACAGTAACTGCTACTTTAGTTAGCTTACTCTGTTGTTGTTGTTGTTGTTGTTGTAGAGCAACTCTCTAATAATGTCCGGATCACGTGTTGACAATAGATTTGCAGTAAATTGCAATTCACTTTGCCTTAGCTGCAATCAATTCTATTTCGCATTATGTTCTAGCTTGTATTTATTGTATTTGCCGATAAGCATAGTATAATAATAATATATAAATATATCTGTATTAATATATATATATATATAGTATCCAAATCTGTCCAATTGCTTGTATTAAGTAATTGGAATGAGTTTGAAACTTTGATAAAATCCATTGAATAGTTTGAACTTCCTGTTAAAGGGAAGGGAGTGTTGCCTTTACATAACGGTAAATATTAGCAATATATATGTGTAGCTGAGGGTATTGATATATAGATCAATTTCTTGCCACAAATTACATGCAACATTTGTCAATTGCCATAAAGGAGAATATTGTATAGAATAATCATGAAATTATATGCTTATTGCATTTAACTATACAGCGTGTAAATGGAAATTTAATTGTTAATTGTTAATCCGATGAGCAAGTCAAAGGAGCAAAGGAGTAATTGGTTGATTGATTATAGGGTTGCATGCAACAATTCAATACATCACATGCCACAATTAGCAAAGAAGTGAAACGAACTTGCTGCAACGAGACACAATGGACATATAGTCCAGACGCTTAGACCGATATGACAACGACAATAACGGCAAGCAGCGCACAACAACAACAAAAATATCAGCAGCAACAACAGCAGCAGCAACAACAGCAGCAACAGCCACAGCAACAATTTACACACCCTAGCAATATGAATGGTTTTCGCATTACGGGATATCCTGCAGCAGCCACGCCAGCTAGTCGAGTGAATACAGCCAACAACATTTATGCCAAGCCCAATGCCCATGAGCTGGATCTGCATATAAGCGAATCACTGCTTTATCCGGGCAGCACACAGCCCTTGACACAGCAGCAGCAGTCGCTGCAGAGCTCGCCGGGACCACCACCACAGCTTACCAACATGTTACCCACAGCAGGCATACCTGGTGCAGCCACGCCTATAGCATTAAAAGGCAACAATCCATTTCTGAACAGTCCCTCGCCGACGGAAGCCCCTCCGATCACAGCGAAGACAACAACCAATTCCTCGATCGGCTATGAGATGCCCGAATATGCAGAGCCATCACGGCTGCGCGGCTTGAAGCAGCGTCCACATAGCATTGCTGTTGTGGCAGCTGTAGCCTCGCCCACAGGCAGTGCACGCTCCAGTTTTGTGGACTACAATGCACAGCAGCAGCAGCGACTGCTGCAGCTATCACGCCAGCAGCAACAGCTGCGTAATGCAGTCAGTCTGGTCAGCAGCGCCAGCCACACAACGACAACAAGTACAGCAACTGCCACAGACAAGGAGTCGCTGTATGCAGCGCTCTTTCAGCAGTACAGGCAAAGCCCCACCAATGGACAGCCGGCACCGCCAGTGCCCATGCATCGCAAGCCGGCGGGAACAGGAGCAATTGCTGCAGGTGCTGGGCTGCCTGCTGTGCCCAGGCGCTCGCAGAGCACGCCGAGGCCCACAGTGCCGGGTTTGCAGCAACAGCAGGCACGTGCACTGGCCATGGCTTCCCCTGTCAATGGCCAAATGAATGGCAATGGTGTACAGCGTCCAAGGAGTCTGGATCGCTTTAATGGCGGCATGCAGGCGGAGGCACCACCCATTCCATTGCGACGTTTTGTCAACAGCATTGCAACTAGCAGCAGCAACGGCAGCGTTAACAATACCAACAACAATGGCACGCTCGGACGGCAACGCAGCCCAAAGAAAAGCAACAGCGCTGACAACATGTTGCAGGCAGCGCCGCCGCCGGTGCAGACGAACACCATGCGACACTCGCTCAGTTTTCATGTCAACCAGGATCAGTCGGAGAACGGCAAGCCAGACACCAGACCCTCCAGCTATGCGGCACCAGGTCCGGATCAGGCATATCTGGAGCATCAGCTGCGCGCTTACTCCGAGCAGCTGCGCACCATTACGGAGAGCGTGCGGAAGTACTCGGAGCAGGCCAAGCTGTTGTCGGAGCTGAAGCGTCAGCAGCAGCTGGCAAAGCAGAGCCAAACGAATCTTAACTTGCTGGCACCTAACAGCAACACTAACGGCAGCAATAGTACTAGCAGCAGCAATAATATCAACAGCAATGGCAGCAACAGCAATAGCAATGGCGGCAATATGAACAACAACAACTTTCAACCAAATATGATCTCACCAGAGATTGTCAGCAAATCTCTGGCTTCGTTGTCGAGCGTGGGTGAGGTGCAGACACCATCCAATCAGCTACGTCTCTTTCTGGATAACATACGCAGCAGCATGCGGCAGGAGTACCAGCAGCATATGCCGGAGGATGTGCTCAAGCCGACCGCTACGCTAAAGCGTAATACGGAAACGGCCGAGGTTAAAGTTGCTGCGGAGGAGCCGCCACCGCCCACGCCTTCGGATCAATTGCGTCAGTTTTTGGATGCCATACGCGCCAACAAAATACCTGAGAGCTCTGATAAGCCCAAGCTAACCAACTCACAGACATTAGACTCATTTATCTCGAAGCCACTGCAAATGCCCGATGTGACCTCGGGCACGCCAGGAGGCGGCACAACAGCAGCAGCAATCAATGTGTCCGCCTCAACAGCTATCAGTGTCGGCGGATTACCCACACGTCGGCGACCCAAGAGCAGCGTACTGCCCGGCAGCAATAGCAGCAAATTGGAGCAACGTGAACATTCACTGGTGACCTCTGAAAGTTTTCATCAAATCTCCGATAACCTGCGACTCATGAGCGAGGATTTGCAGGCGCTCAGCCCCAGCAGAGTGGTCAGCAGCTCTGCCAGCAGTGGCAGCCTCAAGACGTTAGCTGCCAATGGCAGCAACTCCCTAACCAATGAGCTGCGTGTGATTACCAGTTCGCCACAACAAATGGTGATGAGTAAATCAAATAGTTCCCTGGGATCACTAGCACTCACTGTGACAACACCATCGAGTGCCACAACAACACCCTCCACGGCACCCCTGACCACCGACTTTAATGAGATATTGGACAGCTTTCATGCTATGGCTGATAAGTACAAATCGAATGGTTCCTATGATTATTTACGAAAATGTTCGGATGCATTGCGTCAGCATTCATTGCAACTGAAATTGCAGCAGCAGCAAACACAACAGCAACAACAACATCATCATTTTCAGCCACATCAAACACAGCAACAACAGCTGCAAAATGGTTTCAACAGCGACGACAGCAGCTCCTGCAGCACAACCCCGGGCAGCATACGGGATGCAGTACAAAATTTGCTGCTTCTGCCCAGAAATGGCTTTCAGATATTAGACGATCGTATGCGATTGTTTATCGATATTATCGATAGTCAAGATCGTTTAAGTCAGGTGAGTTTACTTTCTAAAACTTTATGTTTCTTGACTACAAAGGCAAATGGTGTTTAGTTTCCCCTTTTCTTTATCCTTACTCCTTATTCTAATTGATGATGAATACTAATTAAATAATTTTTTTAATTATTCTCATTACAGGTATGTCTAATAATTTAATCTATATAAGAATAAGTTACAGTAAGTATATTTCCATATTAAATATTTTCATTGTCTGTTAGACATCATTTGAGTTGGTGTGTGGAGCTGTTAATTTCAAGTATTTATATCCTGGAAACATTCAGGTGGAGCAGTTATCTTAGTCTTCTTGAGGTAGTGCTTTTGTCCAGCAGTTCTGTTAGAGCCTTTATTTATAGAGTTCACTGTGTTTTCCGATCTTCTCACTTACTCAGCACACTTTGAGTTCCTCAAGTATCAGAGCATTACCATAATGGATGCGCATATCGGAATCGATATACTGAATAATACAAGAATATTATATACTAATAGATTATGTTTGATATTTTCGATATATTCCAGCTTAACAGTTTCTTATACAACAATTGTTTCTTATATTTGTCTCTTGTATCAACTGAATACACCCTTTTTTAATGGGTTAAAGGGAATCTTTATTATCATTAGCTCTGCAACATTAAACTGTCTTTTGCTTTGATTTTTAATTTATTTATTTTTTCTACTCTTCTATTATTTGCTTATAATAAATGAAAAAGGAACAAAATCATGAGCATATCCTTTTAGTATAAATGGTTTTAAAGGTCAGGTCAATGGTCAATTTATCTTGGTCACCCGTATATTACGCTCAATTGCATAATGTGCCAAAAAGCCATCAAATGAGTTAATGACCCAGAAATATAAACTTTTAGTAGGGAAACTCAACTCAACCCATACAACCAACACACACACACACACACATAGAAATCAGTATAAACAAAATGAAGAACCTATCAATATTCTTGCAAAATAGCTGAAGCTGAACATCGTCAATTAATATTAATAATCTTGAAAGTAATTTTAAAAGGATCCAAACTAATTTCAATGCTAATCGGCAGATAAAGCGAAAGCAGGAAGCAAAATTGAAATTGAAATTTTAATCAAATTTTGCAGCTGAGAGGCTAAAACAGAGTGTAACCACGCCCATTTTTTGTGTAGTTTTAGGCAGTTTACTCATCATGTTGATGATGATAAGGATGATGCTTATAATGACTATAATGATAATACTGTTGTTGATGTGGTTGATGTGTGAGCAAAAGCCATAAAACTTGGGACCAAAACCAAGCGACAGTTGAGAGAAGTAATCAACCGACAAGTCACGAAAATTCCCAAAAGTAGCTAATCAGTGAGACTATCATAACCTGACTGAAACTTCCAACAACCCACAGTATCCCCTTTCTATCTCACCACATGAAATTTGATTTGCCTCGCTCTCTCTCTCTCTCTCTCTCTCTCTCTCTCTTAGTACTGCAAAGTTGATATGCAAAATAAATCACAGAGCTAATTTCGTACAATTTAGCACGCCTCTGAGGCGGAAACGGATATGCGTGCCAAGACCCTTCCCCTGCCCACATCATACACCCTCTCATACAGATACTTATGTGTTGGCCTGTGTGTGTGGGTATATGTGTATTGTGCAGGTTAATGATGACTGGCTCTATTTGTGTGCTCTAATTGTTCATGCTCTGACCTATGCTTGTCCCTGTCCTCATACGTGTGCCTCATCCTGCACCTGTCATTGTCCTTAGCCCAGGCTCAGGCTGTGTCTGTTTCAATGCTCAGTAAAGTCAGAGTTATCAGTTAACATGTTACCCCTTAAAATTCATTTAGTATGCATCTCATTTTATGCTCTGCTTGATTAAAACTGAAATCTTAAATACTTAAATACTTTCGAAAGGCAAAAGCTCTGACCAAACGCATTTCAATACTAAACAGAAGTACTTTAATTAAAATGTTTTGTTCTAGTTCTAAAATGTATGTGGAATCCTAGATAGATCTGTTCTTTTATCAATTTATCATAATTTTATTTTATTTATCATATTCATTTATTAATTTATATAAGTACATTTTATACAAAAAATATTACTGGTAATTATTGATAATTAGTTGGCGTATACTCAAAAGATTAATTATGTATCAAAAGAGAAAATTCAATAATATAACAAAAAAAGGGATTATTTTATTTTTTACTCGTTGTAGCACTTTTGCAGATTATTTTAATATAATTTAAATTAATATAAAATTGGAGAAACAATAACTAAAATAGATTTGTGGCACAACATTTACTACAGATTAAAAATGAGAAATGATTGTTCTTATTTACTTTTACCAAACCATAAAGAATATTTATATCATTCAATAAATAATTACATTGAGCTTCTGATAATATGTAATGTATGTATAACATTATTTACATAATTACATCAATGCAGACTTTTCCCTTAGACAAAAACAAAGAGTCCAGAGAAACTGCAACTTTTGTGTGAGGGATTTGTGCTTAGACTTAAAATCAAAACTTAGCCATATACATAGTTGGCTATAAAGAGCAAAACATTTTAAATAACTTGAAAATTACTTCTGGCTTAAAATATTTCCTAACTTTGTACAGAAGTTTAACAGAATTTGATTTGATTTTGTAAAATTTATGCTGCAAAATCAAAAAAAAAAGTATGGAATTATTAATTTGTGGAATTACTAAATGTAAAAATAATAAATTAAAAATTGCAATTGTTAATAGTAAATGTTACATATTTAAATTGTTTTCGCATTAGTAGAATATGTGGAAAATAATATTTTTTTTTTGGAATTTATTAAATTTATTTGTGCATAATTTCAGTTAAATTTAATATGTGAGTTTTAATTTGTATTTCCTTTTTGTTGTTGTTTTTGTGCGAATCTGGTTAGCGTAAAATGAATAAAATAAAAGTTTTAAATGAGCTTTTCATAATGTAATTGTAAACAATTGAACAAATATGTTGAAACTGAAATAATTGCGTTAGCAACAAACTACCAACAAGCAACAACCGAACAACAAAACAGCATTTTCATTATAAAGTAATTATTTAAGTTCACTGAAAAACAAGTAGCAACAACTACAGCCCCATATATGTGTGTGTATGTGTTTAAAAGCATTACGGAATTCATCCAAAATGAACTCAAACTGCGTCCATTGGCATGAAATGAACTGTAAAATGAGCGGCCAACCGAAATGTCATTTGCACCAATTTTTGGGCGACCAAATGCCACCAATGGCCAACACTGGCCACCAATGCTGACCACATTGATAGCATTGTCAAAAGCCATTTATTTTAATTAGCTGTGCAAAAAATACAAATGAACATGCAACAACAACAACAACAATAACAACAATTGCTGCAACATCATTGTAAATTTACTTTTAGGCTGCAATTAATAAGTGCAATTTTGTGGTCAACACCTGAGCGCAATATTTGCCTATATATAAAACAATTAAATTACAACTCTACAATTACACTTGCCAACAAAATTGCTGTCGTTAAATTAAGCAGGTAAACTACAGCCTGAATTACTTAACGAATTCATTAGCACAACACAAACAAAAAAGGAATAAAATATATGAAAACTTTAAAAAACATTTAAAATAATAAACAATTTCGAAAATTGATACAAATTCAATGGGATAATATATGAAATTATTATTTATATAAATATATTTTATACTTTTTAATTTGCATTAATATTTCAATTGTATTAAAAGCGTAAAAAATGTATAAAAAAATTAAAAATAAATTGAGCAGCAAAATGCAACAGTCGAACATAATCTGTATAGGAGTATGAAGTGTGGTGTATGCGACATCCCTGGCAATGACACTAACAGACAAGCGAAACAAAGACAGATACAAAGAGAGAGACAGAGAGAGGTATAGAGTATGATAGGGAAAGGGAATGAGGCTATCAACAGCTTTGAATTTCGACTCCCATCGCTGGCCCGTGTATGTCCCTTATTAATTGCATGTCATAAATCATGATTATGCCACTTGCTGACCAACCGCTGTGCTAGTCGTAGTTATTATTATTAATCTTTGTCGCCCCCGCACACACACACACATACATACATAAGACTGAAAAAGTAAATTAAAGAGAGAGAGAGAAAGATAATTGATGCGGATGTGAATAAGGATGTCCAGGTGGTAGTCACCATATGGATGGTCCATGCAAATGCAAAGCTGTCGTCGCTGTCGTTGCTGCCGCTGTCCAGCTGCTTGTTGGCCTATCTTGATTAATTGCAAAAGTTTTCTGGTCACAGGAGCCTGTAAACAGGACTCGGTACATTGTATATTGTATAGGGCCGAACTGAGGCTTACCCATGGAAATACGTCAGCTGTTTCCTTTTCATTTATATTTTTTTTTTATTTCTTCATTTTTGTTTTTGTTCTTTTTTCCTGTTCGTTTTGGGGACAGTATTAATAACAGCAATGTTGGTAACAAGCTTCATAACACGCGTATATTGTCACGTAAATTGGTTTTAATATTTAAAGCACTTCATTACTCACAGCCAGCTCGTTGCTGGAACACAAATGTTGCAAGTGATGCAAAGTGGTACACAATTGCGGTTAATCAACTCGCCTTTAAGTTTGTGTCGTTTCAACTTAAATTCATTTCATTTAAATTAAGTTTAAACTTTGAGGGGAACTTTCTCAAGAATTGAAAATTAAAATTTATTAAACAAAACAATTTATTTTGCTTGAGCAATTCTTAGATCGTGAAGAATTTAAAGCAGAAGAATTAAGTTAGCTGTCTGGAAGCAACTGTCATTCTTGCGGCGTGTCAAAAGGGAAGAAATTGAAATTTCGCTCAAAATGTAAACGAAAATCTCAGACGGCAGCAGCTAAAGCTGCGTTTTTTTGCATACTTTCAGGCGGTGCCAGCGCTGATGCAAACAATAGAGAGCACACAACAGCCGTGAGGCAACAACTAAGTAAGTCGTGTGTATTTGCGTCTATACTATCGAATACTATATGTATGTATGCGTGGGTGCAACCTAGTGTTGCACAAAAATTTGCAACCTGGAGGCAATCGTTTTTTGCCTTCATTTTTGCTGCTGTCTGTTCTTTTCCTTTTTTTTCTATTTGACATATTTTACTTCGCAACAAACGTAAACAAAATAACAAACTGCAGGGCGTATTCGCAGGTGCAACTAGGTTAACATGAAGCGCAACGAAAGTGCTGCAAGTATGCGAAATGGGTAACAGGAATTGATGAAATATTGTATCTCACAGATTGCAGATTGTTACTGTAAGTGAAATGCGTTCGGCGTTTTCTCAATTTTCTTTACTTTACCTACTACCCTCCGCTCCGTTCTTGTCTACTTTCATACTGGAATATGCAACAGTCCAATTTGGAATTGTGGCTGGCAGCCCTTTTAGCATTTTTGAATGGCAGCTTCATTAATCGGTGTACGACTGCGTTACTGCATTTACCACTGCGGCACGGATAGATGCAACATAGCTGACAATGGGCCTACGCCAAAGTTGCATTCTACAGCTCGTGCATATTTCCAATCTCTGTCTGTTTTTACCACAGTGCAACACTGCACCACAGCTGAGTTCCCATATGAAATGAAGATTGCATGCAATTTTTTTTTAATATTCCTGCTAGCCAGTCAATCAGTTAGTTAAGCGATTTTCAATGGCTTCACCCGCCATCCCCCATCCACCATCCGACATCAGTAAATGGTTCGAAAAACTGTGGCTCATTTGTGGTTCCTCTGTTCAGGTTGTATCAGTTTTCCATTCTTCACTGCTGCAATGCTACAATAAGTTGTATGCAATTTAAAAACTTTATATTCTGATAATATTTCCACGGTTTTTGCCATAATTCAGTCTGCTGATTGAACATTCAAATTGCTGTTGCAATCAGTTCATCAGCCGCCTTCAATACAATTACGTGACTTTACGCATTCTAAAGGATATATATTAAATGTAAAGTATATAGAAGAGAATAGAGTTGCCAACGAAAAATGATTTCAATATGCAAAAAAAAATATATTAATATGAATAAGAGACCAAAAGTAATGCGCTCTGAGCAACACAAAGGGATCTCTTTTGGAGCCCACAAAGCGTAGGTTAAAAGTCCAACAGAAATGCTATGTTGTAGCTCACATTTAGAATTTTTTCGTCTACTCACACGCACGCACCAATACTAATGGAACAACGAGACGAAATCCACAAGCATTGCATGTAATCCACAAATGGGACCGATGTCGATTGCATGCAGCGATCAAACAGTGCGAACAGTTACTGAGTTACTGAAACCAGAAAGAAGAAGAATGTAATTACCTCTGCTTGTGATTGTAGTAATTGTGGCTTGTATTAGTTAGTGAGCGAACCAAACAGAGACCAGAGATATTAGCAGGGTCAGCAACCAAAGTTTATTTTACAAAATTAGTTCACCTGCTGCAGCGCGTTGTTTATAATAAATGTATATAATATAAATTTAAAATAAATATTGAAGTTGATTTCTAAATTTTAGTTCAAATTACATTTAAAACTAAACTTATTCATTAAAAATAATTAATTTAAAAAAAACTAAGCGTTTGTTATACAACAAAGCTGCAAAAAGAAAACAATATTTTGACAGCTTTAAGCTACAATTCACTTTAACAATTAAATATTGAAGTAATTCCAAATATTCCTATTGATTGCTTTTACTTCAAGCCGAATAATATAAATTCAACTATAAGTTTATTGTGAAATACATAACTAGGATGTAAGGATACAAAAAGATTTCTCTAATAAAACAAAACTATTATTTCCGTAATATGACTTTACACCGTAAGGTATAAATATATATATATATAAATATATATATATATATATATATATATGTCTACACATATCTAACAAATTTATTTTTTGTTTCTTATTCTTTTTACACACCCCCAACAAGAACTGAGATGTATGCACACTTACAATCGATTTTAGGAGTAGTTAAAAGAATCGTTGTGTTTTTGTGTCATGTGTTTTCCTTTCACATCTTAGCATCGATTACATTTTGCAGAAATTGAATTGTGCAAAAAGGGGGTGGAGGAGAGAGAGAGAAGGTACATGATTTTTTCACAGTTGTTCATTTTGTGCAACGTGTAAAGTGCAAAAAAATTGGGTTGCACCATGACATGAGGCAATTGGATTAAGTTACATAAAAAGTGTTTAAATTGGCCTGTACCTGGCTTTGAGTCTGAACAGTAAATGCAGATAAAACTCTGCAAAGAGAAGGCTAAAAGTGCAATTTTACTTAAAAGCTATGCATAAACTGATTTCACAGCACGGCAACTTTGTACACTCTGCTTTTAGGCACTTTAAGGCTGATCTTATTGACACTTAACCATTATTAGTTGACTCATTTTATTAGGTTAGTTTTTGCTTTTGTGTTTTGTTTTCTGCATTCTGCTCTCTGTTTTTTTGTGGATGAAAGCAAAACAAACTGTGAGACAACTTGACATTTTTCGAGTGCACTATATCAAAGTCAAAAGCTGGTCGAGTGTGTTTATTGAAGGCTGTAATGATACCGGAGTACTGCCAGGATGCCTTGGCAACCGACTGCACTCCGGCTGGGAAAATGTCTCCCACTGAATCTGTGCTGTTTCATTTTGGCTGCAGCTCCTCTCGTTGGCAGGGTTATTGCATTGTGTGCGGTGCTTTTGTTTTACAGTCAACTTTTAGATGCACTCACACACATACACTTATACACACTTATACATATGTATACAAAGTCAGTAATGGAAATCTCACTAATGCTGCAAAATGTGTTGCGGCTTTTACTTAACAACGGCAACAATACGGTCACACTCAATTGAATTTTTTTCTTTTTCGTGCTGCAGATTTTTGATTACTCAGCGATGTCAGATGCCAACTGTCATTCAGTTGTATCTTTTTGATGTGATTGTTGTTGCTGCTGCTGCTGCTTGATGTTACTCTTACTCTTAATGTTGCTGTTGCTGTTGTTGTTGCTGTTGTTGTTGTTGTTGTTGTGCACATATTGACATTACCCAAACGCCCAGTTTGTCATTCATGTTAAGTTGTCTATGCGTTGTCTTTGTTACGATTCGGATTTATTGTGCTTAATGTGTTGAAAAGTCTTCTTATTTATGGCATAAGATTCATCTGCAACGTTCTTCTTTTTCACATTCTTCTACTCTATACACTCATACATGTATGAGTCTGTTGTTGTTCGTCTGTCCTTCAAACTTACAGGATTAGCTCCCTTTTTGCCAATATGCTACAAAATTACAGGACACATAGTTTCATGTTGGCAACTTGCGTTCGATTGTGTGGAAAATTGAAAGTCAACAGTTTACGATACATTTTCAAAGGACTATGCTCTGAGTAGTTGGCACTTTTGTGGCAACAGTTGGCCAAGAGCTATGAATTAGAATTGATTTGGCAATACATTTCTGACCCAAAGTTCTATACTAAACATTAATGGCTACTACAAATTGTTAACATAAATTCTCTTCTCAGACTTGTTCGAGATATAAAGCCAATAAACACTTAGATTTGTAGCACAGAACTTAATAGCTTATGTTAGCCTATAGATAATAACAATAACTGAATAACTGTTAACAATTCTAAGACATATTCTATATGTACTTACTTTATAAATCTATATTTCAATTAGCATTATGCTAAGAATTATACTCTGAGGTCACACATATGTAAATATTTATCAATGTGATTTTCCTTAATACTATTGTCCCTCCATCATCTATCTATCTATCTATATATATATATACTATGTATATCTATCTGTCTATGTTTCTACCTATCTAATATTACAACATAAATCCATATTTAATATTTATATTGCATTTTTGCATTTGCATTTGCATCTGCAAATTCTCAGCTCAACAAGCAGTGAAGCGAAATTTATGAACATTTTTCCTGCCACAGCTGCAACTGCAACTGAAAATTGAAAACTTAAAAAAAAAACAAAAATACTGGGGAGAAAAAAAACAAAGTTTTATGACATGAAACATGCAGCAACTAATATTTTTGCCGTTGTATTGCCATCCTTATACCTACCCCTCTTCTCCCCCCACCAACTGGAAAAGCTAATAGTGTTTGGCCATTTTTCAAAATGTTCGCTGCGTGGTGAATGCCTGAAATTGGCGGAAAAGAGTGTGGCAAGAGTTTACTCAGTGGTCTTTAGTTCAAAGTGAACACACACACACTCACACACACAATTACACTATTACTCACACAGATATACCCACACGCTTACAGTAAATGATGGCGTTGTCGTTAGCTCAAAGTTTGTTGAAAATTTTTATCAGTATGCTGAAGCAATGACATGACCACATCACACCGACAACAATATGGAAGGACATGAGCAACAATACTAGTGGGAAATGGAGAGAGAGAGAGAGAGATAGGGGAAAAAAATAAAAAGAGAGCAGAGCCAAAAGCAGCAACAACAGCAGCAGAAACCAACCGGAGCTGTAGCTGGATAGCCACAACATGGTGACAGTGTCGACATCGTCACTGGCATGTGTGCCATACATACTAATAAACCGTTAGTTGCTTGCTCCTGCTGCTGTTGCTGCTGTTGCTGCTGTTACCACTTTGATAACATTTTTCAACAAAATTGTTTATCGTGTTCCTTTTTTAAATGTCATTTTAAATTCAACCCAAATAAAATTTCATATTTTCAATTTTATATAAAAACTAAAATAAAACCAAATTAAATACAAGATTTTCCTTTATGGAAAAAGGTTATGAAACCAATTGATATCTGGCAATTAAACGCAGTTTGTGAAAATAACAAATAATCAGTTACTGTAAATAACAAAAATATTTGCCTAAATACATAGAGAATATAGTTTGAGCTACTTTATATTGAAATTATATATATATAATTGTTTGTGATTATGAAAAAGTTGCTTATAAAATTCTAGATATTAGAATTTCATTTTAATTTATATTTCTTTTATATTTCGATTTGATGTTTTTTGTGTGTGTTTTTGATATAATTTTAAATGTTGGTCAATTTATTAAGTGAAGTAAATATTTCTTATCCTTTTAATCGCTTACAGCCTTGACAATATTAAAATGCGGGCAAAGATATTTGTTTGCTCTTTTATGTTATAGATTGTGGATCCTTTTGCTACTCATCTTGGCTGCATTAGAATTGTGTTGCATTTACGCTTGAGTTACGTTCGTATAGCAGAGGGACATATACACAAAGAGATACACACACACACACATACACATACACACGCAGGCAGATACTTACACACAGTTTAAGTGGTTCTATTATGAGATGAAGGCAACCTCTTTGTACTTATTTAAGCATCCAGCTTTACTTATACGCACACGAACACCCTACAGCCCGACAATCCTGAGCACCTCCCACCACCCACTCAGTCAGTCATAGAACCACTTTTTGCCGAGTTTATTACTTTTATGCGATTATGTGTCATGTGTTGGGGTTTCTCCAACTGTGTGCGTGTCTTCTTCATATATATATATATATATATATGTGTATAGTATATATATGTCTGGTGTTTGTGTTGGTTCTAATGTGCCAGGAGAGTAGACAGTGTGTCATTGCCATTATTAGTTATGAGCAGCGTATGTATGTGTACGTGTGTGTGTGTGTGTGTGTGTGTTGTGGGTTTTTATTATGAGCTACTGCTGAAATTAGTTCCAATTATTTATGGTCTCTAATTTAGTTTTTTGGGTCTATAACAATGTGGATATGTGCCAGACTCTGTGGTCTGCCATTTATTAATCATAAGTTAAACATAAATCATCTTTCGTTTTTTTTTTGTCCTTGTTTATAACATAAAAGTAATTCACTTAAATTTATTAAAATATTTAAAATATCAATTTAATAATTCATAAAAATGCTCAATTATTTTCATACATATTTATTGATGTAAAGTTTAAATTGTTTTTATACATCGCAATAATTTTACAACCTATTTTCATGTATTGCATAAAACATGATATAAATTTTCATTAAATTAAGCAATTTTCGTTGTACCTATTTCCTATTTATATAGTATATACATATTGTAAATATCAACAAATTTTAAGGATTTTCTTTAAGCTGATGTTGGATCCGAGGGATTAGATTTAAAGTCTTTACATAAACTATAAATGAATATAGTTAAATTGACTCCATGACTGCTCTGATTTAACATAACGAATCTGCAGATGCTCTACTCTATGCCGTAGGGTATTAGATGAAATCTTTAAGCAAACATACGCAGCAATATATATCTATATATATATATATATATATATATACGGATATATAGCAACATCCTTTCAAGAGCAATAAGCAATATGAGAAATCTGAACTGGTACTTATATGCCCTAACAGGTCTGTATTCTATATTTGAGTATACTCGTATGTTGCAGTTTGGTTTAGTCCTGCGTTGTGTGTCCTGTGTGCTGTATGCTGTATGCTGTGTGTTCTGCCTCCTGCGTCCGCTTAGATGACTGTCTGTGGTTGCTGGCTAAGCAACTGGCGTGCTAACAACTCTCGTCAGCATGGAAAGACTATTCGTCTCTTTTAGGCACACTATTTGCAACTGCCTCTCTTTCACTCTCCCTCTCGCTCTCTATGTTTTTCTTTTTAGTCTATCTCTTTATATACCGTTTGGTTACATGTGAGTTTGTTATTTTCGAAACGAGTTAAAATTAGCATAGTTATAGCAAACGTGCAACGTTGACGACGACTTTGCTGGCTCTGGCGCTGTCGCTTACGGTCGACTGGCAACGGTTGGTTGCCACGTTGCTGCTGCTGCTGCTGCTGCTGTTGCTGCTGACTTGGTAATGATGTGAAAATATAATGAACTCGGCAAATGTAAAATTGAATGAAAACATTTGCTACTGGCATGCTGAGAACGAGGCGCACTTTTCAGGATTGTACTTGATAGTAGCTTTAATTTAGGTCAGTGTGTTGATTACAAATACTTTTGGCATCTGAACTAAGCTTCTAATCTGCCCAGATACATATAATATATATATACTACATATGTGTGAAACGTTATCCTCTGGTTACACTCCCACCTTTGCCCCCAACACTCAATCTTTCGAAATACCATAAACAGCTTCAAATTCAGGTCAGCTGTGTAATGTGTCGCATAAGTGCCTATAAGTATGCAATGCACTTTCGCCCAACTACGCGTGCAGATTGTGTCACACACTGCTTGCAACTCCAGACTAGCTGCTACATAGCTGCCATACGTTCACACCCCCCACCCCCCCAGGTATAAAACAAACGCACAAAAGTGTGATGTCAGGATTTACCTTTTTTCCCCTTCCCCACTCTCATTCTCTCTCTCTACCATTTCTAACCTAAACTCATAACCGTTAACCCAATGGCCCCCAACCCACTTGGGGTATTTATTTAGCCTATAAAGCGTCACTTGGTTACAGCAGCTGACAAAGAAAGGACTAAAAAGAACGCACGTGGCCAGCGAGCTGCACGCTCAGCATCAAAGCGTTCAAGCATGAGAAAAAAAAAAAAAGTTAAAAAAAAGAACAGAAAACAAAGAAGAGAAAAACGAGTAAAAAGCTGTGCTGAAAGCAAACAAAAAAAAACTGAAAATCGGGCAGCAAGTGACATACAAACCGCGTAGCCATAGCCCCATTGCCCCATAGCCCCTAGCCCCATAATGCTCCCTGGTTGGACTTTGTTGACCTAAAAATCTCATTTGCTGCTTGCTCATTTCTGCCTTCACTTTTGCTACGTTTTTGTCGCGCCGTGCCTATTGCTGCTGCTGCTGCTGCTGCTGCTGCTGCTGTTGATGTTGCTGTTGCTGATGTTGCTGTTGCTGCTGCTATGGTTCTTTGTTTATTGTTGTGCAAACGCCTCTAGCGAGGCAACATATTCTTTGATATAAAAATATTTTGCAGTTGGATAGAGCAGCAGATGTACCAGATGTACTCTATACTATACCTATACCAAGAGACTGTAAGAAAGAGAAAGAGACTGACAGGGAGAGAGAACGGTAGACCGAAGGGCAAACGTTAATTTAAAGTGACTTGGCCGGGAAATGCGAGGAAATGAATTTCATACAAATTCAGAGCAAAACTGACCTAGCACCACCCATATGTATGGTCTATACAATCGCCAGTCCATCTATATATGTCAAGGCTGTGCAGGACAATCGTTAAGCAACTGTTATGTGCCACATTATTTGCACTCAAGTCACTCCATTGGTAGCTTGATTATTTTATCGAAAATGCGGCATGTATCGCATGTTTATTAAATGTCATATGTATCACAAGAATTTTCAATTTCCCATAAACTTTTATGAACTCACCTAATACATTTTTATGTTGCTTTTCCAAGACGAAGTTATTGGCACTTATATACTTAATGTTATTTTTCTCTTTCTTTTCAGGTAAGTTGTGCGGATTTTATTTCTAGCTGATATCAAAGGTAATCTGAGTGCTGCATATGACAAGTCACTGGTAAAGAAATCCAAAGCTTACGACTCTATAATATCAAATTACTAGATGCTATCATCTATATATATATATTTCACGCTCTTCGGCCCAGCTCTATTATAGATTAAACAATATTATTTTTATGAATTAGTTCTCTCTTATATTGTTGCTCTCCTATTTATTCTTTAAAGTTGTTTTGATATACACTCAAAATTTAAGAGCAGCTTTCCTTAAAATTCGTGGCAAATCAATCAATTGAGCACAGGCTTAGACATAAAAGAGGCTCAGTTAGGTTTATCCCCCAGTATTTCGGCTTTAAACTCAATTCAGTACCAAAGACTCAAACCCTACTTAATATTAATACTCTAAGGAAAATAGGGAGAAGTTGGCTAGAAATATGAATGAGTATAGAAATCCAACTTGAGCTACGATAATCAAAATGTTTATAAATAGAAAAATTTATATATATTTTTTAATATATCTGTAGTAAACCATAGATACTTATATAATAGAAAGTTGACATTATTATTATAATTTATATTCATTTATTTAGTTTATTTTTAGTTCACTTTTGGCAGTTTATTTGAATTTATTGTCGACAATTTATTATATGTCCCTTGGGTAGCAATAATTAAATTTAAATCGGATTTGAGTAGAAATTTGATTATATTTTCTTTAAATTTTCCACTGGATGTCAATCCAATAAAATGGAACTGAATGCGAGTCACATTTTTTAGGCTTCTGTCACTTGATAATTCAATGAGTTAATGTAAGGGAAAGCTTTGTGCCCAATTTGGTAGCCCAGTGTCTGCGTTTTTAAGAAATTCTTATTTTCATTTTGGCTGGCAAGTGTCACATGCAAATCTGTATCTAAATATGCAAAAGAATGGGAAAAAATGTATATAAAAAGAAAAGCGAATGAAAATTGTGTTAGTCGCGACAGCCTGACAACATGATAGATGGTAGACAGAGACATATGAGGGGTAAAAGAAAAATTAGCTTAGGTTTCAGAAAGCTTCAAAAGCAATCAAAATGACAACTTAAGTAGGCTTCCCAACAAAAATTGAATACATGCGGCCAAAACAAGAGACGAGAGACTCCAACAACATTTTTACTCTCCTCAATTTAATGCCATAAAGAACTCTGAGTCCCTTCTGGGTCCAACTCGCTGGCTCTCCGGCTGGCTGTATGCAATGTAATAGGTAACCCTTGGGTGTAAAGCGCGAAATTTTTAGCTAATGCCGGCACAATTAGGACGTAATTGTATATGCGGCTAATTGACGCAGAAAGTTTATTCAACATTTTTCTTTGTTAGACTCTTTAAACCAATGTTGATTTTCAATCTCTCACACTCCATTTCTGTGACGAAAGATGTTCCATAGTGAAAAGTCCAGCGACAAGCGCTGCTTTCCAAGGTAAAATCGTGCATAAAATTCTTTAACATGACACTTTGACATTTACGAAAGAAACCGCAGCAATATTAAGAGCAGAAAATTCCACCCGAAAAGAACATATTTGTGGCTTGAAAACCAACAACAACAATAAAAAACAAACAGAACAACAACAACATCTAACCGTATTCAACGACACAGACACAGAGATTTGTGGATGGTTCGGTTTTTGGTCTGTAGGAGGCATATGGCCAAAAGAATCTGTTTATGTGCATGGCAAATGCAAAAGCATTGTGTACATTATTTGCGTCGGCCCCAAATGCGCATTTAACTTAATCAAGATTTTAATATTTAAAGAATTTTCAAACGTCACGCCAATTTCTGTAGGCCACAAATTGCTGAAACTTAACCGACATCTTATCGTATGAGACCCAAAAGGGTTTCGATGGGTAGGCAAATAACATTATCGTAGCGAAACATGGCCAACATGGTTGTTTTTAGACTTGAATTGGTTGTGAAAAGCTCTTTAGTAGTTGTAATAGTAGTAGTAGTAGTCAAAAATATAGAACGAACTAACGAAACTGACAACCAACCCCAAAAGATCAACGCCCAACTCAATATTCGACATTATAAATTTTATTCCTTAAGTTACAAAATTTTTGTTGTTTGTTTTGAAAAGTTTTGTGGTTTGCTTGTCAAGTTGGGTTTATTTCAGTGCTGCACTTTAGACATGTATATAAGTCTGTATATATACATATATATATATATATATATATATATATAGTTGTATATATTGTGAGTTTATTTGTAAATATTATTGAGAAAATCAATAACCAAAATGACAGCCAGCTACAAATGGTCAGAGAGTGCACATAAAATACCATAAAAGGTATTATTTTCCTTTTCCTTTTGGGCTGTCAAAGAAATATACGTTGTAAATATATATGTATAAAAGGTCAAAGGCATTGAGTATATATATATATATATATATATATATATTATATTAAGTAAGTAACAGATTTCATATTGCTGCACAACAATTGAAATTTCGAAAATATGTTTTTTCGATATGCTTTAAATTCGAATGCAATTAATTAAAGTATACCTTTCGATATGGATAAATAATGATTTATTCAAACATTACTCAAGCTCGACACAATACAGTAGATTTATCTTCGTTTTCATTCACCGCCAACCTGACAGATAAGTACTCCAAGTGCTTGCAGCTTGACGGCTTTAACAGACAGTTTGTAGCGCTCTAACGCCCATTTAAGTGGCAAAGTTACACACTAAAATCAAAGTTAAGCTCTAGACATGAACTCAAAGATTTTCGCGTTTGCTACTACTCTCACACAAACACACACACACACACATACACTTGCACAGCTTTACTTATAGACACAAACATATGCAGGGCCAAGCCGTTGCTTAATGTGCTGTGGTTTGTGTATTCGCTATTCATACATATATGAGTAAATGTGTCTGTATAGTTGGACTACTTTAGTTTGCTTCACTCTCATATACATATGAGCAACTGACGGCAAGCTAAAGTCTAGCAAAAAGTTTGCGAAGGACTTGCCAGGACAAGCTACAACCAACGAAACCAGTAAAAATAAACCCTCACGAACCTCCTACCATAGCATAACCAAAACTGAGACTGAGACCGAAACCAAGACTGAGAATGAGACTGAAACTAAGGCGAAAATATACTTAGAACGTGTGTGGGTCGTGGCTAAAACGCTTAATGGTGACGGTGTCGTAAATGCCAAGTCAAAAATCTACTTGCGAAATACTTTTAGCTCTCGGTTTGCCTCCGACCCGCTTTTCCCCTCTTTCTCACTGTGTCTATCTGTCAATGTGGATAAGCTGCCCAAAAGCAAAAACAACAAAAAACAGCAAGAAAAGAAAAGCAAAAAAAGAAAAGACGTATAGAAATACACGTGACAATCAACATTTGCCAACATTTGTTCTCTGCTGTTTGTCTCTTGTGAAAACAGTACCCAATATGACCCCGCCTTAGGCTGCTGCATGTTGTGTGTGTCCTCTATTAAGTGTCTCATAGTTTTGTGAAATAAATTTGCCAAGTTTTCTCTTTGCATTTTATTGTTATGTGTCGTTAGCCTGTCTGACTGTCTCATAACTTGTTATTGTCGCTGTTAACATGTAGTATCTTACAGATACTTTTCGTATGTCTCAGAACATTCTGCCAGACCCCTGCCAAATTTGTCTTTCTCCACGACACTCACACACATATACACATACTTACACTTATACAGTTGAATACATAAAAATACAGAAATATACAAAAGGCGCACAAATTTACCCAATTGTCTATGTTGTTTCGAGAGTTCTTTGATTTCCTCCTCATTTGACAATTCACCATTTGCTCTCTCTCTCCATACACTTTCTCCGTCCTGTTTCGCGCTCTGCTCTCAGACTGCCATCATAATTTATGTATCTCTCTGAGCACAGTTTAATCTGCTTCATGTGTGATTTAGTGTCCTAGACTTGTATATTTATGAGACAAGCACTTACCATTGAATTATGGTAACCGCTTAAAGAAGTCTCAAGATTTCTCTCTGTCTCTGTCTCTGTCTCTCTGTCTTAGAGTACGCTTAACTAGAGTACAGTAGGAGTATTTAAATAAGTAATTTTTGATAGATTTTTTTTCGACAATTGCTTTGATTTCGCTATTGAGCATAAGCATAAGATGATTGCCAGACTTTGTCACTTAAATTAAGATCTTTATACTTGATTCTTATAAAGAATATAGCTATATTTTCATTATCCTTTATTCAAAATACTTTTTGATTTGTTTTAAAAGCAACTTTAATTCTGGCTCAAAGTAATAAAACAGAAAGGATAAAAGCTATTAGTTAAATTTCTAAAATCACAGTTGAAATCACTTTGAAAACCTTTTTGATATCTGCAAATAAACACATGAAAATAACATGGAAAGTTTTTACTAAAATCCAGGACTTTTTTTATGGAGATAAAGTCGTCTCTGTTGTCGAGTGTTTTGCCTCGTTGTGATGATGACAAGCAATTGTAAATAATTTAATTTCAAGTACCTGCGGTTTTCTTTGCAAAATCATTTCCAAATAAATAAACTGAACGAGGCAACAACTTCCTACTGAGAGGCATAGGAAGTTATCAGCAATCACAGGAACAGTAACAACAGTGGCAACAGCAGTAGCAGCGGCAGCGGCAGCAGCAGCATCAGCATCAGCAACAGGATCAACACCAACAGCAGCACAACACTTATTAGCTTCGAATAAAGAGTAGAGAGACAGGCAATTGCGACATAAACAGCCACTCGAAGACGACGAAGTAGTAGAAGCAATTGTCTGTGTATGTGCTGTGTGTGTGTGTGTGTGTGTGTGTGTGTACTGCGTGTGGTTGTGTGAGAGCAATCAGCAAGAGGTGGGGTGAAGTGGCAGTTGACAAAGTGCGAGACGAACTTTTGAATTTGTGTGTTTTGCAGCAGGCCGCAGAACTTGGAGTGTGCCACTTAGGCCGACAACTTTATCGCTTAGAGAGACGGAGATAGATACTAGAAAGCGAAAAGAGAGGGATAGAATTTACTTTAAAATCGTGCTGCATGAGAACGGGAAAACATTAAATCAGTGAAGAAACAATAAAGTAAATTGCCAGACTTCAGTGAGGAGCAATTTGTTTATTGAATTTATAAATATAATTGACTTGGCTGAAACAAATCCTTATGCAGGGATATTATTGAAAAAGTTCTTTGGTCACAGCTGATACTTTGGCTAACATGACGGATACTTAATATCTGGAAAATCAGTAACATTTCCGCTTAGTTGCTAAGCAACTTCCGTTCACAATATTAAGTTATTCGTTTATCCTTTTTTGCCATAGCTTTCTCTCTGCTCTCTCATTCTCCAGTTTAAAGTTCAGTTCAGTTTTTGTCTCGCTTTCGCGTGATTGATGACACTCATTTGTGTGTGTGTGTGTGTGTGTGTGTGTGTGTTAAACGAAAGTTTGTATATGTATATATGAGTTTGCGTGTTTTGCCCTTCTCTCATGCACGTTAGGTAAAATCATTTCGCTTAATTTTAAATCAGTTTGCCATTTGCTGCAAGAAGGTTTCCTTCAGCTCCCCCGTGACATCCTTGCGGTTTTATATTGTTTATTACTTCGGTGCGTGCTGTACAATTTTAGGCGCCTGTCGACCAAAGTAATTTAGTCGTTTGTTTGCCCATTTGTTGTTGTTGTTGTACTCATCCTGTTTATGTATCTCCTTGCTGGCTGTTTATAATGTTTAAGCACACTCACGGGTAAAGTTAACTGCAAGTTGCCAACTTTATTAATGTACGTCTCGGTTGGGCCTTTTCAGTTTGCTCTTTTTTTATACCCACTGTGTTGTGTATTTACTTTTTCAATAGACTGTCTGCTTTACTTTCCTGTTATTTACTTTCCGGCTTCTCTTTTCGTTATTTTTTTTTTATTTTATAGCTAAAAGTTGTCGTGCTTTGAAAGTTTTTCTTTTGCACTGTTTTAAAACATTTTTAATATTTACTTCACATGTTTTCCTATAACAAATTCCATTCCAAAATTTCCTTAACTTGAATACTTAATCTATCTTGTACAGTTTTCTGCTACCTTTCAAGTTGATTGCTTATTTCCCATACTCTCTTAAGATATATTACATTAATCTTAGCTTTAAATATTTTATATGTATTTTAAAATAATTTGATTCCCTTTAACTACTGGCAACTATTTTCATTTCATATGAAAGAAGGAAGTTGCAATTTATAGTAGGGACTCGCAGCACATGAAGCTAGTAGGTTCACCTATTGCTCTCATCGATCCACATATCCACAACTAGGTATTCTCAGTATCGTTTTCATATTTTCTCTGAACTGCAATTATTATAATAGAATCATGTATCGGAATGTCTAATCTCTCTAGAATTTAGGTATCTTTTTATGCCATGAGAGAAATGGAAAAGGAAATTCTAATTATAGTCTGTACAATGAAATTCATACACAAATATATTTAGACTTACATACAAGTATATATGCTTGATAAATTAAACTACTCAGATAAGAGAAAAGGATTTATAATTATCAATATTCTTCAGGTAAAAGTTTTCTTAATGCTTTTTTGCCTTACCTTAAACTGAATGCAATCTATTGTATGTTCAGCAAAGAAACACAAATGTATTTACAAGCATTGTCAACACTTTCCTATGCCACAAACACACTCACTCACACACATATGGGCACAGTTACTTACAAAGTTAGAATGCCCCACTTTAGGTTTAAGTATAGTGGTGCAGCATGCGTACGCCTGCCTCAGCAACCGCAGCAACCACGTACCCTCCGCCACCGCACTGTGACCAACTCTTGACATAGAACTCAAGAGTGTTGCCATCAGCAACGGCAAAATAATATTTTTCTTGTAAAGTGGCAACAAGGTTAACGCTTTTCCATTTCGCTTCAACGCCATTAAACACAATAACAAAGCTGGTAAAAAATAAAAAAAAAATAAAACAAGGAAAAAATCCAAACCATGCACACAATAATTGCATTTGTATTTGTGTCACGTTAAAACTTGGCTTGTTTTTGCCTGCTGTTAACTGGGTTTTTTCTTGTTGCACTTGGTCAGTATTTTCGCCTTGTTTCCTTTCTCTCTCTCTCTTTTGCGCTATTTTATGCTCTCCTAATTGAGTCCGATTCATAGAGAGTTTTATTCAGTTTTTTTTAGCCACACTTCATTAAAAGTTAGAGCCCAGTCGCACCACAAATTGGCAATTTATTTTAATAAATTTAATTCCCCGACTAAAATGTTAACCCAAATGTGATTTTTACTAGCTGACCTCAATGCTCCCCAGTGTTGAAAAAGGAGGAAAAGGAAAACCCTCCATGAGGTATCTTGACCAGTTTGTCTTTTTAATTGTGCGCTAACTGGCCCACAAGCACGTGGCTTGTTGGTAATCGTTGGGTAAAGCCCATGGCCAGTTTATATAACTTCCATTAACTATTTGTATTACATAATTGCGTACAGGTATGTGTTGGTCTGTGTGTGTCCTTTTGCCACCGAAACAATGCAGGACAACTGGCAGGTTTCAGAAGTTATCCGGGAAAATCAGTGAAAAACTTTTAACTGTGTTTGTAATTTCTGTACCGTGCCATAACAAAGTTTCATTTACCCAGCTGATAATTTGCGAAAAGTTATTTTCATTGATTGTTGGGTCAGTTGGGGTCATTGGCTGTTCTGCTGCTCTGCAGGATAAACTTGCAAGGTTGTTGATTTTTTAATGGATTTACCAACATACCTATACATTGCTGTACCTATATATATATATATATATATATATATATATATATATTTTTATTGCTTTTATACATACTAAAAAGTCGTATAAAATTGTTTGCTTTAAGTACAGTATCTAGAGATGTGTAACTAATATAATATTCATTGGTATATGTGATTCATTTAGTAGAATTTACTTTTAGTATGCTTGATGTGTATACTTCTTAAATGAAAACTTTCAACTTTTATAACTGACGAATGCTTGTGCACTTTTTTAATTAATAGAATATCTCTATACCATCGCATTTTCATTGCAGACTCACTGCAAATGGGCAACTGCCTTTGATCCAGGGCTAGAGTTGAAACGCCTTTTGCGTGTTATAATATCTTTCCGTTTTCCTTTTCCTATTCCATTTCTCTTTCGCTTTGTTGCTGCTTCTGCTGGGGCTGCGCATAAAGCTGAGAAATGGCGCATGAAAAGCGCAAACAAACTTTAATTAGTTATGCAAAGCGAACGCTGCTCTGGGACATTAAAAACTAGCACATAAAAAATAACCAAAAACTGAAACCAGAACATAAAAAGCCTTAAATATGGCGGTCACTTTGGTCAGCATTAAATTAAATTGAGAACTTGGGTGAAAAACACCAAACAAACAAACAAATAAACAAGCAAACACACATGAAGAGCACATGAAAACTGAAAAACAAATTATAATCATGTTCACACAGGCACAAAACACTCATTTGCATACAAAAAAAAAAGCAAATTAATGTTAAAGGACATGTTATTCACTTTAATTGCTCGTGAAATCGCACAGAAGGAAAAAAAAAAGTATTAAATATCATTTGTGGAGTAATTAATTAATTACAAAAACTTATGCAAATTGCATTTTAAAACAAATTAACGCCAATTTCATTTAAAATACATATATAATATTAATCCACGCACAAAAGTATGCTATGAAATTATTATTATGCCTCAATGCATTCCGCATATGTCTGCATGAAAACTTATAAACTAATTAAAACTATGGTATTAAAGTAAACTCTGAAATAAAAATATTAAATTTAAATTCATTTAAAAACATATAAAGTTATCATTAAAATAAGGATGTCTATTTTTCTAAAAAGAAAACATTGTATTAGTTTGCGGACGCGTTGAGAGTTGCTCTCTCTGGATACCTTATGAAATGGACATTTAATACTAAAACTCCTTATATTTATATAAATCTATTCTAGTTATGGTCAGCTTAATTTCCTTTAAATAGGAAATATATATGTATGCTTTTCGCATTACATTACCTTAATTAAATAAGGTAGCTTCTCCTCTAACAACAGATCACGTTGACTTTATTTCTGAATAGTGAAAATTTAATTATGCTTTATGTCATACTTAATCATTATACTTGATGTCTGTCAACAGCAGGTTTTGCTTTTAAATAAAGCCATTAAATTTGCACTCAGATTGAATTACTTAAATAATTTCAGGAATGTTTAAGTATCAAGGTAGTTATATTTATAATATAAATATAATAAAAGCTGTTTTAAATTTTAAAGAATAAGGTCTAAGACAATATATCCTTGCTGCCAAACATCAATTTTTATTATTTTATTTGTGATTGTTAAAATTCATTTGGTGTACTTCTAAACATTGGCATCCTCTTCATTACAGCGTTACCATTTGGTCAATTTGTCCACTTGACCATGATTGAGTTTACTTTATACCCTAACTAGAGCTACTATAAGTTTATCAAAGAGTTTGTATCAGATTGAAAATCGTTCAAGTAGAGCATATTTGTATTATTCGACATAGTGTACTCTTAACCTTATTTACTGATCCCCAAGCTATGTTTAAGTTGAAATTATATCTAATAGATATGCCCGTAAGAGTATACAATTTGCAATGACACGTAGATAAATTTTATTATTTTCCACATCCTTTTTCCAAGGAATTGCAATCTATTGGCAGCGTTGCACGTGTTTGTTGTTTTGAGTACTTTTTGAATGTTGCCCGTTGCTGTTGGCTGTTGCCAGGACGAGCTGGTCAGCAATGAAAACAACGTTTAACCAGTTGCATTTTGTCTCCCGGGCCACATGTCTGACTCTTGGCCAATTTACTATGTCTTTATTTGTATACATTTATATGTATATATGTGGATATATATGTGTGTGTTTGTATTTTGTATCCTGTACGGGCATTCAATATGGTTATTGTGTTTCCTTTGGTTTCCTTTCTGCTGTCGCCCACAGCTGGCTTTTCCTTTGTTGCTTCTGCTGATGTTTTGCATGCTACTTACTGCAGCAACTCTGCTGCTGCTGTTGGTTTGACGTGACTTCTGTGTCTGTTCAGATAGTAGCCATGCCTGGTGATGAGCTGCCCTTTATCCCTTGTAAATCCCATTTGTTTTTCCTTTATGTCAGCTGCCAACAGACTTCATATTTAGTAAGTTAATTAAAAATTTTCAACAATTAGTCTGATGTTTGTTTGTACAGAATGCTCGAGAGTAGAATTGTTGATTCATAAATATCTTTATATACATACATATAACTGTATATGTATATATATATTTCATGGATTATTTTACTGAATGCAAGGTTCTTGAACATATTTGCATTGCTTATGACATGAAGTCTACATGTTGTATATCCATTTTTTTTGGCTCAGTTTCGTTCAGCTTACGAAAAGCATTTATTTGTCAGGAATATCTTTTTAATTTTCCTACATCTTATACTGCTGACACAACCAGAGCTGAAACTTTTGTTTCAAACTGTTTTTTTGTCAGCTCTAATTATTTGCTGTGCCACAAACTTTGCCAGCTCAAACAGAAGATAGAAGAAAACATCATCCAGTGGTATTCACTGGTCTGTGCGCTTGGAAGAGCACACAGCTACAAGGATATAACAGAAAGCCACATAGGATATGCATGTGGTATGTTTAATTATTTATTTGGACTAATTTAAAAAAGTCGCTTAGTGCCAGAGCAACATGCAGTATTAACTCTTGCCTTTTGACTCTTGCCGCTTGCCGCATGCCTCTTGCCACACAAAAGTAGCTGTTTATGAGCAACCCAACAAACGTTTTAAATGCTTAACCAGTCATACATCAAGGCAGCAACAGCAGACAGCTCTATGGGTCAAAACCACATACAGTCAGTATATTAGTGGACTGTCTCCCAGGGCCAGACAAAGTTAAAGTTGTTTAAAAGTGTCATCATCAGTGTCTACATCCAACCGGCAACGTGTTGATGATGCTCCCTGGAGCAGACTAGACCAAACCCGACCAGACCAGGCCAGACTAGACCACACTGAAGTAGTAGTAGTAGTAGAGTAGTAGCTCGTTTATATTTAATAAACAAATTAAACTTGCTGTCTATGTGGCTTGTAAACCTACTTCTAACTCGTCTCTCTGCTCTCCATTTTGGCAGGAAACAAATTTGTCAAGAGTTTCCTTATACAATTTCCCATTCGTATGCTAAATTATCATATAGCGCTAGCATAGACAGTTAACAATCTTTGGCATGTTATGTTTTACTTGGCTGATAACTTTTAATTTTAGAATGCCTAATTGATTTATGTATGTGGCAGGGGCAAGCAGTCCCACAAGTTGCGAGTATTCATAAATTCTATATCCTCTTTGAATAATGTATTATTTTTGCCTCTGAGCAGCAATCGTATACACCCTATACACTCCTATATATATGTAGAATTTATACCATCTACCCAACAGCAAACATTTCTCAATTATTTTTTTGGCATCGTCATGTCTTAGTCCTGGGTCGTATGTGGAATTTTATTATCCCCGCAAGGATGCGCGCCAGAGACGCGCAATTATAACGCCACAGCATTTTATTTATTTCAATTTACTTTGTGCCAAAAACAAAGAGCAAGGCCAAAAGACGACGAAAAGGGAAATGGCAAATGGCAAAATGGTAAAGGGGAAAGAGGAGAAGAAGAGAAAATGAATAAATAAAACAATGTACAAGTAATGCCATAACACATTTGGCTTCTGCCAGTTTTCCATCTATCTGTTTGCCACACAGCTGCCTGATGCTTCTTTATGAATTTTAATGAGCGTTTTCTGTTTTCCATCTTTTGCCATATTTCCCTATGCAAAATATATTTGCAACAAACATCATGAAAATCTTGAATGGAAACACCAAAAAAAAAAATAAAAAAGAAAAGGAGAAAAAAGAAATGCCAAAAACTTAACTGTGACTTCTGCTCTATAGCTCATGTCTCACTCTCTCAGAGCTTGGCATATTTTAGTCGCTTTTGATTTTCAGCAATGCAGTTGCTGTTGCCACTCATGCAACTCTTTTATGCTGCCACAAAATGTTGCAATGTGCCAGCTTCGCGAAATTATTTGCCAACTTGGCCAATGTGCCAACTGTTCGGTTGTTTTTCCTTACTCCTCTTTTTATTTTCTTATACCTCCTTTGTTAGCATTGCAAAATGTTCGTTAACGTGGCTCACAAATTTGTTGGCAAACAAACGTTGACTGCCAGCATATTCAGCCTCATAATAAATGCACATTTTGGTTGCTGCAGCAACTCACTTTAAGTCTTTAGCAACACCTAAAACCAACTGCATTTATATATAAACCCAAGACACTTATACTTTTTAAGGCGTTAAAATAATGCAGTTAATATGCTTGAAGTTTCCCTCTATTAAAAGGATAATTCCAATCTATTCCTGTTCTAGCTGATGATTCAGTTATATAGATATATAATCTTAGTTTTCTATAAGTAATATATATTTTTACAACTTTCATTAAGTATTTATATGCCTGAAGTCCTGCGACTTATAACTGCAATAAAGAAAATCCACGTAGCTTTAAAAATTTGCCACTGCCCTCCGCTTGGGGGGGGGGGAGAGACAGCCAAGCTGCAAGGATATCAAGCCACATTTATTTTCGCTTAACACTTTGTGGTTATTTTTCGCAACAGCTCGCAAAACATTTTTTAATTAAAAAAATATTTTTACAACAGTTTCATGTTCGGCTTTGTTGCTGTTGTTTCTCACTCACATGTTCGTTATTTATTAAGCGAAATAATGTGAGAAGAGAAGTGAAATTTGTTAATAATAATATTTAATAAACAATAACTATGTTTAAACGTATGCCAAATAAATAAATGGCATTTTATTAATTAATTGGACTGTAAGATATTTGCATTGAAAGTGTCAGCGCGACGCGGCAGTTTCTGAATTGAAATTCACGCGGAAACATGGCGTATGATTAATATCCATTTAAGACTATAAAAAAGTGTGTTGTTGTTGTGTGTTGTTGTTTGTTGTTGCTGGTGTTGTGTGTTGCTTGTTGTTGTTTGTTGTTTGTTGTTTGTTGAACGCTGCCGTTGAACTTTCCGCTAAAGTCAGCGAAGCAGACACATTGAAATACACAACAACTGCCACTCAGGGGATTTGGGTTAATAGCCGACTCCCAGCTAGCTGCCAGTTCAACAACAACAACAACAACAGTAACAATAATAACAACAACAGGGCTCGCTATGACCAGGCTCAGACTGCTGAAACTAGGCACCGGCCAGGTCGGTATTATACTATGGTTATGGCTCAAGCCAAGGTGCCCGGGCGTACGTGCAAGGCTCACAAAAATAATGGCACCGTTTGTTTTGTTTTCTCTTGTTTTCTCTTGTTTTGTTTTGTTTTGTGTATTTTTTTTTACGCCTGGGCGGCAACGTCAGAAAGGAGCTGAACTCAAAGGCAAATAGAAGAAACAATATGCAGACTATGCTACCTGACGAGCTGCAGCATGGAGTGTGGGCCAATTGTGACATACTAGAACGATATACACAGTAAAAGAAATAACCCAGAGCGAAAGCCAAACACACAGAGTAAGGGAGAGAGAGAGAGACCAAGAGAGCTGCAGTTGACAATAAGGATAAAGGGTTGTGGTGTTAAGCAGAATGATGCAAAATGGACGAGTCACTGAAGACAGCACTGGTCAAAGGATAAAACATAAGCCGGATACGTGCAGCTGTGGAAATTCCATTGTGGATTATACCTCGGATACTTCAGATACTTCTGTTGCAGGGCACACGTCGATACACACAAATTTGAAGCATAGAAAAAAAGTATAACTAAACGGTTTAAAAAATGAAATTTAATAAGCTTGACTAAAGGTATTTGAATTAGCTTAGTCACAGCTAAACTAATGCAACTTCTTATTACAATTAAAAGTGGCTTTCAGCCTTTTATTATGGTATATCTAATTAACTTGGTTAACTGCAACATCAGGTTTCATACTCAACTCAAGCATTCAAGCCAGAGGCAAAGGTGTCATTAAAATTGCCACACAACTGTGGCAGTATGATGATATTTCATACAAAAGTGCCACAAGGACATAACGAGCTGAAAACATGTAAGAATCCTTTAGACGAGTGTGTGCACAACAAGCAAATATCCTGTATACAGTTATCACATATACAGTTATAGACTAAAATGCATTGAAATGCAAATGCTTAAAGGATAAAGGATAACATCTTGCATATTGATGCACATTGAATGTAGATTTGTACTATAGAAATCTATATATATGTATATATATAGGCAGCCATTGTCAGGACATTCGTGTAGCCATAAAATGGTTATACAGGGCATTAAACAGAAAAAGGGTTTGAATACAAAAGAGCCAGGAAGCGCCGCAAGGCCCACAACAACAGCAGAAACAACAACAGCAACAATTTGGCAAAAAACAATAAAGGCGACACCGACTAACGGTATATTGCTGAGTGGCAAGGGAAAAGAACACAAGCAACTCAAGCCGTAAACTTAAGTCAGAGAGCTGAGCCGATGTGGGCGGCAGCGGTGGCGGCATGCAAAAAGGATTATAACGGAAATGAAGGGAAAGTCTGCTGAGTGGCAACGTCCCAACGTGGCCAAAACTATGATGCTCCTCTGGCTTTTTATGAGCTTTGCTGTTGGTTGTATGAAAACAGGTAACAGAAACTGGTAACCGCTGGCTGCTACCCGTTAGACTAAATTAAGCTGAGCACACAGTTGTATGTATGTATATGTGTTGGTGTGTGTGTGTTTCTACTAATACAAACAATAATAATAACAAGAGCAACCACTGGAGGATGTGGAAGGATTTGCGGAAAACCTTAGCCAGTTAACTCGACTAACTTCTGGTTGTGTTTTCGCATCTCTTTTTCTCTTTTTCGTTTTGTTTTGGGACAAAAGTTTATAAAGCTGCAACTGCAGCTGCAGCTATTTGATTTGCGATTTCCTCTGACCTTTGACCCGCTCAGCTTAGCCAATTAATGTGCCACATGAGTTGAGCTTAAAGGTAACAGTTTTTAGTTAAAGCTTCATTTCATTTTATAATTCTCTTTTAGTATACTTACTCTCTAACTTACTCTTACTCTTAGCTAAAGTATCCTTGCGCGGAATAATATTGCTAACAACTGAAAGGAATAACAAATAATATATATAATAAAATGAAATTTCAGTTGAAATGGTGCAAATTCCAAGTTCAAATCGTGTTTGTGTTTACATTTAGGCATTATGTCACCTCACGTTGTGCAGGCAATGGCAAAAGGGGAATGAGAAGTAGAAAGGGGAAAGCAAGGGCAAGGAGAAGAGAAAGCATAAATAAAGTAAAGTAAAGGTAAAACGTGTAGAAATAAACATAATCAAATAAGCCGAAAAGCAGTAAGCAAACAACTTGACAACATTTTGTCGTTACGCTGAAAATCAAATTTCAGTTTCTACGCTTATTGGCAATGACAGCCGAAGTTGGCCATAAAGGATTTACACGCATGTTAACAGGCGGCTGGCTAAAATATGTAAAATGCTACATCAACATGCTCTGCAGCTAAGGGATTGGTAGCAGCCGCAGAGCCTTTGTGGGATGTGGATGTGGATGAGTCCTTGCTGAGGCCTGTTTAAATTTGTTGTCATTTTTGTTTTCATTCGTTTAGTGTGCCGTTCGAGGGGGGATTTGGGGTAGGAGCAAGCAGGGCAACGGGAGCATTGAAGCGACTTTAGGGTCGTTGGGTGCTTGGGTCTGCCTGTCAGTGCCGCATGAACGCCTTAAGCGAGCCCACTTGACAGCTTGAGTCCCTGTTGCCACTCCCTCTCCCTCTACCTCTCTTCTCTCACACTGTGTGTGTGTGTGTGTGTGCTCCTGGGGGCGTGCCCGGGCAGCCTTGTTAAACATTCGTCACTGCCACAGCCGACATCACATGGAGATGTGTTTATTATGTGCCCCTAATATATTTATGAGCGCGTTATAAACGCATTTTCATTTTATTTGTATGACCTGCTGCTGGTGCTTCTCCCTCTTGCCCCACTCTTTTATTCTTCTTTATGCCGCTTTCTTCTTGTTTGTCTGTTGCTGTTATTATTATTTTTATACGGCTGATATGCTGCGCTATTATTTATGAGCACAAAAACAACACAGCGAAAACATTCTCCAAGGTATTTCCATTCGCCTTTAAAACTTCATTTTGAATTCATGTTGACAACGCTTATGGCGCCTAAATGTATGCTACCTTTTTCAGCATTCTTGTATTAGTATTGATTTATCTTTAAATTCTATAACTGTTAATCACAACATGTGCATAATGAAACAGATTTCCATATACATTAAGTAGACATAAACTGTAAATAAACATTTCATTTGAAGTAAGTTTAAGTTAAGTGAAGCAAAAGTTGTGTATTCATTTGATGTAAGTTAAATAAAGGGAAAGTTATATATCATTAACTGGTATGTGCTTAAAACTGCTTTTCTTTTCGTAATTCTCTGCAACGAATGTAAAATGAGAGAGTCTAAAGGAGACTTAAGTGAAAGAGCGCTGAGAGGCAGCAGGACTTTGTCATAATTAACAGCAGCTCAGCTGCTGGCAGCTTGGTCCATATGGCCACGTCCATTTTAGCCACGTTTTCAACAGGTCAAGCTGCATGCGGGTTGAGTGTATTATTTACTTAATTGAGGGTTAAAGCTGCATAGACTTACAAACACACACACACAAACACACACACGCATACCAGCATAGCATAAGTAAGCTGGCAAAGGATGGCGAATGTTAAGAAACAAAAAACAGAAATTATTTAAAGCCTCGCAGAGAATTATTAAAAAAAGGAGTCGGATTTAAGCCGCACTTGAGAAGTTTAAGTTGAGCTTGATCCTGTTGAGCACTTTAACAGGAAATGACCCCAAAAAACACTCTCTGACATATAACGGTATATGGTAAGAAGAGGGCGAACTGGCACAACTATTTCATATGGAGCATTGTAGCTTAGGTCTGTGACGGAAGTGAGGGGCTTCAAGTGAACAAATTAACAACATTAAAGTCGTTGCTGGTAGTTAGGTGAGGGTGTGATAAAGGAGAGGGGGAGGAGGGGTTGTTTTAGGATAATGACCAGAGTGCAGTGCGACAAACTGGTGACATTATTGGGGCTGATGTTGCCATTGGCATTTTCACATTTTAATTGATTTAATCGGCTTTAGTATATGTGTCACGCTGTTGCCCCCCCCTCTACCACCATCCCGCCAATCTCTTTTACTGCAATACATAATGCTACTCTACCATGCATACACACACGCACACACACACACAGAGTAGGGCTGCCTCATTAAAATTGCTTTGTTTTGCTGTTGGTTTTTCCCTGCGCCTTCGACTTCAGCCTTATTCGCTCCATTGGCGTATAAACAATTTTTGCGCATTAATTGAATAGCTCTGTTTATGTGTGTGTTTATGTGTATGCTTGTATGTATGTGTGTGACCATGCGTGTGTGTGCGTGGGCGTTCTTGTGACATGCATAAGCCAAATTAATTGAAGGCACGTTACGCTCAATCTTCTAGAGCAAAAAAACAAAAAAAGAAACGTTATAGAGTTTTATGCGCTGCGTGTCCCAAAGTTTATTCAGCCATTCAGATACCCTATAGCACACATAAATCGGGTATAATAATACCATAGAAAGGTATGTCACAGTTAGCATTTAAATTTAGTTTGTATATCTTATACTACCACTTTGTTTGGTACAGTTTCTACGGAATCTGCTGGACCCACACAATTGAGTTAAATGCTCTTGATTTTCGTCCTTCTATTTCTCTTTCTCTCTCTCAATCTGTCTCTGTCTGTGTCTGTGTTTTTGCTTTTGTTTACATAGAACAAAAGCTATTGGAGGTCTAATGAAGGTTTAATTAGCACATACAAGCACACACCATAACACACACCATCACACACACATTCGCATATTTTTAGAAAGCATTTCCGGTTTTGCCATTTTTATTTATATATATAAATGTGTGTGAGTTTGGAAAGGATGTGCCGCTAATTCTACTTTTAATTAGTTTATTTGGCACGTTTTGAGTGATTGATTGATTAATTCAATTAGCCAAAACTCATTGCTTGGAAATTTTTATACCAAAGGCCAACTGCTGTGCAGCTACAAGTCTCTGGCACTTGGCCAAAAGTGAAAAATTTAATGCAGCCATAACAACATATTAGCATTATCTCAGAGACAGTCTTAAGATAGCTTAAAGCCAACTCATATTGTTGGCATTGGTTTTGGCCAACTTTAAAACCTTATTTTATTAACTGTGAGAGAAAACTTTGGGCCATTATCGAACAATTTAAGCAGTTTCCGTAGTTACTTTTGTATGTTATTTGCTTTAGCTTAAGCTAACGTATGAAATATAGTGAGAGAGAGGCGAAAGAGAGAGGAGAGGTATGGCCTATAAGCTGAGCTTAGAAGTTCACTTTTGTTGCGTCCAATGCTCGACCTAAGCCACATCAAAGTTAAAACCCTAAAAACCTCATAAAACCTTTCCTAAAATATATACACAAGATGGGCGACTCATGCATATGTTGTGCATATTTTGTGGGTGACTTAACCAAGGAAACCAAACAAAATAAGTGGAAGTATTTTCTCTTTTTTCCTGGGGTTTGGGTTTGGGTTTTGGGTTTTGTGCTTTGGGTTACGGTTTAAGGTTTTTAGATTTTTTTGTTGGGTACAAGTCCAATACGGAACTCGAACACAAAACAAAGCAAAAAGCGAAACATTTTTAAGCCGTTGCCAAGCGGGTTGACAAATAAAACACCTGCCACAACAGATGCCACATCAGTGACAGGCTGCAGCTCTGCCTCTGCCTCTGCCTTTGCGTCGCAGTTTCAAATACAGTCATGAGGGTGGACATTGCTGGAGGAAGCGACAGAGGGAGTAGTGGGAGGTTTTTGGGTCACATGCGGTTAATAATTGCAAAGCGAGAAGAGCCGGATACGGCATACAGCATACAGCATACGGAATACGGCATACGGTATACGGTATACGGTATACGGCATACAGAATACGGCCAGCAGGCGCTTAAAAACTTGTCACTCATGTACAAAAGTTCCGTGAAAACATTGAGAATGCCGTAGACAAAAGCAGTTGGATGGCCTTCAGCTTTCGTGTGGGGGCTTATTGATGGTATGCTCTGCAATTTCATGGCCTGCTTGTTGTGCTAAATGGATGCCATTTAATCCAGCTTCGGGCTGCGCGGCGCTGCCTGCGCTGCTGCTGCACTGCCAATGCAAATTCTAGCATATTGTATGAGGAGAGAAAGAGAGAGTGGGAGTGTGTGGAGTGTGTGGAGAATGTAGAATGCAGAATGCTTTGTCAAAAATGTTTGCAACCATTTTGCATATTAGGATTACAAACACAAACAGACAATCACACACACACACACACCCATATATATATATATATATGTATATATAAATATGTATATTTTAGGCACCACAACAAATTCATATTGAAATTCAGTTTCAATTTCCTGCCAGCCGCCTCGCTGCGCCTCTCAAACTTATGAATATATATTTTACATACACAAATTTATTAGCATTTCCGTTTTTCATTTTTCTCTATTTGTCTCTCTTTCTCTGTGTTTTCTCTTTGTTTTTGTTTATACTTTTTTATAACTTTCTATATGTATGTGTTTGCTTTTGCTTTACAGGATCTACAATCGGAAATTGAAACCCATCGCGTTGTTTACGATCGTCTCGATGGCACCGGCCGCAAACTTTTGGGTTCGCTCACCTCACAAGAGGATGCGGTTATGCTGCAGCGTCGCCTGGATGAAATGAATCAACGATGGAATAATTTAAAATCGAAAAGTATTGCAATCAGGTAAGTGCTTTTTTGCCTCAAACATCTTGTTATTCCTTCTGCTTTTTCTGTGTACACTTTGTGTATATTGTTTTTGTTGTTATTGTTGTTGCTGTTGTTGTTATGGCTGGAATACTGATGACGATGAGGATACTGAAACCACAACCGAATTGTGTATAGGTTGCGTTTTGCCGCTTGTTGTTTCGACTTGTTATTGTTATTGTTGTGGCATTGAGTGGCAGCAGGGGAGCAATGAATAAATGACTCTGCTTATTGGGCCACACAGCGTATGATGAATGCGAAAAGCATTCGCATAATGAAAACTATACAGTTGTCAGGAAAATTTAATGCACAAATGTAAACACAAAATATGTTATTATTTTGGAGTAATAGTTGCCAGGTTGTAACATCCTTAGAGGACTTCAAATGTCTGTCTAACACTTGGCAGTTGATAGCTGTTAAGTAGCTTGAAAGAATTGCCTGGAGCTACAAGCTGTCGCGTTAATTAAACCAAATAATAGACAAGTTATTGTGCCACTTGCCACTGACAACTTAGCTGAATAGCTGGCTGTCTGCCTGGTTGACTGGCTAAAAGAATTTGTGTTGATGAAAATGTGAAAATGCCACTATAAATAAGGCAAACGGGATGTGGGGGCCAACAATACTTTACGCCTGGCCAGGCAGTAAGCCAGATGTAAGACCAAGCGACTAACCGAACGACCAGCGGGCCAACCCCATTAAACTTGGCCTGAACGGACATACGATAAAAATCAATAAAAACAAAACGCGTGAAGAGTGCCGGAAACGGAAAGAGTGCCACTAGGTCCTCCATACTGTGTCACTCTCTGCACGCGCCGTTGATGTGGCCAATGTTGGCGAGGTGTTGACGGTCGCCCAGCAAACAATATGATGAAATCGAGTGCACACAGACAGCCCCACTCCTGCCCCATTCTGTGCTTGTCCTGTCCATGTTGCTGTGTTTGTAATTTCCACATTTCATAAATAAAATACGCCAGCGTATACAAATATTGTCCGCTTGTTGATATTGATGCCGGTCATGGGATATTGCTGATGCTGATGCTGATGCTGATGCTGTTGTGGAGTAAAGTCAGGCAGTCGACGATGTTTACTCGTTTAACAGGCTAAAGTAGAGAGCAGGAGTGGAGAGCAGAGTAGAGGTATAGCTTAAAATGAATAATGATGATGACACAACGCAAAACATAACGCGGACAAAACAAACGCGCGCAAAATGAATATAAATGGCAATTATCTGCCATTGTGCAACGGTGCGTATACGCCGCAAAGTAGGCAAGGAATATTTGACACTTTTGTGTGTGGTCTTAAAGCACTTTTCAATTTAACCACCACAAGCTTACCAATGACACCTTAAGTGTGCCCAACAAAATATAATGCCACGCCCACTAGTACAGTAGTTGGGCAAAGCAGCGTTTATTGCCCCTCTCCCTGTTGGCCTTGGCTGTTCGGTGGCTGCTGCCTCTTGGCTGTTGCACTGACGATAGCTTTGGTTTTGTTGGCCACGTGATGACGATTATTCTTTGTCAGTTCGAGACGCTTTCTATTTACGTTCATTGTTGGCATTTTGGCATATTTCCGTTAGCCAAGTTTCGGCCACTTCCGACATTGTTGTTGTCCTTCCTATTGCCGCTGCTATTGCCATTGCTATTGCTGTTTGCCCAGTAGCAGTTGTGTTTGCCTTAAGTTCAGTTATTGTTTGTGTTCTGGCAAAGATTTGCTAGCTTATAAATTCCAATGAAATATTTTTGGACAGCACTTGAAAAGTTTTCCCTTCGTTTGCCCTCGCTTCTTGTTGTTTCTTGTTTGTATTAGCCATGGCACTTTTGGCTCTCGCTGTGGGTCATTTATGTGCAAAGTTCTTGGCTTTGAACTTTTGTCGTCTTCGTCGGCATAGTTAAGCTTTCAACTGTCGAGTTTTGTATTGTATTTGGTGTTCTTGTCTTTTCTCTGCACTCTCTTATGTATTTTATGTTTTGTGTGTTGTGTTTTGTGGCATCCACAGGTGCTTCAGCTACCTAACACTGCTGATTGCTATTTGAGTTGTGCGAAGATTGATGAACCCACTTCATATATGTATAAATGTGTACAAAAAGGCATAATGGTTGTGGTTATGAGTTGTGTGTGTGTGTGGGGTTTGTCTTAAATTACATTTGGGACAGCTACAACAAACGTTGAATGTTGAATGTTGCATGTTGCCATATATCACACCAAATATGACTAAAAATGATGAATATGAAAGTATTGCTACACTCCATCAATATATTGACAGCTCTACAATATAAGAACATAGGTGTTAAAGGTTACCAAAGAAAATCTGACATAAAATATAGTATTTAAAATTAAATTTTCAGTTTAAAATTATTTCATTAATGTTGCATTGTTTGAGCTTTGCCTCAAATTAAGTTGCATATAAATGTTAAAGAAATGTTTTAATTTCCTTTTGCTCCTTTTTATATGGAACTTTAATCATTTACATTCTCCTTCCCTTTGGTGCTATGTTTTTCGAGGCAAGAAAACCCTGATAGCATTCACAATTTTCACGAGGCAATGGAAATTCTTTCGCCTCCACCCATATCATTTTCCAGCTCAATTTGCTTGCCACACTAATTGTGTCTGCAAAAGTCAACGACAGAGCCAGAGCCGGAGCCAGTGCCAGACACAAATGAAAAGGAAATCTGACAAAGCACATAAACGAGCCAAACGTGGAACAAAGAAAGAAAAAGAAAAAAATATATATTCAAATGGAAATATACAAACAATTAATAGATGCATTTAATATGTCGAAACTTGAATACCCTTTCCTAAAATAATTGTTTCATTGCAATTAATGCCTCAAAATTCAGTTTCAAGTCTTGAATATGTAGCAGCATTAATATCCTGTTTGAAGTAATCCTTGCAAGCATTTTTTATGCTTATATTTCAGCTGGGTATACCCTATAGCATACTACGTTTCGAGGGTATACAAGGCAAACGAAGAATATTTGAATACAACTTATTTCCCAGCAAATTTCGTACAAAAGTTCTTCTTTCTATTATGTGCAAGGACGAAAAATGAAAGTAGGCAAGAAATGAGCAGCGGCAACGGCCTGTATAACCCATGCATATGCCAGAGATTGAATCCAATAGCACGTCAAGCTTTAATTACATACAAGAAGAGAAAAATAATAAAGAAAGAAGAAAGGAAAAGAAAAGAGAGAAAACGAAGCAAGAAATTTCAGTAAAGATAAACAGACAAAAGCAGAGGGCGACGACACTCAGACGCTGCTAGATGATTATTGTTGTAACACAGAGCTGATTTTTCAGATTTCTTTTTCTTGCCCTACACATAATGGGGCAAAAAAATATGCCAGCATTATATGGCGATATGGCCAACAGGATGCTATTTCTTGGCCAAATAAAATGAAAATAAAATGCCAGCACATTTCACAATTATATCCAGCCAGCCAGCCAGCTCTCTAGGCATCCAGTCAGGCAACCAGCGAAATGTTCCAAAAATTTAACACAGACGACAGCCACTTGGGTCGTCGGAGATGCCTTCAGGCGCGACAAACGGTGGGTTTTTGAAATGAGTATAGTAAAGGGAGGAGAATTTGGGTGTGGGGGGTGCAGGATAAGCTCAAGGAAATAGACAATTGTCGCTGACATTTTGCGGTTGTTGCTGGCTGAGCTCCTTTTGATAATCAACATAGCTATTTGTATCCTTGTTGTAAATTACAAATTAAATTTAATAATATTATAACGATTATGTTGCTTAGTTGTGGCATATTTTGTTTTGTTTTTTGTATTCTGTTTTTAATCTGACCTCATTTTGCTTGTATTTCTTTATAGAAACCGCTTGGAATCCAATTCAGAGCATTGGAATGCACTGCTGTTATCCTTACGCGAACTTACCGAGTGGGTCATACGCAAGGATACAGAGCTGAGCACCCTTGGCCTGGGACCAGTGCGCGGCGATGCGGCAAGTCTACAAAAGCAATTGGTAAGTTGAGATTTGCTTTAACAGCAGCAGCTAACTAAGTACTAAAAAGTGTTAATATCATGCTACTAAACCTTTTAGTCAGACATATTTATATTTTAATTAAAGTACTAAGCTGGCATAAGCCAAAGTACAACAGTTTAAATAGAAATACTAGCTACTAATACCTGCAAATCTATGCTTAAAGTAAATACAAATGCTTATAAGTCAGGAGAGCATATTTAAATAGAACTTTATACATAATAATATTATATTAATGATATGTGTAGAAGCTGTTTGCAGTTGCCCACTAGTTGGGTGAACCCCTTGCTGTATAAATATATGTAATATGATGAGTAGTCGTTGGCTGTAATAAGCGTAACCTCGATATGAACATAAAGTTCACTTGGCAGTTGATGCTCATCATGAGCTTTGCTGCTGCCTTTTGGTGTATTATTTTTTATGTGCTTCTTTTGTTGTTGTTTTATGCTAACAACGACCCAATTTTAACCTTTTTCAAAAGTACTGGCTGCACCTCAATTTGCTTGGCCCCAACTAATTGTGTGGAAAGCTTTGTGGCAGGGCGCATTGAAGTGGCGGGGCGCTGGCATTTTTAGTGCCATTTTCTGGCACAATTTGTAATTTTTCTCTTTTGCATCTGTATGGCAGCTCTGTGTGTGTGTGTGTGTGTGTGTGTGTGTTGGAGTAGCTTATGGTGTTAATGCTGTATGTAAGTCTGTGTGTGTGTGTGTGTGTCTGCATTTGGCTGTTGAATCTGTGTGATTTAATGGCGCATAAAGTGGTTGGCCAGCCTCCCCTTTTTCCTTCTCCCCATTTGGTGTGTGTGGCTGGCATTTTTCAGGCCCAAGCAAATATTTAGACGTAATTATATGTCAGGCTGAATCGTTTGCATATTTTATCCACACCCAATGGAATTAATTTCAAATCCTCATTTCGGTTCTATATTTAGTTTTCGGAAAAGTAAATCCTTTCGTACTACAATATGATACCATATTAACATAAGTCCTCAAACAATGTGCAAACAATGTAAGCCAAATAAGCTTAACACAACGTCAGAGTGTGCAGTGTGTGTGTGTGTGTGTGTGTGTACATTTTATGGCTATTAAATTCATTTGGCAAGTGTCTAGAATTTGCTTTGGTTATATTTGATTGCAAATGCATTTTGTAATGCCAAATTATTGCATTTAATCGATACCAATTCACGCATTATGCCAACGCTCCAACCAACTGCCTACTATAATTTGTACTAAGTGGCAGCACGGCGTATACGTGATATGGCACACATACGCACATACACATTTATGGCATATAATATGTAAAGTGCTATTTAAATATATTTACTTGATTTTAAGGCAAACAGCATAAGCTTACTTTAATTTCATTTGCTTTGGGCGAAATGAAATTTTTGAAGCACTAAACAAATTATAAAATGTTTTTAATTAATTTAAAATTGAAAATTATAAATAAATTTTCATATATTTTATAGGCTCATAAAAAATGTAAACTGTACTTCAAATGCATTAGTTTGCCACATATTGACTTATCTAACTGCCCAACTTGAGCCAGACATATTATATAGTTGGCTTGAAGCTCCCAATTGGCTCAAATGCTTTCGGCTGGGAATTCTTAAATAATTGTTAAATGATGCTTGTTATGTCAAAAACATTCACACTCACAGCCAGGCATACATTTCTATATATGCTTAACCATATGGCTGCATATGTGTGTGTGTAGGAAATCACTTAGAGGCTGTAAAGAAAAAGGCAGCAACAGCAGCAGCGGCTGTGGCAGTCAGCTCTGGCCAAGGCAATTGAAAATGGGGAAACACTGTCGAACACAGCGTGTGCCACTTGAATTTCACTTACCCCCTCGTCCATGCAACCTCCACCAACACACACACGCACACACACACACACATACACCCGCTGCGAGCTAAGTAAAAAAATGAGGCAACTTTCACCCTGTGAAGCCCTCGTGCCAGCCACTGAAAATCTATTGCCTGCCACTAAGTTACGGTCTGCCGGACATTTACATTTCGACTGTAAGGCTCTACTACGACTGTGTCCTGTGAGGCAAGAACTTAAGTTGTACCTTTAAGGAATAGTAGAAAGAATTTGGGAATTATATTTGGCATAGCACTCTTTATTTGTATACGCTCTCATTGCTCTCTGAAGCAGTGGGTATTGTTGCATTTTTTATTTTCTACACTAAAATGCATTAAACACGATATTTATTGTTGGTCCTTGGTCCTTCGTGCTTGGTGCTTGGTGCTTGATGATGGTGGAACGTACTATGAAATTTTATTGAGAGTCACTTGAAACGCTTTGTGAGTACGTTTTGGGGGGCAGCATTTCATTTGGAAAGCCATTGCAAATACATAGTTTATGGCTGGCCAAGCACTTGGCTAACAGCGCATATACATATATATATATATGTGTGTGTGTGTTTTTTTTGGGAACTATTTTATTTGTGGCAGCATCATTTTGGGCAAATAAATAAATCTTTTGCAGCATTGACAACTACATAGTTTATTATAGTTTTAGCTACAAAAGCTCAAACATTATACTCTCTCTTTATCTCGGTCTCTCTCTCTCTCTCTGTCTACTTGCAGGATGATCATAAAGCTTTTCGTCGTCAACTGGAGGATAAACGCCCAATTGTTGAGAGCAATTTAACGAGCGGTCGCCAGTATATTGCCAGCGAGGCGCCTGTTTCGGATACCAGCGATACAGAGGGTAAGTTTTACGATCTCCCATTAAATATTATAATGTACGTTTATATATATGGGCTGATACTAGATATAGTTACTATAGATAGCAAGAGAGTCAAAGCGCCTTCAACATTAAACTTTAACCTCATGAAAGGACTATGAATTTTTTTTTTACCATTTTAAAGCTAACTTTCAAATGAGGGAAAATTTATATTCTACTCTTTTTGTATTGGGAAAACCTTTTTGCTTTCAAATTGCTATTTCATTTCATTACAACTAAGTAAACCTCTCTTCTCTCTGTTTACCCTCTAGCAACCCTTTTTGAATACCCAAAAGTATTTAGACAACTCATCAGAATTCAACAATTTTAATTTAGTTAAGTTTCGATTTGAAGTCAAACAATACTCATTGAGTCCTATTGAGGTCTAATGCACAAGCTTAGTAACTGACCAAAACCTTTAATACACCCACACACACAGACACATACGTACACTTACATGTTGCTTTCCGCACGTAAAACCCCTAAAAGTAGACAACTGTTGTGTGGCTGGTGCGGAATTGCCAATTGATTTTGTTCCAATGCGATTTCCTTTCACAATTTTTTCTCTTCCCTTTTTCGTTTTCCCTTTCTGTTTCTCTTTTTTTTTTGCTGCTTCTTCTCCTTTTTTCTGCTGTGTGTTTTGTAAATAGAGCTTAGTTCTTTTTAACTACAGGCAACAATTTAGCAAATGGCATCGTGTGGCATCATGGGCATCGGTTTTGGCCTGGTGTGTTTTGGTTTTTAGATTCTGCACAATGGCGACAGATCAACAACTGCCACGCCTTGCTGCCTACCAAGAGGCGTCAACGATAATTGCAACCAGAGCAATTAGTGCGATTAGTACGCTATTAGTGCCAACCATCAACAGATTTGCTACTCCACTGTGTGTGTGTGTGTGTGTGAGTGTGAGTGTGAATGTGTGTGGGACTTCGCTTCATTCTATTTGGTATTTCTATGTGGCTTTTGGCTCTATGCTTTTAGCTGGCATTTGATTTTAACCACTGATGTTTATTTTGTGGCTCTTCTGCCCCAAATGTGGCAAGTGGAAACTGCCATGTGGCATGTGGCATGCGGCATGCAGTATAAAATTTAATGATTATTGATACAAAGCCGAGTTTTGACAATTGTTTTTAACAAATTAAATGTTAATGAGTAAAGTCTGCTTTATTATTTCAAAAATTAAACTTATAATTCTCATTAGAGAGCAAAAAGGATTTGCCAGGACGAACTTAAGGTTTACTTTAAGTTTAAGTCTAGTTCCTCAATAACTTAGTTAAGCTTGAATGCAGATTGAAAAAGTAAAAACTTAAATCTGAAAAGAGAAAACTGAAAAGTGAAACTTTTGTTGGAGTTTTAGTTCGAGGCAATTGGATAAAAAGTAGAGAAGAAAATAATTTAGAAAAATTTTAAAGAAAAATATTAAAAGAAACTTGCATAAAAATTGAATTGAAGGCAAGCTGACAAGTTTTGCTTCTACTTTATCATCTCACATCTCCATCTTCATTTTCATTTGCATTACCAACATCTAGAGAGAGCATCTCTCTGTCCTTCAGTGTAGAGAGTCAGCGAGCCGCACTAAGAGCAGAAAACATCTATGCGATAAACTCAATCTTTAAATTGAATTTGAATTTGAATTTGAATATTACAACAGCTCTGGAACTGAACTGACAGGCGTTGACTCAAAGAAGTTCATGCTTGATATTTGCTTGGCGTCATATTACCAGATGTCGATTGTCCGTCTCACCAGCAACGTACCCGGACTAACAGCAGGACAACGCCTCCGGTGCCAGTCCATGAACATAAAAGTTGTTCGTGAGATTCGTTCGTGCATTAAATTAAATTCAGATTTATCCAACTGCTCACTAACGTTCATCGATGCTATACCACAGCAGTCACTGTTGTTGTCATACTTTTTTGTGCCACTGTTATGTTGTGTTGTCTGCGTTATGTTTAGTATAGGGGTTTTTGCTTTGGCCAGGCTTCAAGCTTCAACTGCCACTTGTCACTCGTCGACATCCTTTGCATTTCCGCCACATGCAACAACAGTTTGTGTTTCGTTTCCAACTTGACGACATTTTTATTTATTTATTCTTTACTCACTCTCTATCTCTCTCTTTCTGTCTCTTGTATTCTTATTGGCTGTCGATTTGGTTTCGCATTCAGTAGGCAAAAGGATATATATATATATATATATACTAAGCTGTTCCGTATTGACCAGCTTGTAGCTGCAGCTCAAGCTCAAGGACTGCCTAACTAATGCCCATAAATTGATAAGTAAAAGCATATCTACATAATATCAGTTGCTACTATTCATTATTCATTATTCATTCATTCATATATTGCATTGGCGCTTGTCTTCATTAACTTTAAGTCTATAGTTCGATACTCTTGCTTGTATTAGTTATCCCTGGAGCAAAGCTGTCAGCTGTTGAAATGTTCAATTCTCTTTGTATACAGATAGTCAAACTTGAGACTCCGGGAGAGTATATTTTATTGCAAATTTAATCACTGCTCGCAATCAGCATAATCAAAGTTGCCACTCTCCTTCCTCCAGTAGGCCGCATTTTCAGCGTAATCATCGCCGTCGGTAGACATTAAGAGCAATAATATCATCTCTAATTCATAAAGTTCTGTGAACAGTACGTGCCGCTTAGACTCAAAGGAGGCAGTTCTCCAATTTTTGTGGCAGTAGCAATTGTTTTATTTTTCTCTCTTTTCCTCTTATGCTTCACTTGCTCTTCATATAACGATTTTAATAATTTCTCTCTTATGTTTTCTCATATCCTTGCAGCCAACCATGATTCTGACTCACGTTACATGTCCGCCGAGGAGCAGAGCCGTGAGCTGACACGCAGCATACGACGCGAGGTGGGAAAACTTTCCGAGCAATGGAACAATCTAATCGATAGATCTGACAATTGGAAGCATCGTTTGGATGAATACATGACGGTAAGTCTGTCAAGATACTACGATATGACACGACCTAACCTTACCTTACCTTACCTTACCTTACCTTAGCTCACATTAATATTTACTTCTTCATTCACTCTACTCGCTCAACATTTTCATAATTTTCTTATGACTTGCGGCTGAATTTTCTTTTACCAATATTTGAATTTGACTCACAGGGCAACACGCTTTCCGCCCGTGACTTTTTACCGTTGTAATTTTTATGGTCTCCAATTTGTTTTAGCTTGAGCATTTCAAGCATTTTGAGTATTTCGAGCTGCCTCTTCACTTTATTTTTCAAGGGTCTCTTTTTATGCGTGTGCGTGTGTGTGTCTGTGGGTGTGTGTCTGTGGGTGTGTGTCTGAGTTGGTGTGTACTTTTATGCAATTATATTTGCGAACTGGAAGTGTGCTCAAACTTTTTGAGGCAAGTCATTTGTAGAGGAAATCAAATCAGTGTTGAAAATGCGGGGAAAACCTTTGAATGGAATCATTAGAAGCATAAATAAATTTCGTACTTTTCATGCTCATAAATTAAACCAGATGAACGCAATGCAAAAACAATTTTAGAATACCAACAATTAAAGAATAAAAGATACATATGATATGATAAATACAAAAAGAAAGACTAAAATATTTATGTTTATATTTAAAATAAAACAATTTTTGTATCTCGTTCTTATTGTCAATTTGAAGCTTCTAAAATATGCTGACTGTGTGCAAAGTCGGATTGTTGAATATATTATTCAATTACAGTTCAGTGTTATAGACATATCAAAAGAAACACAAAACATTCGAAAAACAACATAAAATGTAGAAAATGTTGTATGCCCTTTGCTTTCGCATTCCCCCTTTATATGGGAATGGGGTTTTCTTGGCTCTTTGATTGGTGGTTTTTGGGGTTTTTGGTGGTGACTGTGGCTATGGTTGTAGCTGTGGTTGTGGTTGAGGCTTTAGCTGATGGCTAATAAATGCAAGTGTGCTTTTTACGAGGCATGTCGTTTGGTTTGCAAAACAGCAACAGCAGCAGCAGCATCAACAGCAACGAGAATAACAACAATATATTTGCCACAAATGTGACGGCCTGATGGCAACGGCTGTCGTTACTCATACGCACCGTAAATTTGATGCAACAAAGTTTGGCCGCATAAAAATGTCACAGAGCGTGCAAACAATGGATACATGACTTAACACACACACACACACACACACATACATATGTATATAAACATTGAATTTTATATTTGTATTGTGTATAGTATGTAACTTGTTGAGTGGGAGTAAAGTATAAAGTATCAAAGCGCATAAAATGCACATATTGTGTATGCTGTATGCGACTTGAAATGTGTAGCACACTTTTGGGCATACAACTGGGCTAAGACGAATCGAAAATCAATACAACAAAGCCAGGCAGTACAGCAAATGGCAAACAACAAACAGCAAAAAGACCAAAAAGCCACTGCCATAAAATGAAACAATATGTTGAATGAACGTCTGTACTACAAAGGCAGGAAACAACAAGTGTGCGGCATAGAAAAATATTTGCAACAAAGTGCGCATAAATATAAGCCTTGAGTGGCAAAGAAAGTTAACTTAAGACGCCAAGCGTTAAGGGTTAGAATTTCTTTTACCAAATCCACTCAACACTCAACACTTACGCATATGGCAATATGGTTGGATTTTAATCCTAATCCAAATCCTAAACAAACTCAGCTAACTCACAGATAGTTCAATCCTTTCGCTTATGTGGATGTATATGCTAAGTATATAGTATTGCTATAATCAAATACAGATTTTAGTTATATATATAGTAGAAACTAGTAAGTAACTATTAGGCTTATGATTGAGTTAATGTTGTATAAGGTTATTCTCGCTGAATGGCTTAAGCTTTTCAAAAAGTAAGAAAAGAGCACTGTAAGGTAGTTAAAATAGGAAATGTAAGTTAAGTTATTTTAATAGAGTTGAGTTGCTTATTAAAAACATTAAAAGTAGAAAAAATTTCAAGAGCTCATAGCAATTTAATAGCGTTCCGGGACATAATAATTAAATTGCTTTGCATTTCTTACTGCTTATGATATGCGTTTTTTTTTTGTAGGAAAACTTTGAGTTTTTCAGTGCAGGTTAAAGTCGACGAAAAACTGATAAGAAAAAGTTTAACAAAATTAACAACCTGCAGCAGTAGTAGTAAAAGCGAAAGAAAAACACAAAATATAAAAAAAAAAATAAAAATAAAATATAAAAAAAGAGGAAAACCTCAAAAAAAGAAAGAAATACAAAATACAAAATAGAATTAAAAAAGTTTCTCAACAAGCGGGCAAAGTTAGACGAACACCGAGCGCGGGAGTTTTGACAGAGAAAGCGTAAAAAGTTTAAATAAATGCAACTTAAAACAATTACCAGGAAACCAGGACAAAAATGGAACAGCATAGAGAGAACCAAAGAGAGAAAGAGAGAGAGAGTAAGAGTTGGAGGCAAATGAAACTTTCCGTGTGTTAAAATGAACGTTTTATGGAGTTGCTGCCTCTGTTTAAATGAACTCGCCAAATACATACATAAACACATACATACACATACATATATATATATATATATTATGTATATATATATATATATATATATATATACTATGTGGTGGTATATGCATAGATTTAGAGTGGTTTGAGTTAAACTTTCTCCAGATATTGCCTCTCCCTAGCAGCTCCTAGCCTTAGTACGGTGGTGCGGTTAATTGACCACACGAATGGTTAGCTGCTGCTCGTTTCGCAAGGAATTTCTATTAATTGTATAAAACTTTTTTCACTGCAACGTGCTTATTAAATTAAATTTTCAATTATCATTCCCAACTGCACTTTAAACCATTTTTAATCGTGCCTTTTGACTCCGTTAAGCATACGTCATGAGGTACAAGTAGACCAAACCAAAAACAGAAACAAATTAAGTGAAAATGCTAAAGAAATAAAAGAAAATCGCTGACAATCAACTTACAAAAAAACAATTTGACATGTCAACACCATGCAACATTATTCATATTTTGTCACATTTTCAATTTAATGAAATTTAAATGCAATTTTTATGATTTTCCAAAGAGTCCAAAAATTCTGACCCAAACAAGCAGATGCAAAAAACAACAATTAACTGTTGAAGCTGCCTTTAAAATACAAGAATAATTCAATTAAAAATACAAATACCTTTTTTAAGGAATTCTCTTGAAAACATTCAGTTTTAACTTTACAATTAAAATGTTCTTTACTAACTTTTATGACTGACTTTTTTGCAATTTATTGTGTTGCTTTTCATATATTTTTTTGCTCTCTCTTGTTACCTATGCAAGTACTATACTTTGTTTTTCTAAACCTGACATAAACATATTCAAATATAGTCATTTATTGCCAATTATCTACTATATCGCATCCAAGTCTGTTCTCTGCATATCCAATTAAGAGCAAAGACCATTGAACTTAACCTTTTATGCACTCTTGATATTAACGCACTATGTTATGCAGTTAAACTTGGCATGGCTGCCAATCAAATGTGTGCCCAATTTCAAAAGTTAACTAGGAGTCCTTTTCGTCCTGTCGTAGCTACTAATCCACCAATTCATCAGGCACTTACTTCGGCACCCAAAATGATGCATGACCACATCAATGTCATGTCAAATGCCTCCAGGGCTTCATTGTAAACGAATAGACCGCAGACCATGTGTAAAATGAATGCCCATACTAATGAAAAGTGTTCATCCATGTCCAGAGATCAATTTTCCATACTTACTCTCCATAAAACTCCAATTTCAATGCTGCCCAACTACTGGTACTCGACTGTTTGTAGTATCTAGTGAGAATTTTGAAAATCTCATAGTCAGCCAACTATTTTGGCTCATTGAGCAAATAATTGAGAGCTTCCCGTTTTAAAGAGCTAACTGTACAGCAGCATTTCACTAACACAACAACAACAAAAGCAGCAGCAGAGAGTATAGCAACATAATCGGAGCGCAACCCAATGGCTACTGGACACGCTTGGGAGCATCAAATTGTGTGGCCACTTAAGCAAATGCAGCCACCATGCAACCATCTAACCCACTTAAATGTGTTGAAAATGGGCAGTTGTAACCACTCGTTGGGCAAGTAAAAAGCAATTGCTGTATACTGTATGAAATATGTTTCATTGATTTCCTGTAAAACTCTAAAAATATCAAAATAAATGTGGCAAAAAGCTTGGAAATTGTTGTACGACAACTTTAGCATCCCTTTGTTGTAAGGACGTTGTTGCACACATTCCTACTTGCCATAATTTTACCACATGTGGTCGATATTGACGCTGGACACTTACACAGTCGCACAGGCACAGGCACACGCACAACCAACTTTGTTGGCTCTTGTGACCACTAAGCTTGGTCACAGTAGCAGCTGCTAATATTGCTGACTGCTTGGCACTGCCTGGAAGTGTTTGCGTTGCTTGTCATCGTTATCCTAGGGCCATTGCTCTAGTTGTTGTTGTTATCGCTATTGTTGTTGTTGTTGTTGTTAATGGCTTCAAGTGCTTTAGCTGTGGTCAGTTGGGCTTGTGAGAAATCTGTTTGTGAGAACAGCATTTCCCGTCGCAGCAGCGACCACAGCTTAGTTTATTATGCAGTTAAGACACTATAAAATCAATTTTGGTTTTTCCAAATCATTCAATAAATCACTTAAACGTAGTCTAAAATATGCTGGTAACATGAACTTCTAGTAGAAGATTGATATAACTGCAACAGAATTCGCTTTAATAAATAAAGCTATTCTGTGCGAAATGCTTACAAAAATATTCTATTCGAATAAAATTTAAACAACATGCCGCAAAGTATGCAAAGCAATTTTAACGCTTCAGGTAGTCGAGCTACAAACCATGTAAAAAACTAGTTGGAAATTTTCCACAAAATTAAAACGCTATAAAAAATAAAATATTGCTGGTAAATTTAAATTTCACAAAGTAACAACATCAATTGCGATGGCTAAAAACAACAATTAAAACAACAAACTGGTAATCATTTCCATTTCAAATATATAACTGAATATCGACTCGCAGCAGCTGGCAATATTTCACTGGATAACTGCCAGCTATTAGTATAAAAACAATGAGACAGAGTTACAACCCTTATTAATTTGTATAAAATAACAAATATTTTTTCATAAAATATTATACAACATGTCAGCTTGTCGCATACCGCACTATAAAGTGTTTAAATTTTAAAATTGTAGTACACAGAACAGCAACAAAATCCTGCCAAAAATGTCAAAAGCGTACAGAATTCTTGAAAAATAGCAGAAAAACATTTCTTACCGTTTACCACTTGGGAAATCAATTGATTGTCACGGTAAAATGGCTTGGCTTTGGTTTTTAAAAATGTTTCACTGTGTGATTACTTTGGTTGCAGCTGCAAAAAATCCTCCCAACCCACCTCTCTACTACGATCAATACAACAAGCAAGCCACCCACCCGCAATCAATTTTAGATCCCATATTGCGCTCGTTGACTTCTTGTGCCACTTTGTATATATTTGATGTTGTTGTTGGTATTTGTTGTTTTGGTTTTTGTATTTGCTTTTTTATGTTTGCAATTTTTATTTGCAAAAGTGCACCAATATGCCACGAAATGTAACCGTGTATAATTGTCAAACGTGTTCAGTTATATTGACAATGCATACACATGCATACATGCAATGACACACACACACACATATATATATAGATCAAAAAAAATGCACATGTATGTGTTACACTGCTGGTCCCTATTCAATTTTGCTGTCATTTTTTTACAACAATTTTTCGATACCATTTGGTGTGCACTGCAACCTTTCCAGTTTCACCCTCGCAAACCAATTGGAAGCAGCCAAAATTATTGTTAGCCATTTGATGACGTTTGGTAAACAGTCAAGAAGGAATGAGAGTATATTTACCATGAATTGATATGGTTATTGCTAGTCTGCCTCAACTTATACTTATACTTATAGTAGTATAAGTTGGGTATACTTAGCTTAGCCAACAATGGATTTAGTTACCACGATGTGGCATATATTCCCTTGTTCCCTTAATATGATTTCATTACCAATAAATGGTAAATGTTTTAGATACAATTCAATAATGAATGAAATGAAATTAATTCACAACTTAGGAAAATCCAACTAGTAGAAAGAAAACACAAGCAATACAAGCTCATAGATAAAATGTTTCGTCTGTGAAGATATTTTTGAATAAAGTAAGCGAAGAGAGAGAGAGGGAAATAAACGTTTGCTCCAAAAGGTGGCACCATGAAAAATTATGCGCTCAAAATAGACACTTCAAAAAAAAAATGAGAGAAAAAAGATGAACAAATGAAATATTTGAGGAAGTTTAAAGAAAATTTCCGTCTACGGAGTCTGCTCTGCAGTCTGTCCACAGACCCACTAGTCCGTGGTGTCGCGTCTGTGGTTAATAAATTTAGTTGCTGCGTCCTTTGCCGGCGGCACAAGTGTAGACAAATCCACTCTACGGGCAGTGCCAGCAAATTAAAGAAAGAGAAAAAGAAAAAAACAAATGGAAATGGAAATGGAAATAGAAAAGAAAAATTTCCACACTTGCGTTAAACTCGTTGCAAGCATTTTTCACACTTTGTCACATGTGGGAACGTTGACGTTGGAAAGCGGCAAATAGCAACTGTATTTTGCATTCTTCTATTTTTCCATTTGCCATTTAATAAAATCATCTCCCAAACGCTTACTGTATTTCCCCCAATTCTGAAGGCTCCAGTGAACTTATATAGCCTTTGGCATATATGTCGCGTTCTGTCTGTCATGTTTTTCCCCCTCATTGTTTTTTCTCCTTTTAGTGAAAATGTCAGCAAAATATGCAGAGAAAATGAAAAAATGATTTACTTGAAAAGCAAAGGAAGCTGCACGAAATGCCCATAAACACATTCTCTATTATAGAAATGATTGTTGTCTTGCCAAAAATGTGCTCAACTTATTTTACTTTGGCTTAAGTGAAATATATTTGCCAAAACTGCTCAATATAGTTTTGACTGAGTAATCGATATTCTTACACAATTTATAAGCGAATATAATGTTAGCAAATATAACTAAAAATTATGAAATTTATACTCTGTTGTCAAAGGAATATATTTTCAGCATAAATAGCAATTCGTCTTCAGTATTCAATATTCGTCTTCAATATTCTAACTTCCACTCAATTATGAGGAAATGTCAACACCTACTAGGAATATTTGTAAATCACACATTCTTAAGTTAATCCATGACACATTTGTATGAATATAAAGATAAGAACATAAATTCTCATAATAAATCCTTCAGTGGCCAATAATGATCCACAACCCGTCCGTGACTCATAAGTCCAAAGGAATTCAGGGTCGAAAACCCACAGGCGCAAAAATAAAAGCGGGTAAAAAGTAATAAAAATCCCATAAAAATAATATAAATAACCGAAAATGCGGGAAAAAATAAAACAGAACAAAAAAAAAACATTTAAAAAAAAAACACAGAAAAAAACAAAAAAACGAAAGAAACAAACCAAACAAAAACCAAAAAAAAAATAAATAAAATTGTGGCAATAAACAAGGTAAATGGTAAAGCTCATTGAAATGTTACGAGTGTAACAACACTTATGAGTGCCACTCGATTGGCCGGCTGGAAAACCACTCAACAAATGACAACCACTTAATGAGCCAGAAGCTCTGAGAAAAAAGAAATGAAACAAAAAAAAGAGCAAGCGGTAAACAAAACAAAGCACACTGGACTAAAGATAGAAAAAAAATACAAATACATGTATATACGATATACATATATACGATATAAACAAAACTCAAAACTGCGAGCAACAAGTTCGCTGGAAGCGTGAGTATAAGTATGTTGTGAGGGCTTGTGAGGGCCTCAATGAGAGTGAGTGCAAGCGTGAGTGTTTATTTGTTGTGTTAGTGTATGTGTGTGTGTGTGAGTGTGGGATTGCGGAGAACAAGTTTCGTTTGCTTATTGAAGTTGAGTGCAAAGTGGCTGCAGCGACGCGTTGCGACGCCGATGCCAGCATAGACGTTGACGGTCGCTCAGTTAACGCATGCGGCCGGTATTGTTGTTGGGTCAGTTAACGAGACGTCGGCGCGTAAGTTGGTTGCGTTTTTGTGCAAGCGTCGCGCGCAGAACGCGAACAGCCGGCAAAGGCTTAACGAAACGATATTCGTATTTCGCATACTCGCATACACATAAACATTTACATGCGCATATGAATTGACGAGATATTTACATGTCAGGATCTATGTATATGTAGACGTAATATACAAAGTGATACAAAGTGATTTACCGTTTTCCTTCTCCAATAATCCGCATGCTATGCTATGCTTCTAGGCAGTGTTTCTATAGTGTTGTTCTTGGCGCATTTGCTTCCCAAAGAGAACGAATGAAATATAAGAATATAAAATTAAAAAAATGAAAAATAAAATACTGTTGTACAACAAACGAAAGTAACAAGAGTAATAAGGTCGAATTTATAATAATAATTTTTGTCAACGTCAACGTCGACGCCAACTTGGCAAAAAGTGTGATAAATGAAATGAAATTCTTTGAAACAGTCACGTTTAAAATTGTGCGCCTTTTTTTTGGTGTTGATGTTGATGCTTTGCTGATTTATTTGCATTTTTTGCACAGTGTGCGGTGAAATTCTTTCTACATCGAAAGCTGTGCGCGTATTCGATACTCTATCTACAGTTTATATTTTAACTATACACATACCAATGCATTTTTTTTAGTTAGCTACTGTTATTTTTTGCAGTGGTTGTTATTATTGTTGTTGTTTGGTTTGGGGTTGGGAAATTATGGCGACGGCGTTAAGCTAAAATTCTGCTGCATGCGCTAAAGTCACAACAACTACTGATTGAAATCATATGAAAAAAAAAACATGCAAAAAAGTAGAAAAAAAATGAGAACAGCAACGAACAAAAGATAAATGTAACTGCAAAAGCTTAACAATTATTGCTTTATTTAAACGAGTGCAATATGTATATATGTATATAATTATAGACAAAAGGCAAAAAGTAAATGTATATACTATATAGTTATGTTTGATTCCTAGCAGCAGGTTTAATGTTCTTATGTAAAAGTAATTGAATGTTCTTGCATTTGAATTTTTACTCGAGCAAAGGTTAATATGACATTTTTAAATTTTCAATGTCATTGTTAATAATTGATGACAAAGATCACTAAATTTTTCTATATTAATATTTTATATATTATTTTATTATTACTTTATTTTGATGCTTTGTTTTTGATGTGATTAATATTCTATGTTATCTAGTCAATCTTATATGATTCTGACCCAGTTTGTTGATAATGAAACTTGCATGTAATCTATCTTTTAATTACATTTTAAATATTTTTGCTCCCTTCTTGTTGCCATTGCGATAAGACTGACAATAAAATGCAGATACTGCGAAATGAGTTAAGCAGGCATCCAATTTGCATCTCAGATTTCATGTGCTCCCTGAACAATGTCTTCCCTCTATGTGGCACCCCTCCTGCAACGGTGTCCGACACAAAGTTTTAATATCCCACGCTTGGTTGTCAAATGCCTGGAAGGCGCATTGCTCGGTGGTAGCCGCCGGTAAAGGTCGTTTATTATTATTTACTTTGCATTTTATTGAATTGCTTATATTCTTCTTTATTTTATATATATTTATATATATGTATATATTTTGCATACTTGCTGGCAGCGCAGATTAAGTTGCTGAAAAAGGGAGCTGCCCTGCTGGTTAGAGCATCTTATGGAAACGAGATGAAGTATGTGTTCCATGTGTAGGAATGAGTAGTACACTCAGACAGGACTGTGTTGTAGTTTATTTGTTTGCTCTGTCAGCTGCAGACCCTGAATGGGACACAGAAAGCAGCGTATCTCTTCTTTATGTTTGTCATCAGCTTTTGAGGTTCAAGCTTCGAGCTACGAGCTACGAGCTACCAGCTCTGAGCTTCGTTGGGAGTCGAGTAAGTCCAATGCCATGTCTGTGTGCTTGTATCTCAACTGGATTTAAATTGTCGCACATCTTCAACTGTGTATTTGAATGTGTGAGTATGTATGATTTTTTATCTCTTAGTGTTGTTAGTCATTGTTGTTACTGCTGTTGTTAACTTATCTCTTTGTGCACATTCCGTTTGAATCTTTCGAGGACGCAAAACAAAATGCTGGCCGGAGGTTGGGGCCAGATCAATCCCAAAATGTCTTTTGTTGCTTGTTGGTTAATTAGGACGATGTGTCTGAAGTTAAAGTTCTTTTTGAATGTCTCATACAAATAAGCGAGGCGCCATCTGGAATTGCCTCAAGGTCTTTTGCATGCCTCATAATTTGATGAAATACTTTGTGACATGTACTCGTATGATACAATTTGATTTAACAATCTAAAAACGTTAAAGTCTCAAGTCGCAAAACTTGGAATAAGCTGCTGAACATATTTACCAAGAATTCATAAAGCAAATAAAGCAAAACTCCACCCTTTTCATACAACACTATACGATATTACCCATTGAACTATTGATGCTTACACATTGTGAGTGAACAGCACTGGCAGGGGCAGGGGCAGGGGAACGGGTAGTGTGGCCTGCTGTGCCCCAATTTAAGTTCCGACTGCCTGCTGTTCACATCAATTTCCTGGACACATCGATGATGTCAACATTTATTTGAAGTTTCTTTCATTTAACTTATTTGTGGGCTATTTTCAAAGTGCAAGTCTGTGGAGTTCATTAAACGAGCTAAGCAACAAAGTGAGAAGGAACTTTTATTAATGGAAACAAACAGAAAAAAACTCAAAAACTTTTGCCAGCTGCCACAAAATGTGTAGCAAGAAACATGTGTTAGATGCGAACTGAAAGCAGCTACTTCTTTCTTTGGTCATAAATACTAAATTTGTTGTAACAATCATTAATGCATTAGTTTATTATTTAATATGTATGTTTTCAGACAATATTCTTTTATATATTATTTTGTTACTATTTGTTTTGTTTTCTTTTATATTTTTTGCAGACAAGTTCAGTTTCAAGTTCAGTTGTAGCTCAAATTCTTATAACCAACACGCTCAAAGTACGTTTACTCTCTCTTTTATGTTATCATTTCGTTGTTTTATGTCCACAATTTCTACTAGTATATTAACCCAACAGAGTATCAAAAAATCACACAATAAATAAGCTGACCCCATAATTTTCATTGTTGTACATAACACAACATACAAGCCAAACACACACAACACACAACACACAACACACACATACACACTCAGCACACTCTCATCATAAACAAATCATGTAATACAAAAGTGGAGCATAAATGTGTCACTTTTATCTAACAGTCCGATAACCACATTCAATACAATTAGTCAAACAGAGTGCTCTGAATACTATACTATATATACCATATATGCTGGATACTAGATTCGGATATTTGCTCTTGTTATTGTTCTTTTTTATGAGGCTGCCGTTGATCTTGACAAGCGACAAAGCATAATTTCTCATGTAATTAATGCCACTGACTGCAGTAGAATACACAATGAAATCGAAAGCTGTCAATGGGTGGCTTTTGGTGGGGACGTTTTTCGTCTGGTTTTTCTAATGGTCCATTGTTCATGTTGTTGTTTTATTAACGCTCAACTCATATTTATTAGCGGCACACACATGTTTGCGGTAGGGATTTCTGCCCCACAGAATCTTTGACCCACTTTTAATGGGTCGCTGCGCCGATAAGCGCCACATCGCCACCAATTAATATAATAGCTCAATTTATATATATATATATATATACATTTTATTTGCTGATCGCACAACATACACATGATTCCCATTATAAAATACATAAATTAATATTAAATGGAGGATCGGAATGCAGCAATATAAAAAAACCCATTCATTATTATAAACGTATCATAATCAGTGTCTAAAACAATCAATAGATAGTACTGCAATACTTATAAAATAAAATATCAACTTAGCATTTCTTGCCTTATAAGTCTAGTATTCTATTCATTAGGTTTTTATCTATCATATATAGAAAAACTAGAACAGTTACTAGGTACATAAAAGAAGTAAACTATACATATAAAGACACATAGGATATCTGTAGAAAGACGCATGGGATACTTGAAGAAACGAATTATTAGCAAAATTAAAAGAAATCTTTCTTAAGAATGTCGACCATTTCGCTACCTGAACCCTATGAGTTCAACACACCACCAGCAACGAGGCACTTACTTAGCCTTTCTATATCCCGTTTAGCTTCGTATCGTTTTGTGAACCATAGACGTTACAGAATGGAATCGAATAATCCGTTCGTAGTCAACAGTAGAAACCGCCGAGGATTGAGATCTCAGGCAACATCACGTTTATCTGGTTTGCATCAGCTATGGCTACAATATCCGTTACAAAATGAAGAGGTCACTATAAGAACTTTAAAGCGGTTGCTTACTCGTATGGAGAGATTTATGCACGCAAATCGCTACCTTTCCATTCGGAAAGGTCTACGGCAATGTGGTATATTTCGAGCGGATAACAACTGGTTGGTAGTTGAACTCGAATTCTACATTAGAGATTTATAATACACTTAAACTATATGATAAATATATTAGCTGCACTTGTAACCCAAATGTACTTACTATAGATCTGTATATAGATCTATTATATACCTATATCTCATAGGGGGAAGTGCAGAAATGACATATCAATTGGCAGTTTGAAGAAAGATAATCATTATTGGAGTAGTTTCAAGTGTTATATAATATTGGCATAATCAGCGCTGTCTGTTCTTATATATAAAAAGAATTTCCACAGTATTTTCCTGCCTGTGAAAATGTACTTAAATTTCCTTAACATTTATTTTATTTACTCCGCAATGTGCTGCATTTTTATATAAATTTTACTTATTTCTCTCTGCATTTCGTACATTTCGCGCACTAAACGGCATTTAAGCTGCATAATCGTAAATACATTCCAGAACTGTTATTTACTTTTATTTTTTTTATTATTTTCTTTTTAATTTTTTTGATGCAGTACATGATATTTAAATGTGTGTACATTGTGTGTACACATTATCGTACAGTTAAAGTATATATATATATATATATATATATATATATGTAAATAAACACCAACCATGTGCAGGCTCTGTCCAGTGCATGTTGGCATGAGGATTGAGTGTTGCTCGATTGGAGCTCTGGTTGGAAGCTCTCTGTGTTGGGGCTGCTTGTTTACTTATTGTGAGCTCACGTTCATATTTTTGGCAATGGCTTCTGCTTCTTCCTCTTCTTGTGAGCATGTTACTCGAAACTTTGGTTTGTTTTGTTGTTTAAGTTGATGGAAACAGCTGCAATATGAAGTCATCCATTTGAGTTCTACTGAATTTAATTGTACAGCAACTTATATTAATATTGATTTAATCATGCAATTTAATGAAGATTTCCCATGTTTATATATATATATATATTGGAGTATAGTAATTTGGGTATATATCTCTGCCAATTATTATACTGATTTCCCTAGACTTATATAATAATCTATAGTACAAGTATACGCTATTTGGCTAATATAGAAAGGTATTAGCCAATGCGCTGGCTGTGACCGAATTTGGCATTGCAATTTAAGATACCAACATCGGAATTCCCTCTAGCAGATTTGCCATATTTGTAGCTGCCTCGTGTTGCACATTCCACCGTTTGCTAGCTTGCTTGTAGCTTCGAGCTGTTCCTGGCAATTCCCATTTGCAAGCTCCTCTCTCTCTCTCCCTCTCTCTCTCTTTCTCTCTCTTGATTACAACTAAAAGCTGAAAATTGTTTATGCTAATTGCGTTTAATTTATGCATGCGTGAAGCTCTTACATATGTGCATATAGTTGTGTTTGTATGTGTGTGTGCATATATGTATGTACATATTGTAGAAACAGCAAAAGAAATGCAAAGACAAGGGAACAACATGTTGTTGTTGTTGTTGTTGTAGTTGTACTTATGGTTGTAGTTCTTGTTGTTGCAGTTGTTTTTTGTTTTGTGCATACAATTGATATTTATTAGTACAGCAAAGTCAAAAACATAGAAAGAGACAGAAACATTCACAGAGTAGGAGAGTGAGACAGGGGCATGGACTGACAAATTTTGCGTGCCTCAAATGTGCAATTATCGCCACAGTTGCCGCCATGCCACACACACCCACGCTGCAAGTGGAGTCTCCCTCCAGACGCTGCCATGCCGCATTTCACTCCTGTTTGACATTTGCATGGCAATGGATGGAGTATAGGGGATTGGAGCATGGAGTATGGAGGATTGGAGTATGGAGTATTGCACTCATAAGGCATACGCATTTGATATAGGCGACATGTAGACGCCAAATGCCATTTAAGGCTTTCCACATGGGGCAATACGATGCCTTCTATGGAATTTATACGAAATGTCAAGCAAATGTCGAGACTTGAAGTTGTGTTGTGGCGCTTAATCCTGATGGCGTTGCTCGTGGTGGTGTCTATTTCGGCCAATTAATATGCGGTTAATGGTGTTAACTGTTTGACGCGCTTATTTATAGGCACAAAGATGCAACTGCAACTCAATTGCATGTTGCAAACGTGATCGCCAAATAAATGCACAGACACTTAGACAGACAGTTAGACAGTCGTTGCAAATTTTGCATGCCAAGTGATGGAGCTGAAAAGATATATCCAATCCAATGGATTGCATAAGAAAACACACATATAAATTCACACACACACACACACAGTCGTATTGGTATTTCGTTGCAAGCAAAAGTGAAGAAAAATGTCTACTGACAGGCCAAAGTATACTATTTGTTGAGTGTTGTGGCAGTGGCAGTGGCACTGGCACATTTCAAGTATCTACACTCGCTATGAAATGTATCTTTTACTCAGCAAAGATACAGCTACAGGCAGTGTGAATAAATATATTACCGTTGAATAAGTCTGATAAATGAATGAAACTGGCACAAAATGTAGCTATTGATTGAATTGAAATGAGTATAATTGATTTATGATAAAAAAAAACATTTTTATGGAAGCATCAACTATTTCCATCCTATAGCAATTATTAAGTATCTTTTGCTTCAAGAACACAACTATAAACACATCTTAAAACATAGTTTAGTCTTAGCTTAAGACTAAATTTAGTTATTTACTGTAAACATTATCATATATCAGAGTTGAAAGTAGCATTGAATGCACAGTCAATCGATTGACTATCAACTTGCATACCTTTTGCTATTGCATTTGCCTGAAAGTTTGCCATTGGTTGCGCTGGCACGTAACCTGGCTAAAAGCATTTGAGCCAATTCCAAAGAGCGATAAGTGCAACAGCTTGTTGATAGCTTAACACATTTTTTTATTACTTTTTTTGTGCTTCTACACGTTGCACGCTGTACAGAGTGCATCAATGGGTTTCTCTGTCAACTTTGTTCGAATCAATTAAAAATTGTCGCGCTAATTGCTGCATGTTTATCAGAAATTGAACGCTGTTAGCTGGTCAGTCGAGGTTGAAGAGTAAACAGTATATAATGTAAAGAGTGGAGAGTGAAGAGTGGAGACAATCATCTCAATCATTTCAATTGAACAATTATGTTGTGAGTTGTACTTAAATGTTGCACTCAATTAAATTGTGCCTTGCCTTGTGTTGCTGGTAGGAAAATGTTTTTCTTTTCATCTCAATTGTGATTAGAGCAAAAAATTCTTCTTACTTCAAGTCGAGTGCCTACGCCCCCAAAATGTCGATTCGCTTCATTGAACTGTTAAGCAAATCAACAGGCAAACAAACGATATAACTCAAATCAACGACTGTCAGACTGACAGAGTCATGGGCGAGTATAGGAACAGGGCTATATCTAGAGGCAGTGCCTGGGCTTGGGCTTGGGCCTGAGCCAGATACATTTGGCAGGAAGTGGCAAATCAGCTCAACCAAAAGAAATCAAAACTCAATGGCCAAGTACCCGCTCCGAGAGAGGCATTTTATGCAAATCACCCACAAATTGCCTGCCACTTGACGTTGATAATGGATTCGTGCCAGAATAAGACTAGGAATGAGAATGAAAATGAGAATCAGCATGAGAATGAGCATGAGAGTTGTAATGGGCAAAGGCAAAGGCAGAAGCAAATGTAATGGGAATAAGAAGTATGGGAATTAGTAGAGAAATTCAAGTATAGGAGTCCTCTCAGCAGCCAAGTATTAATAATTCTAGATGCTCTAATGAACGCAAATGTTTGTCAAAATGTTGACAAGTTAATTGAGCAGAAAATTTACATGTAGCGGCACAACATGAACACGAAAACAACAACAACAACAACTAGCTAAACTTTACAGCTTGGCAAACTAAACTACAGTTATGTATTGTTAAAGTTAAAGTTAGTTACACAGAGCAACAGTAGCTTGAAGCTGAACTCATTTATCAACGTCAACTCAAACCCGCATTATAAACTCAAAGTTCAAAATCACAATTAGCCCAAAGAGTTGACTGCTGATCAATGAACTAATTTATGTTTAAACTATTGTCCAAAACGTTCGATAAGAAAGGAAAGTAAAAGGCAGCATTGCCAATGGCTTAAATCTAATTTTAAGCCAACTTACCAAGCCAAATGTAATACCTTGCCGCGTATCCCGCCGCACACGTTTGACACTTGCTTTAATGCGACTTTAATGAGCTGAAACGATTTTCTTTTGAATCTTCCAAATATTCGAAAGCATTACAAATTGTTTCGAATAGTGGACCAAAATGTAGACCCCTCCTTGTGTGGCATTTAATAAGTATCTTCGGACATTAGTTTCATTAAATTCCAACATGCAACAGCCAACTTTATAGTGCAACACATTATTATCTCTTTTTTTTATATATATGTTATGTCCATATCCAAAACTACTTTTAATGCATTCTGCAAATAATTGGACTTTCTAGCATTAAAGAAAAACAAAAATGAAAATGAAAACAGAAAATATTTTTCTATAGCATTAACTGTGAGATAAATAACTTCCTATAACGTAAATATAGGAAAATTCTCTTAACGCTTTTGCTTTTAATTACTTATATAGAATATCGTATATAGAAGTGAAATATTTAAGCCATTTGCCGTTTCGGTCCATTCGGTTTTTTGCTTTCTATTCTCTGCTCTGTTGGCTGTTTTGTTGCCTCTTTTGTTCTGGCCAAAATATGCTGCGCAATTTTAGCCAATTTATTTATTAAATAAACACTTTTGATTACGGTCAGGTGCGTTTGCGTTTGTTGTTCTTCCTGTGTTTTGTTGTTGTTTTATTATTCGCTTTTTATTGGTTTAAGCAAATTATTTTGCCAACTGCAAAATCATTTGGCCATAACCTAATGCTTAATATTAACTTGTAAAGCTTTTGCCAGTTCTACTAACTCTTTGTCTATACTTGACCAAATGTATTAGCAACCAACTGATAGATGCTTAAATTTTCACTCTTTGTTTATGTTTATTCGCAGCATTCAAAGAATGTGGCTGCAATTTTTCTAACCAAAAAAAAAAAGAAATGTGAAAAAAAAAACATCTGCTGCTTTTAACAGCTTTCATTAACGGGAAATGTTTATGTTAGAGATATGTTGGAATATTGTTTTTGAACTCGTAACACACACACACACCTTTTATTGTTGTGTCTGTGCGTGTGCGTGTGCGTGTGTGTGTACAATGTGCACTTTTGGTAATTAGCAAGTTTGTTTGGCCCTGAAATGGAGCTTTAGTTTGTTTTGGAAGGGCATCGATAAGCAACCACAAAACCAAAAAAAAAAAAAGAAAAATTATATAGCTTATCTTATTGCGAAAATTCAATGAAAAATACAAAAATATAAAAAGAAAAAAATGAAAATGAAAATCAATAATCATTTAAAATTCAAATGGGCATTCCATGAACCGGAAAATGCCGAGTTCTGTAACAAAAGCAGAAAACCGGCAAATGCAAATTGGAAAAACAGATAATGAAAAAGCAAAGTGGGTCTCTGGGACTGCGCCGAGAGTGGGCAACTGGGCTGAGCGTTGAGCCTGAGGAGTGTGAATCTGGGTCTCAGCCTGGTGTTTGGGGTCGCGCAATGCTAATGAAATTAAAAATTGATGCTTTGGGGCCATAGGCGTAAATACGAGTACTCGTATATCTAGGAAAATACTAAGTATATTTTGCCGGGTGTACAAAACAAATGTCATTTAATAAATTGGAAATGTGGGCGTATGGGTGGTTGGTTGAATGGGCGTAGAAGCGTGAAAAGGAAAGAGAGAGACAGAATTGGACGCTTAATGGATGGCTAGTCGAGTAGGGTATACACCAGAAGTGTATAAATGTTTTTGTTGTTGTTGTTGTTGAATGTGGAAAGTCTGGTGTGCATTTCTATGCTTGATTGATTTTGCGGCGTTGGCGGCAAATGTGGCTGCCAGTCCATACAGCCCATAGATCTATAGAGCCATACAGCCACAAGAAAGATAAACGCCGCCAAGTTGCCGCCAACATTTGACGCGTCTTTGATGAAGTTGCCAAAGCGGCATCGATACTCGTATGACGATAACAACGCCGTTTTGTGGTCTGGTTGCTCAATCTTCCTGCTTGCTTGCTGGCTTGGTAGGTTGCTGCAAGCAAGCCGTTGACATCAATTAATTTTATAGAGAAAAATTGACTATCTGCCTTGCTATCATTTAACCATGCAACCAGCCACTTACACAGTCAGCTAACAACTTGGATATGAATTTAATTGCAAATTATTATTATTTTTTCTTCTAATAATTTCCAACTCTTTGCTCCCTGCTGCAACCAAGTCAACTAGTGGGCGTTGGCGTTAACTGTTTGCTATTTGCCTGCAGGCTGGCAGGCAGGCAACAGTTGAAGTTGCCGTCAAGAGTTAGTGCAACATCTTCGCTCTATTTGCGCTTCATTAGTCCGCTCAATTTGTTTCTCTTCTGTTTGCCAATTAATCAGATTATGTCAAAATGTGTCACTGGGTTAATGCAAATATATTACACTGGCTATTCCCCTACCCATACCCCTAGCCATTCCCATTCCCATGGGACTATTCAACTATTACGATTCCCACTTCGAATTCCATTCATTGCCATCAACTGACATCTAACGTCTGGCAGGCGGCATACGGAGTAACTTAGCTGCTTGGATAGTTTTTAAAGATTTGTGTCTGGCATTTGTATTTGTATTAGTGTTGGTATTTGTATTTGTATTTGTATTTGTATTTGTATTTGACGTTTGAAATGCGCTTAGAGCTACTTAATTAGTGAACTGAAGCCAGAAACAATTTTAATCGGATTTAACGATGCAATCGAAATTAAAGTTTTCATTTCAATTCCGGGTTTTATTTTGGTTTGTTGTTTTATGCTTATCTTCGCTTTAGTTATAATTGAAAAATTACAAAATTAATTAAAAAAATAATTTAATTAAAGAAAACATTTTTCTTTCTTTTTGAACTATAATAAAAATCCAAAGAAATTTAATATTTAATTGCATAAAATAAATTTTTTTATATTGAAAATAGATAAAATAAATAAAAATTAAATAAAAAATAATATAAAAAATATTGCTGCAGTGTTTCTCCCATACAATATTCATTGTCTATTAACCTTTATATCTCTGTTAAATCATTTTTTTATATTTATGGCATAAACTTATCCTTACCTGGCACCGCCTAGTCCTTCCCCACTCTGCCCTGCCTTTGCCTTACTCTACCCTGCCTTAGCAACACTTTTACTCTACTTTTGCCCTGCCTCCACCTTGACTCCAATACAGACATCATACAACAGATGATCAGCAATATTATTCACAAAGCTGCGACTCAGTTGTAAATCTCACATCGAGCTGCCTATTTATTCCTTCAATGCTCGACATAAAGTCATTAAGTGACACACCCGCCGACAATGCTGAAATAGATCTCGGAGCATTTATCATTTTTCACAAAAAGAGAAAAAAAAATTGGAAACGAATACGAAAGAGATACAAAGGCAAAAACAAACCTGGGCTTGGTGCAAAAAAGATACAAAAATATAAAACTATGTCTATCTCAATGCGTTTCTCCGTCTCCCACTCTCTCTCTCTGTCTCTGGCTGTAGTTTTGTCTGTATGTTTGTTTGTTTGTATGTTTGTTTGTTGGTTTTTTTTTTGTGTATCTTTTGGGTAGTTGAACTGGGTCTGGCTGTGTTTAATCATCCGTGGCAACTTCAACTTGTTTTGGGCGCATTCGCTGCGCCTCATTGCAGTTCGTGCGCGGAAGTTGAGAAAACGGAAATTGAGCCATAAAATATTGTGACTGACTTATTTGACTGGAATGCTGGAACACTGGAACGCAACCGCGTTGAAACTTTCAAATTCTTTGAATCCATTTCAGGTGCTAACCTAAAAACTTCTTTTCTTTAGTTTCATTTTTTCCCCCTGTCTTTAATATTTGCGTTTGGAGAGAATCCAAAACTTTCGTTTTTCATTTCAATTTTCTTTGTTCAAATATATATTTGTTTTTCATATATTTCTTTTTATATTGTATTATTGTTGGCTGTTAAACGTGTAACACTTATTTTTCGGTAGCTGTACACGTTTTGCTGTAAAAGTAGCACTGCTAACGGGAGAATGCTAATTTGCACGAGTTGTAAAACAACATTTTATAACTCATTAAAAATATTATTGTACTCTGCTTCGTTGCCAAAATTTGTTGCAAGTTTACGTAGGTGGCAAACGCTTAAAGGTTACGCTCATAATGTTATCCTTTTGAGTTGTTTCATTTCTACACCTTTTGCCTTTTGTGAGCTTTTTGCTAGTTTACGAGGTTTTTCTTGCTTAAACTTATTAGGGAAAAATTTTAATAAAATTTGTGGTAAAATTTTGCTAAAATTTGATGATAAATGCCACAGCTTGTTGTGGCTGCAGCTGTATAAAAGGTGTTGCAAAGGTCTACGTTTATTTTATTCTCACTAAAACTTTGACTTGAAGCAACTTCAGACATACTAAAAGCAGGAAGTTTCCGAGGGAATGAGTAAATGATATGCAAAGTTATTTTGCAAGATGATTCAGGACTTGTGCATAGTGGATAGTGGATAGGTGATGGGGGGGAGGGGGGAGGGTTGGATAGAGGGTGCCAAAGAGCTTTACAGAATGTTTAATTCAATTTGCTGTACTAATATTTAACTTGGGTTTTTGCTACTTCCCAAAACTGTTGACAAATGCTAAAAGCCACAAAAAGATTTTACCTTTAAAACTTAATCTAATCATTAAGAGTTGCTGTCTAATATTTACTGCCATTTCTGAGCTTAGTTATTGATTCAATTTTAGTTTATTTGATTAAAGCATATGTCAATAAAACCTTAAAATTATTATTTTCTTAGTTTTAAAAGGCAAATGCTTTCATTCATTTATATATATATACATTAAGACTCATATAAGGTATCGATCTGTGTTGCTTATATATCATTGAGCAAGCTGTCAGCTGCCAAGTTTTAGCGCTAAGCGTTGCCAACTGCCAACTGCCAACTGCCAACACAAAAGCCATTGAGGCATCCGATCCGCCATTTTGTGGACGCCATTGCATTTAGCTGAAAGCCATTGAATACACTTTATTAATGGCTTTATGCTTAGCTATTTAAGGATATGGTTAGCTCACTATATGCCTGGCAGCGGTGGCAACAACTTTCACAGCTATTCCACTGGCTTCTTTGGTTTCATCTTAGTTATCAGCTGTCTGCTGCACTTGCACTTAATTTTATCTATTATGTTCCATTTTTGTCATTGTCTAACGAAAATGAAGATTCAATGCCATAAACGTGTGTGTGTGTATGTGTTGTTATATGTATGTGTGTGCCATATAGTTGTAGTTGGGCTAAGAATGTCAGCCCGCATGGCATCAATAGCAGACAAAAGTTTCAGCCAACTAACCAGAAAGGCGGGCAGGAAGACAGGCGAACTATTACTATCCTTGGTGCTTACTGGCTGTTGTGCTGGTTATCCTGGCAGCCTAGCAGCAGGTGTGGACCAAGCAAAAGTTTAGCACACTCTTCTCTTAAATGTTGTTGGTATTGCACGCAGCTGGGCACTTGGTCTGAAAATGTGATAAAATGATTATAAAATAATTTTCACAAACAAAAGGACATGCATTTGAGTGCTCACACGTAGACTGCTTAAACTCTACACACAATCCTTTTGGCTTGTCCTACCTAAAGCTGCTGCTGATGCTGCTGCATTTGATACGTGCGTACATTTTGGCTTTTAGAAAACTTTTACAAAAAAACACCAACAGCCATTGGTCCGTTCTAAAAGCTGACAATAGCTGTTGTCCTTTTGATTGTCCGGATTATATGTATATATACAGCTTTAACTACATATAAAACCATACATTAATTTGCTCACACACACACGTTTAAATATATATATATATACATATATATATCTATATATATTTAAACCTTTGTGTGGTACTAAGCCGGCTTTAATTGCTTCTTGAATACCAAATTTTAAACCAATTCTAAACCAGCTGCCAACTCTTTACATTTATCATACACAATTTTAGTATTATAAATTTTGTTCTCTGTTCCTTATTTGTTATGCTTGACACATCTTAAACTCATTTCTTATATAGTATATCATAATATCATAATAATTCTTCTTATTCATTTGACTTGGGCAAAGCTGAAAAAACACCTGAAACGCCTCTTCGTACCTTAAAACTCGCTATGAAAATTCACTACGAAAGTCAAACTTAGGCAAAGAATTTCATCTGATTATAACTTACAATTAGTTAAAGAATTTATTAATTTAAAGTGTGTTAATTTCAAATTAATTACTGCAAACTATTAATACATGAGTTAGAGAAGTATTTAAAGTCATTTACATTATCCTTCCATTGCATTTCCTTGCTGATTTTGGCAGTATCCTTCGATGACTCTTGCATCTTATTACGAGGAAATTATGTTTCCATCAATAGTTCATTTTGTTACAAGTTAAATGTTGGATTATACTTAGCTACAGTTCAACATATTTTGAGTATATTTGTATCAGTTAAATAGCAAACATATGTGCTGATATATAAGCATATTAAAAGTAACTTAGAAACTTATTTAATTAAGGCGCTTAATGTTCATTAGAGTTGCATTTGAGTGAAATTCTATTTGGCGCACATAAATTATTATAATTAGTTGCAATAACAACGTTATGCTGAGTGGCATTGGCACAAAAGGAAGCTGCTGACCAGATCCACGTGCTCAGAGGCCATACACAATGCAACAAGCAGCTTCACCCACGTTAAGACAGAATTCTATACAAATTACAACTGCATTTGTATAGAGAGAGCTGTAGGAGGGAGAGGTGCAGCGGTGGGTTGGCAAAAGGAGCAGAAAAACTATATGCTATGGGCGATGCAATAAACAAGTCATAGGGTTCTAGACTGTTGGACCAGTTTCTAAGCCACACGCACACACACACATACACACACACAGAAACACAAACATACACATTGTGTAGACCTTCAATTTGTACAAATACGTGGCAGCAATTTGAGGCAAATCGCTGGCAGGCGAACACACAAAGTGCAGCTAGTACACCGTGTTGCAAGACTTACAAACCAAGTGGCATGAGTTTTGTGGAGTATTGTGGAGTCTCAGTGTGTGTATATTAAGTTGCCTGCCAGCTGATGCAGATCACATTTGCAACTTTATTTATCGCAACGAAAACATCTTGTAAATTTTCCACGTTATTTTCGCCTCAAGATAGTTTTGCCTCAACTGTAGAAAATTCAACAATTGATTCCATTTGCCATTCCACCTACAAAAAGTAGTCGAACCGTCGACGACGAGCGATGCCAAACGAAATTGATATGAAAATTCGTTTAACCAAAATGCTTTTAAGCCAGACGCGCAACTTGACACGCCTACGCCCTAGGGCGCGTCATCCTTGAAACGAAATGAGACTCAGTTTGACCTCCTTCCTATGTTGACTCCTTATTTCTCCCATCGTCTCCTCCCAAATACTCATTGTTCCTGCTGCATTTCATGCTTTGGCCTATTGTGATCATTTGCTTGTGATAAATTGTGCCATGTCTTTTGGCTTTCTTGACTTTTATTACTGACCATGGTCAAAACGCCCGTCAAGCGGTCTTGCTCAAATTTCTATACGATTTTCTGTTTAACTTGGCCCAAATGCAACACTTGCACTGACTGTTGACTGTGTCTATGTATGTAACAACATGGATTTACTTTGTTTGGCTGCATTTCAAGTCACAATTTCTACTGCTGCTGCTGCTGCTGCTGCTGTGACAAGAAGTCGCATTTTATATTTGATATAATTTTTCAACGCCAGTTTGAGTTGTGCATTTTGTGGCACAATCGCTGTGGCGCCTGCTGCATATTGATGTAGTATGTAAGAGAGGGGGCGTGGCAAACGTCATTGTGATTGCAATTTGGCGCATGACGCATGGGATTTGTGTTCCATTACATACTCTCAATTTGAGTCACGAGTCGACAACAGTCAAGAGTCAGCTACAGCTTCAAAATGTGGGCAAAACTGCATCAGATTACAATATATATATATATATATCTATAGGTATATATATATATATCTGTTTCTTATGCGATAAGCTGCTTGAATTTATTGACATTGATTCGTTTAAGAACTGAAATAGAAGTGTTATAAAAAATGTTGATAGTTCGAAATGTTTTGTTGCAGCTAAAAGCGTTTAAACGTATTGATAAGCTGCAAGCGATTAAGCCTTGTTATTGGTGATAGAAAATTATAATAAACGACATATTTATATATTCGTATCAGATAACCCAGTTAAAATTGTTACAAGACAATTTCTCTTGAACAATTTTAAAGTGTATTTATGTTAATTTAAGTCATTATCTTTTGATATGAGTAAAACACAAGCTCATTAGTTAACATGTTATAGTTTCTTGTTATCACCAAGCAGGGATCTACTGTCGACGTAGCCGTTCATTAAATAAAACAAAACACATTTAAAACAAAGGAAAACAAAACAAGAAACATAACAAAACATATCGCATCCTACGCCCACACATTTTCTTTTTGTTTAAATCATTCAACAAAAAATGCAGTTCGGAAACAATTTATGCACTGCAACAAAAACATTGACAATGGAGGCGACACAGCTCTGGGCTGGAAAATTATGCATGGTCGGGCACCCAGAACGAGTAATAAAGGCAGGGAATATAAGGTTGAAGGTAGAAGGTTGGTGGTAGTATGGTTGTTCGTTGTTGCTTGTTGCATGGGGCAACATGATGGCAACAGCTTTGAAAAGCAAAAGCGAAACAGAGCGCAACAATCCAAATAAAGTCCAACAATAGCCAGATGAGATCCAGCATACTATATACATTATATACTTTTGCTTTCAATTCCATTGAATGACCATAAATGAGAAACAAAAAAAAAACAAAGAAGAAAGGAAAAGAAGACTATAATAAATAGAACTGATGAAAATTTCCGGTTGCATACAGACTGAGTATGCAAATAATGGTATAAACCATAAAGGCAGACAAACAGTTCTTAAAGAAGTGCTGCAAGGTGTTGTTTTTATTGCTCTCTGAATTAATTTTCAAAGTTGAATGCACTGTGGCAAGCAGTTGGCTTAAAACCGGCTAAACACTTTGGCATGACAAATTGTCAAAAGCAATCAAAATTGATTACGCGCTGTCGGATTATATATGCACACAGCATGGTACAGTTTATGAAGTTCTCATTTGATTCTAGAGAGCAATCAATATGCAATTATCTAAAGCACGTGCCACAGGTTGCAAATTAATCAAATGTCACTAAAAGAGCTGCATAATTAAACACTTTTCACCTGGTGAGATAGATAGAGAGAGAGAGAGAGAGAGAGAGAGTATACTTTTTCGTTGCATGAATCAGCATTTCTATAGCCTTAAGGCTATAGCTTTGACTTTCCATGCTTGAGTTATTACACACATATTCTTGTCACGGCTTTTGATCAGTCTCTCTTTCTCTTGCTCTCTCCTTATGCCCTTTTGTTGAGCTCTGATCGAAAAGAGATCTCAAAAGACAACTGGAGATCGTGACGAGCTATGAATGTGACCGCAGGCTTTCTATTCGCATTGTCTTCTGCCCAGGGGCAAAGCTTTGGGGCCACTTAATTAGTTTTGGAAATCGTTGTTGATAAATAAAAATAAAAATAAAAATAAAAATAAGAAATGATCTCCAATGTGTTTCTTGGCGCAGGTAAACGGATTTAATATTTCTGTTGCTGCCTGTGGTTTCATATAAATAACCAAATTTAGACAAACTGTTGGATGTTTCTTCTTGCATATTGTTGTTGTTATTTGTGTGTTTTGTTTTATTTATTGTTGGCCAGAAATCGCCATTAAAAACTTTTGCACCAAAGCATGTGCTGTGCATTTTGAGTTAAGTTTGCGTTGAGTTGAAAGTGAAAACATAAAGATTTAAGATATTATTTAAAAAATAAAAATAAAAATGTGCTTGGCATAAATAATAGAATTTAGTTTGAAACTTGAACTGCAAATGAATGAAATTTAACCAATTCTGTGTCTTTATTTGCTTAAAGCAGCTTAAAACTCTCTCGAAATTGAAAGCAAATATTTGTTCATAGTGTTGACAGTTGGCAATCCATTCATTTTTAGCCATAAATAGTTCGCTATATCTTATGGATTTCAATTACCACATAGCTTCAAACATATGGATGGAAAGCCAATTCCACTCAATTCCCAATGGTGCAGAGATTCGCGTGCTTCTGTCTTTTTTTTATCATTTATTTCTACTTTTATCTGTTGCCATGAAAACTATTTGCATATCAAAAAGCAATGACCACCATCCAATACATATTCCCACAGGAGTGAGGCATTCCCGTCAAGCCAAGCAGAGATTTTGTATGCAAGGCAATGTCCCAGAGCAAATACCATATGCATATTTTATAATTTGGAAGACAACAAAGAAACACACAGAGAGAGAGAGAGAGAGAGAGGGAGATTGTTAATAAAGAAAGAGAGAAAAGTGAAATTCATTGGAATTTTCCTCACGTCTCTCAAAGTACATCAATCAAAATTGAAATGCATTTTCTATGTAAATAATTTGTTATGCATTCAAGAATAACAACATCATCGAACAATAGAATAAATTTAATAAAAATTTACTAATTTTTCTTCTTTCACCTGAATGTGGCATTTGGCATTTTGCATGTGGCATGTGCCATGTGCCACAATAAATATAATAAAATATTATTGCAAATAAATTGCAATCAAGAAAAAAACTCGCATGCAAAATTCTGTTGCATGTTTTATGGTCTATAGGCAAAAGCTTTCAACATGCAACTCATTGAATTTACAAAAGAAAGAAAAATGGGTAGAAGAAGAAGCAGAAGTAATGTTAAAAATATTAAAAGCTCTAAAGCTTTAATTTATACATGTCACAAATAAACAAAAAAAGAAAATACGAAGAAAACACAACAACAAAAGTAACGACAAGGGCGTTTGGGGGTGGGGTGTGGGAGAAGCATGTTGGCACAACTAATTAGACACTTGTCATTCGTCGTAATGTTGTAATAAATACCGTTACAATGTCATTACCGGCATTACTTGACGGTATTCCGGTATTTTTGTTTCTCCTTTTCACTTTAGAACTTAACTCTTAACTGGTCGCAGTTACCGTCAGAGTCACCGTCACCGTCACCGTCACCGTCTACCGTCACTAGCAACACGTCGAGTAACGTCTGGGCCGTCTGTCAATGGCTTGTTAGCTTTCTTGTCTCTGTTGAACCCAGTACCCAGGCTGTACGCCTTACCCTCTACCCCTTCTACCAACATATGCCGCACGGTCATGACTTTGTTTAAAACTTTGTTTTGCTTTACGGCTTAGAATTTTAATGAGCTTTCGTCTATTGCGCTTTTTACACTTCATTCTCAAATGTCATCTTTTTCCTTTTCTTTTACTTATAGTTATATGTACTCCCATACACACACTCGTACACACTCACACACATATACCCCAGCTTGTTCTTATTCTTATTTTCTGTGGGGTCATTGCTTAGTTAGTGGGTATTAACAACTTGACACTTTTTTGGGCTGCCTCAAGTTGTGGCACTTCAGCTCTGCTCTAGACGAATTACGCCTTGCAATATAATTACTTTAATATTGTGGTTTATTTTTTCATAAATGTTTAAATATATAAGAATTGTTCTCTCTCTTATATTTACTTTAATTATTACCAACTTTTTCACTACTAATTTGGCTGTTATCATTCATCAACTTTCTTTTGTTTACTGCATACAATTGTGTCTCTTGTATTAGTTTATTATAACTCTCTTGGCCTTCGTTGAAGACAAGAAACTGTTACACACCTTGGAAACTCTCTTATCAACAATGTCACACAACTTGTCAAGAACTTATCTATTGACAAATATTACCCAAAATAATTTACACACGGCCAGCAATTGTGCAAACAAAATGCAGCCGACATCATTTTGTTCCACACAACAAACAAGAGCAACAACAACAACAACAATAATAATAGTAACGTGTTTATTCCAAGATGTTTGGATAATTAACGCTTGATAATGTTTACTGCATATATGTACTGAAAAGGGGGCAGGTGGTAGGGGAACAATGTGAAATTTCGGCGTAATTTGGTGGCTTGTTTGTAGCGTCAATTTGTTAGTCAATTTGGTTGGTTATTTACCCAATACGTTGCCATATTTGTCCAGCTTAAAAATAGTAGGAAAAATAAGAGAAAAAAATAGTTACAAAATTGAGAAGAAGTAGAAAATAATCCTGTCTAACCGGTCTATAAAAATAGAAACGTTCATTACGCAAGAATGTGCCCTAAAACGTTGCAGCAAAGCGCCTAAGAACAACAAAAACCTGAAATCTGCATAGTAGTAGAAAGATTAATTAACCCGCAGCAGCAACAACAAAAACATAACAAACAAGTACGTTAAGAGAAGCAAAAACTAAAACATAACGCAAGCAACAGAACGGAGTGGCAGCAACAACAACAGCAGCAACAACGATGCGACTGTTTACAGAAACAACGCCAGCAGCAATGATGATGCACAGCTCAAGGGATGAGACTGGCGAAATTATAGAGAACGAGCACAAGAAACAAAGTCAATCAGCTGGTAGGGCAGGAGCAAGACGTGTTGCAGCTGGAAATGGAGCTCAGGCTGAATGTGTTGCTGCTGATGCTAACATCTATAACAACCACAACAAGTCAAGGTCATTGGAACGTTATGCAGGCGCACCATCGCATCAGCAACTGCAGCTACAGACGCCGGTGTATGCCACGCCCGCTGGCAGCACACGTAGGCGGTTGCTGTCACCGTTTCGTTCTATGAAACGGCGCAGTCGCAGCAGCAGCAGCAGCGGCGAATCACAGGCCTACAATCATCTGGCAGTGGTGGTGGTCAATGCAGCTGCTGCCGGTGCCAGTAGCCAGGCGAAGGCAAGCTCCCAGAGTGGTGATAGTGGCACTGGCGGCACCGAGCTCGAACATGAACTGGAACTTGAATCAGAACTAGATCATGATCAGGAGGAGCACGATGAGAGTAGTCAACTTAGTCTGAGTTACTCCCAGCTCAGTAGCAGTGGCTGCGATGAGGCGGATGCAGATGCAGATGATGAAACAGTAGCCGCAGCAGTAACACAAACAACTCAACGAATATTGCATGCAGGTGTTGATATGGATGTTGCTATAGATTCGCAACATGTTGCCGACGAACAAAGACGACGCAACATGCTGTCTCTGTATTCATCTTCTTCAGAGGAGCAACTACATTGTCGCATTGGCGACATCACCCTTATGGATGACACCTACTCAAATTGCGATCCACAAAATGATGCGGAACGTATGTTCCTTCAAATTGTCGGCATGTTGCGCGATGAAAATGAGGTTTGTGCCTTCGCTAAGTAACTCAATACAAAATTACATCACAACAATTTGCCTTCCTACTTTCATAGCAATATATAGAGTGTACATATATCCGTTTTCATAACGGGAAATCAACAGACTGACATTTATTAATTAGTATATATATTAAAATGTTATAAATTTTTTTTTAAAATCCTTTTACCTTTGCATTTAAACATTGATTAATTAGCAGCCCATGAAGGATTGCCAATAACTCGTATTAAAATAATTAAACATGTTGCAGACATAATAAAAAAAAGTTGAAAACTTTTTCAATCAATATACTGCACGACTTTTGCCAATGTAATTTCAATTGCAATCTTTATCAATATACCCTTCAATTTATGGGTTATTACTCGGACATTTCAATCCGAAAGCAAATGGAAAGTTATCATTTATGCTCTCAAACCTCCTTTTATACCAATCCATTGATTACTATCAATTACCTTAGAGCCAAATTCATATTTTATTTATATTGAATTGGTTTTGGGTTTTCTATGAAATTTAATAAAAATATTTCAAGTATATTTAATCAATTATTGATATCAATAAGTAATAATAGCTTAACTGAGTATTTCCTTAACTTTCTTTTTGTTGTAGATAGAGATTATTAAATAGTGAAATAATTGTAGAATTTTCTTAAACAATACAAATTCTGCCATATAGAATTCTTCTTACAAGTAATTTTCAAATCGAGGAAATAACTCTCCATAATAATTTCAACTTTTCGTATCGATATAGAACTATATAAATTGTGTAAAACGAACATTTCTGTCAATTAGGAAAAAAGTTAAAAGTGTCAATTAAAAGTTAAACTGATTTGATCGAAATGTCAAAGGAAGTATGTTTGATATGGCATCACCTGGTTAGCTGTTAATCCACTTGACATGGCGGTTGGCAGTTGGTGTCATAAAGCAGAAACTTGTCACATTTCTATGGTAAATGAAGGTATTTTTAATAAGCTCTTGGTATATAATGGCTGCTATAGCACTCAACTTGCTCAGGATGCCATAGAAAGTATGCCGACAGCTCGGCTTGTTGACGTGGCTAACTAAGGAGTTGTATTAGCTGCTGCTATGCCTAGTATATGAACTGGCAAGCAACACGTATTGAATTGCACCGTGTTGCAGCATATTTCATTCTTTTTTTTTTATAAAGATTCTTTTGCAGCAGGTACACATTGTTGGGTAGGGCTAGAATAGACCAAACTGACGACCACCACATTGGTGGCAGCCATATTGGCTTTAAAAGGCTTCCCAGTCCAGAGCACACTTTTACGCATCTTTGAGGCTTTAGCTTTGTTCGTTGATTAAAAGTGAAAAAGTTTTACTGCCACATGCACGGCTTCTAGAAGGACCAGGACAGAGCCACTAGAGGGCAATGCCCTTTTATCAGCAACGTTGCCGCAAAGTTTCTGTAATGACTTCGATATCAAACGGGGACTTGTCTTTGTTGTGGCAACATTGGCTGGCTTGTTGCCACTAATTAGTGCTGACAAAGAAACAACGTTTAGGGTATGTCATGGTGCATATTTATTGTAAACATAAAATAATTGATTGCAACTGCCAATAGCCTTCGGCAAGCAGCTGCACTCTCTCTCTGTGCTGCCTGTCCTGCGACCTCTGTGCCTTGTTCGTATTGCTAATTAACCGGAAATGCACTGAGGTAAAAACAAAGCACTGCCGGCGGTTTTAATTCTGTTATGTTGATGGCTGAAAGGAAATAAAATAAAAATCAATGCATAAAGTTGCAACTTCAAATTTATTTTTCTAATTGGCTAAAACAAGATAGTTATTGCAATCAACAGAGACACAGATAACTTTCTGATTGATTAATGATAATGGATAGATGTTTAGATGAAACCACAAACTGTCTCGATGTAATTGATATAGTTATGCTTACTCACAAAACTCTAACATTTGCCACAACTGAATTGGAGTCATTTAAAAGCAGTTGCTTGCAACCTAAGAGAGTTGCCAAAAACAGAAAAACATACAGGTAAAAGTTAAAGGAAATGCACCGCTCTGGGCATTGTTTATAGTTGTGTTGCTCTTGATGATGACTCTTTGAACTATAAAGTCAAGCCATTCAAACACATGTCAAAGTGGCCGTGCAAGCATTATGGAACATAAACTTGCCCCAGGGAGACGACAGAAAAGAGCAAAGCTTAAAATCAAAAATATCAACTCGAAGAAAACTAAATTATACAAGTATAAATAGTAAAGAAAAATATACAGAAAAAGGACGAATAAAAAAAAAAGAGAAAACTGTGGAAAAGCAAAAGTTGCAAGGTACACAGCAGCAGGAAAATATCTATAACTAAGTAAATGAAATAATAGAGTAAACGGAAAATAGAGCACAGCATGCAGCAACGTATACTGGCAACCTGCTGCCTTGTTGCACTGTGGCAAAGTAAAAAGTTGTGAACAGGTAAATGCATTTTGCTTGTTGCATGCATTTTGCATGCAAAATGGCAGCTATAACTCCAAGGGGACCACAGCAACTCCGCCAAATGGTCTGCCAAAGCGAAATTGAAAAGCGAAAATGATGAAAATGTGCAAAATGAAACGTGTACCATGCGGCAGCAAGCAGAAACAGAAGCAGAAGCAACTAACTTCAACTTCCGCTACCCGTTTTGACTTACAAAGCAGCCAAATTGCCAATGGCAAATGTCAAAGGAACCAAACAGGCGACTACACCTACACAGCTACTCCAATTAAATATAGTCAAACTGTAACAGTAAAGTTAAAGAGCACTTTTAGCATTTAGTGCTAATGAACAGCAACGATACACAAAGCAACACACAAAACACAAACAAGACGCAACTCACAAATTGACAAAGTGTAACATAGGCAAGAAAGAAATGCCCGTTTTTTGCTTTAATTTTATTATAGAAAACCTTTGGTTGCAGCCTTCTTTATATGGCTCCAACAATGGCTACCCATAAAGACATTACATAATTATTGTGGCAACAATGCGAGCAATGTGTCGTATGCGTATTATACATATAATGAAACTACCAACAATGCCCAAAGACACTGCCAATACCAGTGCCAATTAAACAATGCAGCCGAAAAGTAGGCAACGAAATTGTATTTTCCACAATGGATGCCATAAACTATGAATAAGTATATATGTGTTTATATGTGTGTATATATGTTGCGTATGTTTATATGCATTTAGTTATAGTGTTGCTATTGTTAGTTCCTTCTATACTGTCCGGTCTGATAAAGTTTTATGCAAATAGCCAAACAAAGTGTGAAAGAAAACAATGCACAAGACACAATGTGCATAATAAAGACGTGTTACAAACTAATTATAAGTACATATATATAGTATACTATGGCATTAACATGCACACAAACTCTAATAAATTGAACTTAAGCTGCTCTGTTTGTATATTTAATTAGTTTCTTGGTTATAAGCAAAGGTTTTTATTTAAAAAACTACTTTAAAGAGTAGAGCAAAGCCAAAGCAACTCTTTAGAAAGAGTAAGAAAAATGAATTTTATATATTAACTGATTTTTTTATATTACTTTTAATTAAAGCTACCATAATCCTTTTAAGCAATATAATAAAATAAAATAAACTGCTTAAGATGCATTTAACAATTTTCAGTAAAATTTTATACATGCTTCAACTTACAATTACAACACTTATTTTATTAATGGAATTATTTTATCTTAATTACTTACAGAAAATGCGCCAATTCCAGAAAGTTCTGGAGGATTTGAGTTCCCGTGTAGCCTTGGCTGAGCAAACAAAGAACGCCTGGCAGACTCCCACATCTATTGGAGATGCAAACGAACAGATGCAACAGCTGCAGCGGTTAAGGGACAAGATGACTACGGCCAGTGCTTTGCTGGATGACTGCAACGAACAGCAGTCCTTCTTCACAGCCAATCAAGTGTTGGTACCAACACCATGCCTGTCCAAACTGGAGGACTTAAACACACGGTAGGTGTTAACTGTAAGCTGTATCCATCAGCACATCACTTACAAAGATTTTTATTGTTTGCTACAGCATGAAGTTGCTGCAAATTGCAATGGATGAGCGTCAGAAGATTTTATGTCAAGCGGGAGCTAATCACACGCACGAGAATGGCGACGATGGGCGTAATACATCCAACAGTGGCACCATTGGTCCATTACCAAATTTGGGGCAAAGTGTTAAGCCGCCCTGGGAGCGTGCCACAACCGCCGCCAATGTGCCTTACTACATTGAGTAAGTATCTGAAAACTTCTAGCCTTCTAACACGGCAGCCAATTAAGCTTAACCACACCCATTCTTTGCCCCCAAAAGCCATGAACGAGAGACCACACACTGGGACCATCCAGAGATGATTGAACTGATGAAAGGACTGGCTGACCTTAATGAGATTCGTTTCTCAGCCTATCGTACTGCCATGAAACTTCGTGCTGTCCAGAAGCGACTAGGTAAATTGTCCTTATTATCCGCTATTCCTAAAACTTATCTAAACCTTCCGACGTTAAATTTCAGCACTTGATCGTATTTCCATGGCCACGGCATGTGAATCATTCGATCGTCATGGACTGCGTGCCCAGAACGATAAACTTATCGATATTCCAGATATGACTACAGTGCTGCATTCGCTCTATGTGACAATCGATAAAATTGATTTGACGCTAATGCTCGATCTGGCCATCAATTGGATACTGAACGTCTACGATTCCCAGCGCACTGGTCAGATACGTGTGCTCAGCTTTAAGGTGGGTCTCGTCCTCCTATGCAAAGGACATCTCGAAGAAAAATATCGTTATCTGTTCCGCCTGGTTGCTGACACAGAAAGGCGAGCAGATCAGCGACGTTTGGGATTACTACTCCACGATTGCATACAGGTAAGACCTAGATAATCTCAATTAAGAATTCCGTTAATGATTATCTGTAATAGGTGCCACGTCAACTGGGTGAGGTTGCGGCCTTTGGTGGCTCCAACATAGAGCCATCGGTGCGTTCATGTCTCGAGCAAGCAGGTATCTCACAGGAGGCCATTGATGGCAATCAGGAAATATCCATTGAGCTTCAGCACTTCCTTGGTTGGGTACAGCATGAACCACAGAGTCTTGTATGGTTACCAGTGCTGCATCGCCTTGCTGCCGCGGAGGCGGCCAAGCATCAGGCAAAGTGCAACATATGTAAAGAGTATCCAATTGTGGGCTTCCGTTATCGTTGCCTCAAGTGCTTCAATTTCGACATGTGCCAAAAGTGTTTCTTCTTTGGACGCAATGCCAAGAATCACAAGCTAACTCATCCCATGCACGAGTACTGTACAACGGTGCGTATACTTAATATGTTTAAATAAACGCAGAAAATATATAATAACTGTTTGTATTCTATTCTTATCCTCTAGACTACATCCACCGAGGACGTACGCGACTTTACGCGTGCGCTTAAAAATAAATTCAAGAGTCGCAAATACTTTAAGAAACATCCACGAGTTGGTTACTTGCCTGTGCAGAGTGTCCTAGAGGGTATGTATTAAGGATTACTAAATATTATAATCAGTGACTCACACAGATTAATCCACTTCCAGGCGATGCACTAGAGAGCCCTGCGCCCAGCCCCCAGCATACAACGCATCAACTGCAAAGCGATATGCACACACGCCTCGAGATGTATGCCTCAAGGCTGGCTCAGGTAGAATATGGTGGCACTGGGTCCAACTCAACACCAGACAGCGATGATGAACATCAGCTGATAGCACAGTATTGCCAGGCGCTGCCCACAAACAATGGCAGTGCACCCAAGTCACCTGTACAGGTGATGGCTGCCATGGATGCAGAACAGCGTGAAGAACTAGAGGCCATCATACGTGATCTGGAGGAGGAGAACGCTAATCTACAGGCAGAGTATCAACAACTATGCACCAAACAGCAAAGTGGCACACCCGATGACTCCAATGGCATGCAGCACTCCAACTCTAGTATGACAGGTCTAGCTAACCAGGGTGAACAGGGACAGGTAAGTCCAAACTCATGCATACTCTAGCGAATAAATAACTCATGCGACTTAATTGCAGGACATGATGGCAGAGGCGAAACTGCTGCGCCAGCATAAGGGCCGTCTCGAGGCACGTATGCAAATACTCGAAGATCACAATCGACAGCTGGAGGCGCAACTACAGCGTCTACGCCAGCTGCTCGATGAACCCAATGGCGCCACTAGCGCCAATAGCAGCGGATTGCCCAGTGCGGCAGGATCTGCGCTCAACTCGAAGCCAAACACACTGCAGACTCGTTCGGTAACTGCCTCGCAGCTAAACACCGACTCGCCAGCCAAGATGAACCAGCAGAATGGACACTATGAACACAATTCAAGTGAGTTGAAGTTGTATGCTAGCTATATAAGTTATTTAAAGCAAAGTTAACTAGAAGTTAACTATAATTCCTTTAACCTTAATTACTTCGCCTGTTTGCTTTTAACTGATTAATAACTTTGTGCATGTGAATACTTGCTACATTCTTGCCTACATTAATGCATACAGAGGGCATTATGCTGCCTGGTCTCAACAATGAGTTGCAGCAGCATCCACAGTTGGCCAGTCTGGCTGCCAAGCATCATCAGCATCAATTGAGTGGCGCTCTAAACGCACTCCATCAGCAACAGCAGCAGCAGCAGCAACAACAGCAACAGCAACAACAACAGCATATGCAGAGAGGCGTATTAACTGGCAACGGTGGCATGGATATACCAATTGGTGGCATGCAGTCCTCCGGCTATATGCTGGACGATGGACGCCCACCGCCACCACCGCACTCTAGTTTGTTGCAGCAGCATATGAATGGTGTGACAATACTTTTCCTTTGAAGTTGTTGCAATTGAGTTTTGTTTTCTATATTTTGTTTTGATTTCGTTTTTTGCTTTTGCTGTTGTTTGTATCTTTCGTTTCTTTCTTTCTGTTTGTTGGCAATATTATTTTAAGTATGGTCAAAACAATAGAACTAATCTCAAATTTCTTTTGCTTAATTCCCTTTCGCCTTTGCCCACCAACTGAAAGCAGATCATAACTAGAGCGTTTTTGGAATATATGGCAAAGCGGTAATAAATATATATGTGTTGTGATTTCTCCTATACATATTTAAAGCATTTCTTCTATATATATTTAAAGCATTTTTAAATTAAAATTTTATTATTATTTATCAATTAATAAATTAATACAATTATATATAGATGGCGCTGATAACTTGGTTACTGTCATCACGGAGCAAGAGATCGAACAATCTGGCGAGGATTTGGATGATACGAGCAGCAGTACGACTACAAATACAACGACAACGACAGCAACAACAACAGCAACAACAACAAAAACAGAAAAAACTTGCATTGAATTAAATTAAATTAAAAAAAAAACAATATAAAATTTCGATACTTAAAACAAATGCAAGTTAAAACTAAGAAATTAAATCTAAAACTAAGTATAATTCAACCTAAGGGCTGGACTGCAAGCAAATTCAAACAGTATACATACATACATAAATACATACATAAATAAATACATACTTATATACATACATACTACATATACATACAACAATTTTACATATTAATACATTGTGGTACATAAATTTATACATATGAAACAGAAAGAAGAAAACAGTTTAAAAAAAGGAAAGCTAATTAACGCTTTTTTATTAGTTATGAAAAAATATATCAATAGTAAGTGAATGATACATATTAAAAGCTGAAAATATTGCAGAAATATATATATATATATGATATTTATAAGAATCCTCTATATATATATATATATACATATATATACTAAGCATCGGAATAAAACATAATCAATGGCGAGCACATGCAAAAAAAAATGTTATAAACGCACTTTTTCCAAAACAAACAAAAACGAAAATAAAAATTAAAATAAAAATAAAAACAATAAATAAAAATAAAATATTATATATATAAATTAATACGAGTAAAACAATAAATTAAAAATCGAAATTTTCAATTTATTATTTTGAATTTTCTTATTTTATAATTTCATAAAATGAAAACATTCTATAGTTAAATATGAATTTAAGCTCTTCATTTAACATTTATAAGCTATCATTTCAATTTATTTGTATATTATTAATACCTGATTTATATATATATATATATATATATATATATATATATATATGTATTTTGTATTATAATGTAGTATGTGCTAACTACAAGTGTGCTGCAATGTTTTTATTAAAAAAAAAAGAAAAAATTTAGTTTTTATTAAATATTACAATTAAATTAATGCATTTTTATTTACATACATATATACATTTCTTTTTCAGATTTATTTTATTATTTATTTTTTTGAAATCAACTCATCAAACTTTCCCCCCAAAATTAGAACAATATTAAAATAAAGAAAATCTAATCACCCAATGGACCACCTCTTTCTATGCTCTTTACTATCAAATCAAACTCGTAAAACATAGATGGATAAATAAAATCTTCTTAAATATAAACTAGATAAATCAATACAATTCCATTAAATACTACTAGTCAAATTACATACATCCATAATTAAATAAATATATATACATAAAAAACAATAAACAAATAACAATTGAATCGCTTTAAATATAAAACTTATCGTACGATTTTAGATGTCTACAATATATATACATATAAATATCAAATATAAATACAGCAAATTAACTAAGACAACAAAGAAAATATTAAGAGTAATCTATATATAATATATATATTTATAATATGGATCAGACTTTATTCTAACTATATTTATTTTGCCCATAAACTTTCCTTAAGTTTTTATTATAATTTTTAGTTAAATTAAATAAAAGTTAAGTGAATATTACAAGAACTGAAAAATGAATATAAGCAAGTAGAAATTTCTTCTAACATACACACATACACACTCGCACACACACATATATACAATCAGTGCAGAAATACAACCCACTATGGATATTTTTGTAACCAAACCTCCTACCAAATACCATAAAACAGTTAAAACCCTCCGTTTCAAGTTAAAAACAAATGAACCAAAAATGAAGTAAAACAAAATGCTTAAATCAACAATTAGATAAATCTTAATACAGACATATTAATAATCATTAGTAAACATATCCCCTTAAACAATAACAAAACGAACAATTGATAATTAAGCTAACAAATCATCATCATTATACACAAACATATATACATATACATATGTTTATATATATATATATGTATATTAAATACGAATTTAAATGCATGCATGTTACTCGTACTTAAACGTCTTCAATAATATCGGAAAAAAGTAAACAAAAAAGCAAAAATTGCTGATTATCACGCAAACCCCTATTCATTTGATTATATCAACGGTAAAACTGCCAGCTTTGAAATAATTTTATAGAAAATAAATATAATAAAAGAAAAAACTAAATAATAATAATAATTATAATCGTAAACGTAAACGTAATCGTAATAATATTAATAATAATAATGATGAAAGTGAAGCAACTCAAGCATATCCCGAAATAGTCTTCAGTGCATCAAGTGGTTGTCTATGTATAAATTATGAATATATATCTTACTCGTATTATATATATCTATAAATATATACAACTCTATAAAGAAGAAGATAATACAATTTTATACAACTCTTTAACTAGACACAAAGCCAAAAAACAATCAACGAAAACTATACAACAAATCAAACATTGTGTGCTATATAAGCTTCTTATTTTATATTAAAAATACGAGTAGGAAAATATATGTAAAAATTATTTTTAAAAAAAATACAAATTATTGCAACTCTTTGTCAACAACTTTTTAATGCTAATTTAACTAAAAACATAAACTAAAAAATATATAAGTTCAGTTAGCATAATAATTGCATTTATATGCCTGGTTTAAATGCTTAGCAATCCCCTCAATCATTTGCTCTCATTTCTATTGAGATTACACATAAATCATCTCTTAGTAGAAAAACAATTAGATTCTCTCTTAAGCAGGGCTTTACTAAGCTCTAATATATATATTATTATTTAGTGTTAAACTGTGCATTCACACAGTTAAATTCAATTGTACCTATCTTTTGATACCGTTTACTACAAAACTATGGACTATAATCGTATTATATGGAATACCTTAATTAAAGCAGCAAGACCAATGCAAAATTATATTAAATTAAATTAAAATGAAAAATTAAAAATAATTCTATAACTGGAGAAAAGATGAAATCTATAGCGATATCTTAATACATTTCAATCTGTTCTATAAATGGTAGTAACTATAGTATATAAAATTATATACATATATTATATATATATATATATACTACATATATGTGTGAAACATGCAAAAATATAAATATATAATAATAATAATAATAATAATATAATAGAACAACTAAATATATATATAAATATGTAATATCAAAAATGAACATTTCAACGTTTATATACAAGACACACACACAAACATACATATACATTTATACATAATGGATTAATTATACTACCACAAACTATATAATATATGAACGAATATGAAATTAAATGAAGTTGATACAATAAATTGAAAAACCAAAAACAAATTCCCTATAATTAATTGATACTTTTATCTTTAAATTTTATCAATTATTATGTTAATATTTTTATTCAAATAATGTTTTTAATCTTGGCCACTTTTAGCTGTTTATTCTTAGAACTTGTCTTCCGCCCAGACTTTATTATATTTTTGATTATTACTCAGCAGAATTTCCCAGTAAAAGTAGATATCTTTTGGGTAAGTAGCAGAGTAATTCTTAAATTGAAACGAGTCGAGTTTTATGAATTTTATGAAGTTTATTTACCTAAGTTGCGAATTTAAGCTTAAACTTGAAATATAACAATACATACATACTCGTATAGTAAGGCTAAAATAAGAACTTATATATAATAAGCCCATATATACACATATATATATATTTACAACTATATATGAATATATATGTATTGAATGTACGCATAACCAACATCCAATGACGAACACAACAATGGAGATAGTAGACCATTCAGAGAAGAGTTTGAGATAGCTCAGAGTAGAGTAGACAGTTAGCAGTCAAAGGTAGATAGATGCTTAGAAACAGTCAAAGATATACAAAGAATCAAAGATCAAAGTTCGAAGATCATAGATCATAGATCGTAGATCGCTTTCTATTTGCCAAACACTTGTCAAACTCAATGATGATAGTAGGCATGAGGATCACCAGCTGGGTAGTGGGCATAGGGACTGTGGGCAAGAGCTGGATATGCGGCATGGAAGTGGTGAGTGGGAGCTGGCACGGCAACTGGTACTGGTGCAGGAGCTGGAACAGGAGCCGGTGCAGGTGCGGCAACAGCTATGGGAGCAGGTGCTGGGCCAGGAGCAGCATGATGTAAGGCGCTTAGAGCATAAGGATAGGAAAGTAGTGGTAAATGTCCTTTGGGCACTGGTGGCAATGGTGGTGCAGGCGCTGGTCCTAGGGCCAGTGCATGTGGTGCTGGAGCTGGTGCTGCAGGTAGCGGCTTATAAGCCAACGGTTCCTTGCGCACAACAGCATTAAAACCATGATGCGGATCTGCTGTGTAGTCAACAGTACGCTTCGTGCCATCCGGATCAACAACAGAGTAACTACCTTTGACCACATCGCCATGTCTCGTCTCATGCTGGCTCTTTAGATCACCGGTATAGCCATCCTGTACATCATAACCAAAGGAATACTTTGGATCTGCATCATAGGGTTCCGGAGCCACTGGTTTTGGTATTGCTGCTGGTGCTGGTATTGCATATGGCCCCGGCAATGGTCCATGATGCGGACCATAGCCGCCATAGCCATGCAAGGGACCAGCTGGTCCTCCATAATACGGCCCTGGTCCAATAACACCGCCATAGGCTAAGCCTACTGCAGCGCTCAGTAAGATTATCTGTAAGAGTTGATTTATGGAATTTAACTACAGTTATTAAATTTTTAACTAATCTATGATTGTTTTTTTTTATTCACAGTTAATTGTTGCAACTTAATATACGAAATTTATACTGATCAAGCGATATAAACACGATTTAATGTCATTATTTCATTTGTATTTTACAGTTTCTCATTGTTTTCTATCTGAACTATTAAGTTAATGACACACGTATGTGTAATGTGTGTAATGATGCACACACCTTTAGCATTTGAATGCTTAGTTGTCCTTGCGCGTCTCCAATTGGCAATCCTTTTGCCCAAACACCGAACACCACTTATACTGTGGGCAACCAACTTAAGGATTGGTGCAAAACAACAACCAACGCGCTAAAAGATGAAACAACAACTGCAAACACTGCGATGTTGTTCTGGCAATTTATAGTCAAGAGTGGCGTCAAATGTCGCCTGCTTCACATGGCGCAAAAGACCAAGTGAACAATAAACTAATTGAAGATCAGAAGAGTGAGACAAAGATAGACAGAGATAGAGCAGCAGCAAGAGCTAAGCGACCCAGACAGATCATGCCACATGGTGCACAGCACACAACACACAGCAAAACCGTCCAGACAAACAGACTGTGGGACAGACAAATAGACAGCTTAACAACCAGTCTAAGCCAAGACTGGGCAGCCACCTGACGGTGAATCGTGTTTCTGGGTTCAAGCATAGTGCAGCCATTGCATTGGCTTAGAAAGGTTATTCTTCCGCCAAACCATTTAAAGGGACCCAACAAAACAAAAAAAAAGCACAATACAGCAAAAACATTTTGCAGTTGTTTTTAACATTTGCTGTTTGCCCTTTCACTTTTGCGCCATGTTTGTGATTCGTTTAGGACTTTTGCAATTATTTGCAAATTTATATAGTGTATATAACTGCATTAACACAATTAAAATGTTAAATTATAACTGGCTAGGACATTTGACCAAAACTTTTAAGCCGCATAATTACTGCCAGTTTCAGTTTCAGTTCCAGCTTAAAGCAAATGGCAACCGGCAGCTATGACAACGACAACACCATTCCCGACTCGTATGCTCAAAAGGTCAGACAGCCGACAATTAAATTACAACAAACAAAATGTCTGGCTTCGATCTGGCAGCCACTACATGGAGCAAAAGGTCAACATGCCCAACGGTTAACTAAAAAACACATTTGGGCTCTCTTGAACCTCTATAACTTATATAAAACCAACAAACAGTAGACAGTGAACAGTAAACAGTAACCAATAACCAGTATACAGTATTCATTATTCAGTATTCAGTTTACAGTATTCAGTTTACAGTATTCAGTACTCAGTCCCAATCTTAAGCTTCCAATCCTCAGCTCACAATCCAAGACAATGCCAATAAGAATAATGTCATTAGTTTCATGTTCGCTTTTTAGCGCTTAATTTATGATCACAAATTTGTTGCAGGCCACAGAAGTACAAGGTATTGACAGTTGCACAGAGTCTTTGTCTATGGCTCCCAATTTGGTATGAATATAAGTAAGAGTATGAGTGTGAGTATGAGTATGAGTATGTGACGAATATCGATAAAAATCGTGCTATTTACCGTTATAGGATTTGCTGTTAGCATTTTCCGTTTGAAGATCAAAGCAATTGATCAAAACAGTTGTCGTTACTCTCTACTCTTCCCCAAAGCCTTAACATTTCAACATGCATTATATAATGCAATAATCAAACTTAAATTTATATACTCTAAAATAATGTCTTTGGCTTGTTATAATATTATGTATATATATATATATATAAGTAATATATGTATACTATATATGAATATTACAAATTCCATAGGCAAACTGTTTGAATTTATATTTTCTTTATTTTTCAAGCCAAGTTTCTATTACATCATTTATTTGGAATAAAAAGAAACTATATATTTTTCTTTCCCAGTTTTGTAGTTGCAATAAAAATAATTTTCTAATAACAATTAAAAAATTTTATTTATTATACTCTAAAAGATTTATAATCAAATTGATTTCATTCTATAAATTTCATTCAAATTGAATAGCAAATATAATAAGTATTCAATCAGTTTTCTTGCTTGAATTGTGTAAATATAATTCAGTGTGGCTTTAGGGTATTTGGCAATTCGACTTTATTATAGTAAATAATTCAAGTGACTGTTTAATGTACAATTTAAAAATATATTACCTTTCGCTTGTTCTTTATTCTATCAAATCAATGGACATTATTGAATTTGCCTTTCAATTGTTTATTGTACCCATAGCAACTGCTTAAAAAAGATTTTCTGCTGTCAATTAATTAACATAAATATATATATATATATATAATGTGTACTTTATAGATATATGTATATATATATATATATTTATATATATGTATATAGGTATATAACTTAACTATTCTATAAAGTAACACGTGTTATAGAATTTATACCCAATCAAATATGCATTCTTATAGATTGCAGGGTATATTGCAAGTAAGTGGACTCTGATTGTATTATAATTCTAATTTTATGGTAATTGGCACGCTATGAACGCTGATTTGAAATAAAAAATGAAATATGTTTTGTAGTGCGTTGGTCTTGCGGTTTTTGTTTATTATGTAGTTGTTGTAGTAATTGTTGCAGTTGCAGTAGTCTGTTACCAAACACAAAGCAGTTGACAATATGGTACGGAGCTAAGGAAATGAAATCAGCTGTTTTATAAATTTGAAATTGAAAACATGTATACTAATAGTTTTTACCAGCTTTATGGGTGTTAAAAATAATCTCAAGAGCTCTCAGTCATTTTCACAATTTTCATTTCGTTAGTTGAAGTCGAAGCGTTAGAATCATGGATTTTGGCGATTTGTTGGAAAGATGTGGCAGCTTTGGGCGTTTTCAATATGTGATACTATTGCTATATGGCTATACAAATATACTCAGCTCATTGCACTATTTTTCCCAAACTCTTATCACATTTACACCGGAGCATTGGTTTGTAGAGTGCAACACAGTTGGAGCAACTTTATCAAAGTTTAATCTTCATCTTAAGGTGCTATCATGACGATTTGCTTAATCGAAATTTATCAGAGATACGTGCGATATATAGAAATATAACACCCGCGTCCTGCACTCTACTAAAGGGAGTAGTCAATGGAACAGGTGTTGTAGCCAAGACTGGCCACTGTGAGGATTGGATCTTTAAACGGCAACATGGCTATGAGAGTATTACAACCGAGGTAATCCATATAGATACATCATTAATGGAAGATCAGCAAATGTTTTTTGTGTCTTGTAGTTGAAATGGGTTTGTGATAAGTCGCATCAACCTGCTGTAGGACAATCGTTTTTCTTTATTGGTTCAGTTGTTGGAACCATTATATTTGGTTATCTATCGGATCGTATTGGACGACTACCAGCACTACTGATGGCCACATTGGCAGGCGCATCAGGTGACTTATTGACCTCGTTTGTTTATAGCTTTCCGCTTTTTGCATTTTCACGATTCGTTTCTGGATTATCCACGGACACCATGTATTATCTAATGTATATACTAGGTAGGTTAAATAATTAGTTTAGTTACAACTGTTTTTCTCTATTTAATTTATTTATTTTAGTATTCGAGTTTCTCAGTCCACAACAACGTACTTTTGGTCTCAATATAGTACTTGCTTTATTCTACTGCTTTGGCTTGATGACATCGCCCTGGGCTGCCATCTGGATAGGTAATTGGCGACACTATCTTTGGCTTGCTTCCCTTCCAGCACTTGGAGTACTTATATATCCATTGTTCATCTGTGAAAGTGCTCAGTGGCTGCTTACCAAGAAGCAATATAATCGTGCCTGCCAGTGCCTAAAACGGGTGGCCAAATTCAATGGACGCAAAGTGGAGGATTCAGTGTTTGATGATTTTATTAAGGATTGTATGGAAAAGTCAAAAACTGAAGACCTCGCAGCGGATAATGATACTTTTATGGGTATGTTCAGGACACCAAGACTACGTCGATTCACCTTGACCTTGCTCTTTAAATCGTGAGTCCAGAGTAACTGGAATTGTATATAAATGATTCTATATGGAGTAATATGTTCTATAGAGTCATCATTACACTGGCCTATGATGTGATCAATAGAAATATGGAAGGTCTAGGTACCTCTCCATTCAAGCTATTCTCTTTTACATCGATCAACTATCTGCCAGCTGGAATCACGATTCTTTTGCTCCAAAATAATATTGGTCGCAAAGGAATGGCCTGTGGAGCCTTTTTGGTAGGCGGCATTATAACCACGGTAACTGGTTTCTTGATTGCCTTTTTAGATCCAAAGGAGAATGCGCTGCTGTTAGCTATAATGATTGGACTAGGACGTTATGGTGTCACAGTGGCATTTGATGCAGAGATTCAGTATGCAGCAGAGATAATACCAACCAGTGTACGAGGACGAGCCATATCTAATATACATGTACTGGGATTAGCCTCCAATTCGCTCGTGTTTTTTATCATTTATCTGGCAAAGTTCTATAAGCCTTTGCCATCGATTTTCATTAGTTTTCTAATGTTCATTGGCGCTGGCTTATGTGTAACGTTGCCTGAAACATTAAACAAGTAAGTATAAAGTAATAATAATAATAAGTAATAACAATAATTATGATGTTTTATAGAAAGCTACCTGAGAATCTTGCTGAAGCAGAAAGTTTTGCTAAGGGAGAACCTTTTTTCTCCTTCAAATGCTACTATAAACGTCGTCATAGCTCACAGAGCGCGACTTGAACCCTATTATTTATATTAAAGTTCTATTTAAATTCAATATATACTTAACTAATTTGGCTGTAAAACTCACAAATTAAGATATAATATTACCTGCTTTAACAACAAAAAAACATACTATGTATGTTTGTATGTAATTGCCACAGTAAATAAGCCACTAAAGCGATATATATGTCTAGATGATTGACGAATTAACGACAGAATCACCCCGAACAGAATAGCAAAAAAACAAAGTAAGTTTTTCTACTGTTATTTTACTAAAACAATAAACTAAGATTAATAACAGCTGTTCAAATTGTACAAAAATTCGTTATGATTATATAAATGTATAAAAAATATTTGAGAGCTTAATCAACAAACTATTTCCTTTCCAACTTTCAGAAATACTTCACGAGGTTGTGGAATTTCTCCGTATGTATACTTAGGTGTTAATATTATAATACACATATACATATATATATATATATATATTAACTGTTATTATTAAAAGTGTGGCTATATAAACATAAGTAACTAACAGAAGCTTTATCCTTTAATAACACAACGGGTATTTCTGGCTAAGAAATGCCCTAACCACATTTCTATCGACAATCTAAGCGCCTTTCATAACTGCATTAGATACACAGTAGATTTTGTTATAGTTAAGATATATAGTATATAAAACATAGTATATAGTAATCTGATGTTGAAAATTGTATATAAGAATTTGATCTGCAATTTCACAGCTAATAAATGGTTCAATGTAAAGTCCACAGTGTACTCCTTTCTGCCAGATATAATGAGTTAAGACTCTACCTGGTTTTATATATTTTTCCGTAAATTTAAATTTATAATTTATATGTGCAAATTTAAATCATATGTGTTAAACTTAATTATTTCGGATCGTTGCACACATATTTTTCATATATTTTTTTTTTTTTTTTGGTATTTTGAATCATTTGCTTAAATATATTTATATATATAAATATGAGTGTTTATAAAAATAAATATATAGTATCAAAATACTACGTTTGCCTTTTGCAAGTCATTTGCTTATACAGCTGCATGATAACCTGAAAGAGAAGCGTAATAACACAAAATACAAAAACAAAAGCGAAAATAATTTAAAAATCGACCAAACAATAAATAAATAACACTTAGAGCACCGAGTTATAAATATCCTTTCTAATCTATTATATAAATTTGATATAAATTGGGAGATCTAAGGAAACTATAATTATAAATTTATCCATATTTGTATATATAAATATATATCTAAATTATACTATAGAAAATTGCAACAGTTGCTTAACATTTGATGATTACACAGTGCTTGGGTATAGAGTATAATCCACCCACTGACACGCACAAACAGTTGTGTCTACGTCACATATAGAAAAAAATAAAAAAAAAGAGAGAAAAACAGAAAATAAAAATAAAAAATTTAAATGATTTTGTTAACTGTTAATGTGATCGCATCGCATGCGAAATTATATTCAGCCAGCCAAAACGCAACGATCGAAAATATATATATGGTTATCTCTCTAGGAAAAAAGCAGCCCCAAAACCTACTATACACTTTTCAATTGCATTTCATTTTCGGTACAAGTTGACAAATAGCAATGCAACAGCCGACGACATTTAGTACTGGACTTCAGTGTGTTACGGAACAGAATCGGAAAAAGTTTAATTAAGCTGAACGTGTAGATATATATTAAGTGTGACAGTGAATCCCCTAAAATATTTTATTATTTCATTATTATTTGGAATTCCATTCACTTTCGTTCTTCAGCTGTTTTGAATTGGAAAAGCTGTTGCTTATCGTTGAAATTTCAGAAAGCATTTCCATTTGTAACTGTACAAATAATTAACTTAGGTCACTTCATACTATTTTTTATGAAGCGGTTTCTATTAGTCAGCATAAACACTCCAGGAATTATATAACTGCATTTGATGTAACTCTGAAAACTAATGAATATTCATATATATTCATATTTGTGTAGACAGCAGAGAGTTTTCAGAGTTATTATTATAAATTTAAATATTTAGCAAGCTTTGCACTTATATAAGAAATAAATAAGTATTTTGATAAAAAATTATATAAAAGATTAGACACTAAAAAAACAAATTAAATAGAATATAAATACAAGTGTGTGTAAACAACCATAAACATATCCAAATGGATACACTCAAACTTATAACTCTATCTTAGAGCTATAAAATATAGAAAGAAAAAGAAATTTTCTTTAATTTTTATGTGCTATAAATAATTGAGTTTACTTTAAGTAAGACGTTTCAGTTTTTTAAAACCTTGTAAAAACTGTCAAACATTTTTTATGAAACTTTTAATTTGCTCTGATTATATCTTACTCTGAGATTTAAATGAGCTAATTGGTTTTTTTACAATTAAATAAATTCAACGAGACGCGTCAAAAAAAAAAAAACAAAACGCAATAAACAAAACCATATCAAATGCAATGAGATGCAATAACAGTGGTGCCGTCAGTGCAGTTATAAGTTAAGGCCAGAGGCTAACTTGAAGTAAAACCAATATTGAACTCAATGATAGAGGTGACTATTAACTGCTGTATAATAGTGTGAATGCCTAGAAGTCACAATGTTGGAAGTGGATAAGATATTGGCCAAATGTGGCGACTGCAGTCGACTGCAACTACTGATGCTGGTGCTCTTCTGTCTGATCAATTTGCTATCATCGATGCATTATTATTCACAAACTATAATCAGTTTTGTGCCGAAATATTGGTAAGTTACAATGCAATTTTAAATACAACTACTTCTACTTCTACTTCCTGTAGGTGTGCGGATGGCTTAGAGCCAGGCTATCGTGCACCAGCTACTTCCAGCTGCAAGCCCCTGACTAATGTCACAAATAGTTGCACGAACTATAACTATGAATTTTATATGGGATATCATAGTTTTACAAGCGATATGAATTGGATATGTAAGAATGAATGGAAGTTGACCCTGGGACAGTCCGTGTTCTTTATAGGCTCTGTAATAGGTACCTTGCTATTGGGATATCTTGCGGATATCTTAGGAAGATTGCCTATATTGATTGTGGCCAATTTGATTGCCATGTTGGGTAATTTGCTAACAACTTTGAGCACAAATCTACCGCTGTTTTCGTTGTTTCGATTTATTTCTGGTTTCTCGACGGATAGTAACTTCCTAATGATGTATATATTGGGTAAGTTGTTATAGCATCATTTTCTTATAATTAAATTGTTCTTATATTACAGTTATGGAGTACATGCGGCCTTCATTACGTACAGTTGGTCTCAGCATTTGCATTGGCATCTTTTACTGTTTAGGCTCAATGGGTGCGCCCTGGATTGCAGTGTTAACTGGCACCTGGCGGAGCTATCTGGTGGCTACCTCAGTGCCATTTGCTGTGGTTCCATTCTTCTATTTCATTGTGCCGGAGAGTGTACAATGGTTAATATCCAAAAAGAAATATGAACGTGCAGTAGCTTGTCTCAAGCGAGTTGCCAAGATTAATGGAAGAAAGCTTGAGGATAATGTCTATGAGGAGTTCATTGACGAATGCAAATTCAATCAGCAGTCTACAAAGACTACACCGAATTTGATAGATCTGTTCAAGACACCACGCCTACGACGAAATACACTTATATTGTTCTTTAAGTCGTGAGTACACAGTTGCAACTAGCACTTCTAAATGGCTCACTAATTTACAGTTATATCTGCTTATCCAATCTACGGCCACCCACACAACAGCATGGTCATTACACTCTGCTACGATGCTGTTTCACGAAATGTGCAAGGCCTTGGCATTTCGCCATTCGTCATGTTCTCATTGAGTGCTAGCACAATATTGCCTGCTTGCCTGTTACTTATTGCTCTGCAAGATCGCATTGGACGCAAGGCAATGGCTTCTATATCGCTACTGCTCAGTGGCATTTTCATTTCGGTAACCGGCGTTATACTCTTTGTGGCAACCAGTTCCACTCAACGAAGTAAGTAGAAGCATAGCGTATACATTTATATAATGATCAATTTAATTATTTTAAGTAATTAATTTATCTTATTTTCTATTGTAGATAAAGTTACTTATATTAAGTTTTTACTATTATTCTTAATTTTAGACACCACTCTACTAGTTACACTTTCTGTAATTGGTCGATTTGGAGTCACAGTAGCATACAATTCAGGTGCACAATATGCAACGGAACTTATTCCCACCTGTGTGCGTGGCCAAGGCGTAGGAGCAGTACATGTGATGGGATATGCATTTACATTTTTCAGTGCATATATCTTGCATACACGTTCTATTTTTCCACCATTGCCAGAGATTATATTAGGTATAATTTCACTGCTGGGTGCCTGCTTGTGCCTGTTGCTGCCGGAAACGCTGAATCGCACATTGCCCAATTCACTGGAGGATGGTGAGAACTTTGGCAAGAACGAGCACTGGTATACATTTGGTTTTATGGATCGTAAAACGGAATCGGCAGCAAGACTTGCATCAGGAAATGCCAGGTCCCTTACAAGTTCTACCAATTCGTCCATTTACTATTAGGTACAACTTTTAGCACGTATACTGTATAAATGTTGAGAAGGTTAGCATACTTTTAAGCGCCTCTTTAAATAGAACTATCTATGACGACAACGAACATAGTTTTTATAGCAGCACTAACAATGTATATATAAAAGATAATAACTATTTACAGATAATTTAAAACCACAAATTGTATATGGTAACCCAACGAATATTATCGAGATTAGATTAATTAAACTTAGAGTTAATTTATGTGTATAGGAATTCCTTTTATAACAATACCATCACCTAGAATAGACATATAGAAAATGCAAAACTGCTTGTCATGTAATATTGAAATAAGGATTTGTATCAAAATAAACCAAAGCTGAATTGCAATTTTGTTGCACAATACAATACAGTCGAATTTTAAAAATGTTAATTAAAAATATCAAAATAAGTAGCTCCTATATTTTACAATATTTTATGAATAAAACGAATTATCTCCGACCCAGCAACAATGTAATGATGGTATAAATACACATTTTGATATGATAAATAATAATTTCGGATAAGTTTTATATAGCATATCCGCTTAGCGAGTATCTGGCAGTGCTATATAGTTGGCAAACCATGGTAAATTTTGCTACAGAATACAAAGCATAGAAGTATTACCCTTACGCTATATTATCTAAAAATATGTGTATCTGGGTGCTAAAAACGGGTTGCAGAAAGCTTATTATAACAAACATTTTACAACTTTGTTAACTGATAAAACTAAGTCTCCAGATTAAATAGGAAAGCCTGTTCCAGACGATTTTAAATTACATTAGCCCTGTTGGATTGCTGTTTGCACAGATAGACCTACATACATACGTAAACGTATGCTGATACCTGATTATCTATACAAATGAGAATACTAGCATTGAATTTCTGGCAAACACTCGCTGACCAACAAGCCAGGCAGACGTTAGAGAACGCTCCAGCATCTATATGCTGAGTATATAATTGGCATGGATTTCGAGAATACGTTAGAAAAATGTGGCAACTTTGGACGCTATCAGTTCCTGCTACTTGCACTCTTTGGCTATTCAAACATATTGTCTTCGCTGCATTACTTTTCGCAAACTATCATCAGCTTTACACCATCACACAAGTAAGTTTAACTTGAATGTATTATTATTATGTATTATTATTGTATTTATTATATATAAATATAATATTGTCTAGATGCATCTCGGCGGATTCAGATGTATTTAATACATTTGGAAATAACACACACACAAGCACTTGCAGCTATATAGATTGGGACCCAGTTTCATTAAGTAATCGGACGACCAAATGCGAAGCTTGGGAATTTGAACGAGAGAATGGATATGAAAGCGTTACATCTGAGGTATGTTCACCCTAGAAATAGGCAACAATAAAACTCATAAATTTACATTCGCTTCCAAAAATATTGTGCACAGCTGGAATGGGTTTGTGATGATGGTTATAAAGTGGCAGTTGGTCAATCCTTTTTCTTTGTGGGCTCTGTTTTGGGCACCATATCTTTTGGATATCTAGCGGATCGAATCGGAAGATTACCTGCCTGTGTGCTGACCACTTTGGTAGGCGCATTTGGTGATTTTGTCACTTCATTTGTACATTCATTGCCATTATTCTCAATTAGTCGATTTTTATCTGGTCTTTCTACTGACACACAGTACATTCTTATGTATATACTAGGTAAGTTTAATGCTGTAAGCCACATCTTAAACAATTTATACAGTTTTCTTTATTTATGTTGCAGTATTTGAGTATCTCAGTCAAAAACGCCGCACACTAGGGCTGAACATTACAGTGGCTCTCTTTTACTCTGTGGGCCTAGGGATATCACCATGGTTAGCTATTTGGGTAGGCTCATGGCGTAACTATCTACGAGTTGCGTCACTGCCGGCACTTGGCGTGCTATGCTATCCCTTCTTGCTATTCGAGAGCGCCGAGTGGCTGTTGACCAAGCGCCAATATGAAAAAGCTGCTCAATGCTTACGCCGCATTGCCAAAATCAATAAACGTGAAGTAGATGAGTCCGTTTTCAATGAGTTCATTAAGTACTATCATGAGAGGGCTAACGAGGACCAGAAAACTAAATCCGATACATTCATGGGAATGCTCAGGACTCCACGCCTACGCAAATATACTATAATATTGTTGCTGAAGTCGTAAGTTTTTGTCTTTAATAACCAGAAGCTACTTAGGAACAACAATATATTCTTACAGCATGATTATAACTGCTGCCTACGATATAGTCAGCCGAAACATGGAGGGTCTGGGCACATCACCATTTCAACTCTTCTCGTTTACAGGCATTGCAGTGCTGCCAGCTGGATTAACCATAATGTTATTCCAGAACTATATCGGTCGTAAGGGCATGGCCTGCGCTTCCCTATTTGTAGGCGCTATAATAACTGCTGTGACTGGCTATTTGGTGGGCACTTTAGATCCATCCAAGCACTCAGTACTCCTGGCAATAATGGTCGGCTTAGGTCGCTATGGCTGCGGTGTTGCCTTTGATGCAGAGTCTCAATATGCCTCCGAGCTAATACCTACCAGTGTACGTGGGCGGGGCATGTCCAACGTACATGTTGTGGGATATGCCTTTGGTTTCTGTAGCTCGTATATCATATTCTTGGGCACCTACTATAAGCCACTTCCATCAATTTTCAACAGTTTGTTAATGTTTATTGGTGCGGGCCTATGTCTAACCTTACCGGAAACCTTAAACAAGTAAGTGTACATCAAATAATGTTTAGTTATGTATAATAATATATATATATATATATTTTATAGAAAATTACCTCAGACACTGGCGGAAGGTGAGACATTCGGCATCGGCGAAAAATGGCATTACTTTCCCTGTTTTAGCAGAAAGAGAGAGTTAAATGATGCAAAAGCTACAGCTGCAGCTATTAAATGCACTCAATCTACTCCAGCTACTCTTAGTACAATAGTATCAAAAGAATAACTATAAAAAATAAAGCTTTTATTTATTACTTTTATCTCTTTTATTTGTTTTATTTGTTCTACATTATACTATGGCGCCTAGCCATATGGCACTCGAGGAATATAGTTTGAGTTCAGTTGTAATCGGATGATCGTTTTATATAAAAAGATATTTATTAGAGTATTATGATTAGGGCTATAAATGCATAAACTAAAGCTAAGCTGTGAAGTAGACGTCAGCAATGAACTTAATGACATAATCCAAGTCTGTTAGTAGTTATGTTTAGTGGGATTATTAGTCATAATTTGCCAATTGCTTCGAAGGTTTTAGTAGTAATTTGTTAGCAAAAAGATTGAGGTTAACCATTAGGGACAGTATAGGGAGCAATTAAGCTGTAATCTATATAGTATACTATAAGTATATAATAAGTACATTTAAGCCGTACAATAAAACTGACTCTAACGGTAATTCCTATGAAATGTTGACAATACAAGGCGTGACTTACAGCAGACAACGGTGACATTACTAACTCTAGTATAAATCAAAGACAAAGTAAACTGGTGATTGCCAAAAAATTAAAGAAAAATGTATGAAAAAAATGAATAAAATGTTAATCCAATAAGAAAAAACACTCGTTAGCCAAGTGTCTTAGATGCTTGGCCAGGTTAAATGCCTGATAAGCCAACTGGAGAGAAATACGCATTTAGATGAAGCTACTGCTATTTAGAAAGTTATACAGTGAATTCTTAGTAACAGCTACTATGTTAAGTGATTATAATAAATTGATAACTACCCAATACACACTTACACCATACTAACGGATAAGGCCAATTCTAGGCGCCAAATAGCGAAAAGTTTATTACAGTTGGTAACACGCTTTACATACAATGTTTTCACTTGTATTGTTTATAAAATTTATATATAAAAAATTATAAATCTAATTTAAAACAAATTACTCAAATATAACTAAACGCGTTGGTTACAAATAGAAATCAACAAAGCTTATTGAAGGAGAGAGGAGGGGGCTCAAAGAGAGATTCTGCCATAATTACTCTTAATGTATGACTTCTGTATTTGTACAAGTCTCAAAGTATTATAAGGTAGCAAAGATAGCTGAAGTCAATGTTTGCCAGTAATCTTTTGGGGGAGGGGGTTGGGGTAGGCTTTTTGGGGCTATTATACTATATAAGGCAGCAACTAGAAAGCACATTATCATAAAATAAAGCACATTTGCTGCTGCAACATCATTTGGCAGTTAGGAAAGTTCAAACTCGAACTGTTGAGCCTCGAGCATGTAGCTAACTCGCAGTTACTTCTACACATATATAGATATAGCTCTAGATATATATATATATATAAACTTTTTGTTTTGTTTCTTGTGTGAGATTAAAGTGTTAAAGATTATAAAATGGATTTCGATCGTGTATTGGAAAAGTGCGGGAATTTCGGCAGATTTCAATTTGTTATACTTATACTATATGGTTATACGAATATATTGAGCACATTGCATTATTTCTCTCAAACATTGATCACATTTACTCCAGAGCATTGGTTAGTAGTTATATGTGTATATGGTTAACTGGAAACTGTTTAACTTGAAGAAATATTTATAATACAGGTGTTTCCATGAAGATCTGAATGGTCTTAATGCGGAATCAATACGTTCCATTTATTCAAATGTAAGTGAACCCTCCTGCACACTACTACATGGTGTAATCAATGGTACGGCTATTGAAGCACCAGCAGGTGAATGTGAGAGATGGATTTTTGAGCGTGAAAGTGGATATGAGAGTCTAACAACTGAACTGCAATGGGTCTGTGATAAGTCACATCAATCTGCCCTGGGTCAATCGTTCTTTTTTGTGGGCTCCGTTGTGGGTACCATAACTTTTGGTTATCTGGCAGATCGCATTGGGCGTTTGCCTGCCATGCTAATGGCATCTTTGGCTGGTGCCTCCGGTGATTTTATGACCTCTTTTGTACACACACTTCCTTGGTTTGCTTTCTCAAGATTCGTCTCTGGTCTCTCCACCGACACCATGTATTATTTGATGTACATTCTGGGTAACAATCACATATACTCTTTTGTACTCAATTCTATATTCTTACGCTTGTTTTTGTTAATATATTGCAGTGTTTGAGTACTTGAGCCCGGAACGTCGCACTTTTGGTCTTAACATCATAATGGCGCTTTTCTATTGCTTTGGACTGATGACGTCGCCTTGGGCTGCCATCTGGATAGGCAACTGGCGCCACTATCTTTGGCTTGCCTCATTGCCTGCCCTTGGTATTCTGGCCTATCCACTGTTTATCTGTGAAAGTGCTCAGTGGCTGTTGACCAAGAAGAAGTATGATCGGGCTGTAAAGTGTTTGAAATGGGTAGCGAAATTCAATGGACGACAGGTAGAAGATTCCGTCTTTGATGAATTCGTTAAGCATTATCGGGAAAAGATGAATGAAGAACAAAAGTTGACCAAACATGAGGATACATTCATGGGCATGTTCCGAACACCAAGACTCCGACGCTTTACTTTGACACTGCTGCTAAAATCGTAAGTTATATATTGAAGATAGTTTTGATCAATTATTATGATTATTTATGTATAACAGAGTCATCATTACACTCTCCTATGATGTAATCAATCGAAATATGGAGGGTCTAGGTACTTCTCCCTTCAAGCTATTCTCTTATACATCGATCAATTATCTGCCAGCAGGCTGCACAATTCTACTACTTCAAAATATAATAGGCCGCAAAGGCATGGCCTGTGGTGCACTTTTGGTAGGTGGTTTTATAACCACGATAACGGGTTTCCTCATAGCCACGTTGGATCCAAAAGAGAATGCACTGCTCCTAGCCATAATGGTCGGATTAGGTCGTTACGGGTCGACAGTCTGCTATGATGCTGAGATTCAATATGCTGCCGAGATAATACCAGCCAGTGTGCGTGGACAAACCATATCCAATATACACGTTGTGGGTTTGGCCTCCAGCTCATTGGCATTCTATGTGATCTATTTGGGTCAATTCTATAAGCCACTGCCATCAATGGTCATAAGTTGCCTAATGTTCCTTGGAGCTGCACTTTGTTTGACACTTCCTGAAACGCTGCACAAGTAAGTTATAAATTTGATTGTTATTTGCTGTCCATTCTTTGATATTAAAAATTTTATTTAATTTCATTTAGAAAACTACCTGAAAATCTGGCTGATGGTGAGAAATTCGCCATGAATGAGAGTTGCTATTATTTCCCTTGTTTCAACAAATCACGTGGAAATTTAACTGAAAATGGTAATAACAAGTCTGAAGCATAAAACAAATGCTTTCTCAATTTACTTTGTAATGTCTTAAATGCAAAGTTAACTGATAAACCTGGTACTGATATAAAAAAAATTAACCTGATAAGGAGCTGAACTTAAAGTTAGTTCCTGTAACTGAATGGTCTGATAGCTATTACTCATGTAGAGATCGCATAGTAATCAAGACATAGCCGTTAAAATAGTTATATTTCCAATATATTTGCCAATTGTATTGTATATTCTATTCCATACATTATGTTAACATTTCACTGAGTATATGCTTAAGCTGTGTCTAACTAATTAAATACTAATTAAATACTTAAGATAAGACAAAGCCCCAACTCATAAATAAATAAAATATTAAACTTTTATTAAAAAAAAAATGTTATAACTGTACTACTTTTGTATGAGTAAACTTATCCATTTTGACGATTTATTCCATCTAAAATTATTATTCATACTTGAACTTTTACTTAAAGAATGTTACTGATCTTTATTTCAAATAACATCTATGCTCACAGTTATTAAACAAGCAATTTTTAACTTTTGCTCTCTCTCTCTTAATTTATGACGTACATTGGATCCTAATTCTTAAAAACATGATTCAGTTTTTAAATTTTCCCAGTTTTGCTGAACGGTGCGATAACCCTTATCAGTAATGTATAATTTTCAAAATAAATAAGCAGAGCTTGCAAGTAAAAGTTAAATATAACTCACATGTTTGATATACTTATACATGCCAGCTCTAAGTCTGAGCATAAATTAAATATTCTAGAGTATATAAAGTATATATATTCTGGTATATAAAGTATATATTCTGCATCAGAATGATTAGTTAGTCTGCAGAACAAAACGAAACAATAATATGTGATCTTAGTTAATTTAAGACCTTATGTGGGAAAAAGTCAACATTTCTTCCAGATTTTTAATATAAAAAGTGATCCTTTAAAAGTGATCCTTTGCACTTAACATGGTCGAAAAGAGGCTAAAAATGTAATAATTAAAAATGCCTTAAAATTTAATAATTAATATAATTAATATTTAATTTTTATTATTATTTTTAATATAAAAATAATTATTAAAAGTAATTATAAAAATAATAAAAGCAATAAACTTATACTTTATTATATATAGAAGGAATTAAGAGCGAAAAGAGAAGAGCATGTTGAATGTATTTATAAATATATATTTTTTAACAAAAACATGATAAGCCATATAATATATATTCAGAATACAGTCTTAATCGGTCTTTCGTCAAGTACAATTCGTATTTAAATAAAAACGCGTAAACATTTTTTAGTTTAAAATGAAATTTATTTTTATTTTAATGTTTTATGCATTGGCATTTAATAAAAATGTGTTTGCAAATTATAACGATATATCCATTATTAATAAAGGAGAACAAAGATCGATTGAAAATCATGGAAAATGTGAAGCTTTAAGACAAGTAACTATTGAGCTCCATAAAAAGCAAAAAGTCTTGTTAGAAAGACTTATTAAAGAGAAAAGTGAATTAATAAAACATCAAAATATTAACATTCAATTAAAAGAAGAAATTTCAAAAAAAGATCTTTCTATTTTAAAAGAATCATTTCAATATATTCTGTATAGTTTAAAAATAAGTAATGCTAATTTATACAATGAAAATATAAAACTTAAGAAAGATATGGAGAATTATAAGAATGTAAACATCAAACTGAACAAAGATATTCAAATATTACTAAATAATAATACTAACCTAGAGGCGAATATAAAAAAAATTGAACAAACTTTGACTGAACAGAATAATAAAACTGAAATCGAAAGTGATAAGCATAATGAATGTAATACAAATTTATCAATTTTGAGAAGTGATTTGCATAATTTGCAAGAAGTGGTTAACAGTACACACACTGAACTGGAAAAGTGCATTAATAAAGTAACAATTACTGATGCAGCCCACAAGAATTTGGAATCTGATAAGAATATTGAAATAAAGAGCTTAGAAAATAAAATATTATTTTGCTTAAATAAAACTACAGTACAGGAAAACGATATAAAGAAAAATTTTGATTCATTAGAGGAGGTCAATAAATTAGAGGTAAAGATTTCAATTATAAAGCTTAATCTAACAAACTGTGAAGTATCTTTGAATGACCAACAAAAGGAAAATGCAAGAGAAAGTGAAAAGCTTGAAATATGTGATGCGAAGATAATGAAACTGGAAACAAATATAACTGCATTGCAATCCCTTATCAGTGATAAAGAAAATATAATCTGCAACAAAAATGAAATGTTAACTCCAAATATTGATAACTGTCCAGAGTTCGGCATCTTCTCGGGTAATCACAGAGTAGCAGCAGCAAATGGCAAATCTATGTTCGTGCCTTGTAATAAGGATAAAAATGGTATAGTTTGGACAGTTATACAACGACGTACGAATCATGAAGTAAGTTTTAACCGTAGTTGGAGTGATTTTGAGTTAGGATTTGCTGAAGGTGACGAGTTCTTTTTGGGATTGGAAAAGATTTATCAGATCACAACAGCAGAGCCGCATGAGCTTTATATACGTTTAGCTAAAAGTAGCAAGAATAAAGCATATAGTAAATATGCAGTTTACAAACACTTTGAAATTGGAAATGCCGCTGAAGGTTATGCCATACGTTCCATTGGCGATTACTCAGGCAATGCTGGTGATGGATTGCGGGAAAGTCTGAATCATAAGTTTAGTACCTTTGATAGGGATAATGATGATATGCCCAAAGTAAACTGTGCTCTCGACTACCTTGGAGGCTGGTGGTCTACTAATTGTGGCCAAAGGTAATTTACTTTTACAAATTAATATACAAAATTTGAAAACTATAATTAATAATAATGTCTTTTGGCATATTAAACAAATAGCAATCTGAATGGAAAAATGTATATACCACGACTTATACGCTGGAATAATATGGCTGATTCTTATCAGACTGTGGAGATGATGATACGCCCAGTGCAACTGTCACTTGAAGTTGCAACAGAGTAAATTATTGGAACTCATAAATTTTAATTATTACACAAAAAAATACACAATATTTCGCTTGTTGTATACACATTTTTCTTTTAATTAATTTTTTACTTATTTTTGTTTTTTTTTCTCTTTCTTTTCGTGTATTATTTTTCAAAATTGTAGCTATTATCAGTTTTGCATTTTACTGCAGTAAATAATAATAATGAAAATAAACTCTTCCTATATACTAAATACAATACAATACAATACAATACAATAAAATGTACCTATGAAAAGCTATTTATTACATATATGTAAATATTCAATTCATTCAGTTAAGTGAAATTGTGCCGCTTATATGTTAACTATGCGATAATCGTTACCAATCCGATAGTCCTAAAGGATTTTTGAAAAACATTTTCGATGGCTAAATTTTGAATACGTTTATGAGTTATATATATCTATAAATATGTGTGTGTGTGTGTGTATGTGTGTATATAAATCTTAAATTGTGTATGCGTTTAAGTAAAAGAAAAACTTTAAGTTTAGAGAGAAAGGAGTCATCTGGATTACACACACACGCACACATTGTATAGCTGAAACATGAATCATCGTATATGTTTAAAAACGAGGTAAACAGCTACTAAATCACTTGATGTTTGCTATTGAAAAAGTATTTAAAGCTGCTGTTAATTTAGTATAATTTGATGCCATTTTTATATAGTATATAATAAGTAGGGCTACTATTTTTACTGCCTGAATGATGATTTTAGTAGAAATATTTTAAAGTATTTACTTATGAGCCTAGGCAAAAATTGTTTAACTAAACTATAAACTAGTTATTAGCATAACACGTTGGCTCAATGCTTGGCATCCTTTAGAGCTTGCTCCTCGCGATCAGCATCGATCAGTGACTGTTTTCGCTTATACTGACCAGCCTCCACCTGTTGCTTGGCATCGATAAGCGAATGCTTACGCTTGTACTTCTCCAGCTCAGAGTCTGAATCGTCATCGTCATGATGTTGCAGGCAGGGGAAATCAAACATACGTTCACCTTTACCAAACACTTCGCCTTCTTCGATTGTTGTTGGAAGACTCCTGTAAAGTCAAAGAAAAACTTGAACTATCATTCGGTTTGACCTCCTTTTTTATTAGCATACCTATTTAGTGTTTCGGGCAGCAGCAGGCAAACAAAGGAGCCGGCAAAGAAGAGAACACCAAGTATAATAGATGGTGCTGCTTTAAAGAATGTACCCAGCCATAATATATAGGGTGCCAGAAAAGATGCAGCAAAACCAGCCACATGCACCGCTGCTACGCCCTGTCCACGCACACACGTAGGTATCAATTCTGTGGCATACTGCGAGCCAGACTCATACGAGATGGCCACACCGAAACGAGCAGCTATTGTCAGGCAGGCCAATAGAATGGCATTATGATTGTGCTGCTGATAGGCAATAGCAATGCCCGCGGCAGCCGTAAATAAGCCTCCCACCAGCAACGAGCCCGAGGCCATGCCCTTGCGTCCAATGCGATCCTGGAGCAGCACAAGCAAAATGCTAGAGGGCAGTACTGCCAATGCACTCAATGAGAACATAATAAATGGTGATATGCCCATGCCCTCCACATTACGTGATACAGCATCATAGCACAGAGTAATTACCATGCTGCAATACATGGCGTATGAGTAACATATAGAAATTATTCAATTGGAATATTCATACTTACGATTTAAAGAAAAGGATCAGAGTGTTCTTGCGCATGCGTGGCGTTTTGAACATATCCAATAGTGTGGCATGCTTTTTATCATCACCGCCCTGCATCTCGCGAGTAATTTGGCAATGGCGCCGGAACTCATCGAAGTCGGCTTGAGTCACATGGCAGCCATTAAATCTGGCCACCCGTTTCAGACGCTTTATAGCACCATCAATGTCATTGCGCGTCACCAGCCACTGAGCACTCTCCTGTACCACAAAATAGTACAAAACCACTAATAATATGGGCAATGAAGTGCAAGCTAAATAGATCTGCCAATGGCCAGCCAATACGGCTAGCCAGGGTGTAAACACTAGGCCTAGGCAATAAAATAGACCAACGGCCATATTCAGGCCCAATGTACGCATGCTAGGACGTATGTATTCCAAGACTATATATATGAAATAAGGAAGAATATAAGCATTATCATATATATATTTAGCGTATATAACACTCACCTATAATATACATCAGATAGAAATTGGTATCGGCAGCTAAACCCGATATGAAACGACAGAGTGTAAATGTACCCACACTCTTGGTAAATATTGTGGAGAAATCGCCAGCAAAGCCACAGAAATTGGACAATATCAACGCTGGCACACGTCCAATTTTATCAGAAAGAAGACCATAGAAGAGTGTACCCACAACGGACCCAATAAAGAATAGGGATTGTCCAATGCGCGCCTTATAAGCGGAATCACAGACCCAGTTCAACTGTTAAATTTACGATACATAAATGGAAAGCAGTTAAACATTAATTCAATTATCTCTTTCGTATTCCCAACTATAAGCTACCCTCTAATTTAAATAAGTAATAAGTAAAATAAGTAATAAGTTAATAATAGTTACCTCAGTATTCATGCTTCTATAGCCAAAATCATAATTATAAATCCATCGTTCACACTTCTCGGTGCTGACAGTAACATTGGCACCATTGATATCAGCCAGACGGGTGCAAGATGGACTCTCGAATTTGGAATAGATATCCGCTATCTCCTTATATGTCATATTAACCAACTTCTCATGGTAGCACCAATGATCCGGCACGAAACTAATCACTGTTTGAGTAAAGTAATGCTGTAAGCACCAATTAGACATTTTATTAGTATTCTGTTAGATAACTAATATTATTATTATTATTATATATATATATATATATATATATTTATATATTAAATTATACCTACCATCGATACGATGATATTGATAAAGCCAAAAAGTGCGAGTATCATAAACTGATAGCGATTGAAGTCGCCACATTTGGCAAGAATTTGATCGAAATCCATGTTGTGAGTGTTGCTCTGAGCTACTGTATTGAATGTGTTGTAGGATGTATTTGTTGTGCACACACACTCACACACGCTTTTGTACTCTAACGGGTATGTTGTTGTTGTGCCACTAACTTTCTATAGTTGTTGCAAATGTATTGGAAATGGCAATGGACTATGTTTTTTGTTCTTTTTTCTTTTTGTGTATCACAATATGTTCCTTGTTTGTCTGTTTGTTTGTTTGAATGTTGTCTGTTTGTCTGTCTGTATGTGTTTGTTTGTGTTGCTTGTATTTTGTTGTGTTGTGTAATTGTTGTTACGCAAAATATAAATGTTTATGCATTTGGTTCACATTTGGAACTTTTGTTTGTCTGTAATAAAAGAGAAGAAAAACATATATAAAACTACATAAATTATTGAGGTCATTATTTAAATATTCAACTTAAATTTTTATTTGCATTTCGAATGAATATGAATACTCTTACATATATTATAGTATTCACATGTAGCTATAAATCAAGCGAATAAAAGTAAACTTAAAGCAATTTCAATTTTTAATTTAACCAGAAAACAACAGGCACAAAATATACTATATAAAATATATATATAAATATATATTTTCTAAGTATTTAAGTAGTGTGCAAACATCCGGTGAGAATATCAAGATAATTTATATATTAAAAATGCAAATTTTAAATACGTAGAGAAAGTTAATTAAGATTAAGATAAGTTCGACTTTCTCATGAAATATTAAGTAAAACTTTTTGCATCGATAAAAGTAAATATATATTTCCAGATTTGTTCAGCTTAAACTGACCTGATTATAACAAGCTAAAGCCACTTAACAATATTGTTGAAACATTAAAAAAAAAGCACGTTTTTTTATTTATTTTGAAGTGTTCTTAGAATTTTTTATACTTTTGTTTATCTTAATCCGAGCAACAGCTACAGAATTGCTTTGAAATTAAAGCACAAATTCATAAAAAAAGGCAAAAATATTTGTCGTTATTTCACGCCATATTTATATTAAATATTTAAAACACATTTATCATAAAAATATGTTTCCTACGCATATGCTTCTTAATAGATTACAATATTTTTTTTAATTTGGTTTTTTTTTTTCAATTTATGAATCACTTTTACAGTTCCTGTCGCAGAACATATGGCTGTGGGTTAGCAACAATCCGAAACTAAACCAACATATATTTTTTATCGGATAAGTTGTAGAAACACTAGCAACTATTTATTTATTTATAAAGCTTATCAGTAGCATAATACTACTATTATTATTGATATTATTATTATTATATTCATTTAGTTCTTTTGTATATAAAAATTTATTAGCACTAGTTTAGATATAAGTTCTCATATAGAAAACTTTTGTAGTGGCAACTGCGAATGTTGATTAGACCGATTATTGTGAGCAATAAAAACATGTCACAGTCTGTCAGATATTTCATACCAAACACCTTCTAATTAACTCAAAGCACGTGTTGGTCTACATAGAATCAAACTATAACCTTGATACTGTATGCTTGTCTAACATAAATTACAATAATTTTTCAGTTCTACTAGAAGCCAAAGTCTAGCACTTAGATTTCTTTGCTGCCCAAAGAAACTGTGGTAATTACTTGCATACAGAATTTGATTTATTCAGACATAAATTTTTTTATATTTCTTTTTTCTTATATGTAAATTTAATATAACTTTTTTGGCTGAAAATTTTTGACAACTAGTTTTGGGTTTAAGTAACTGCTTTGAACGGTTTTATTTAATTTATTTTTTTTTTTGCTTGAAAATATTTCAAGGTTTCCAATATTGTTGGACATCTTTGCAAGTTTGTTAAACAAAAGTTCTCTTTGTAAATATTACAAAAAAATTAATATTTATATATAAAGGTACACTTTTGTATATATAAATATATTTTCTTTAAATTTCTACTATAAAGTGTTTTAAACATATGTAAATAGAAAGTCGTAATATGTCTGTCATGATAGTTTCTATTAATACTTTATATTCCATTTCGTAGCGCTACTCTTCTATATACAAAACATGTGCAAAATGTGGAAATAGTTTTTCTTTTTCCTTTTTTTATTTTAAATAACATAGACAAAAATAATTTAGTTTTTCTCGCCTTATTTGCGATTTAAATTATTGAAATTTAAAAAAAATAAAAATAAATTATAGGGAAAACAAGAAATACATTTGTTTACGAATAGTATAACAAAACAGAAAACATATGCGTATGTATGTACTTATATTTATATACATACATATATGTTTATTGTTTACCCATTTCTGGCAGACACAAACAATTTTGATTTTTGAAACAAGCTCTATTCCGCGACAGCTGCAATTAGTATACAAAGATACAAATTACTTATATACATATATATAAATATATATACTATTATTCTTTATGCATATGAAGAGTGTTTATACTATGTAGAATATATATATATGTTTTAGCCAAAGTTCAACGGCTCGAACACGCACACACGCAACAGTTAATAGAAATAGTCAACAAATATTTTGTTTTCAAACTGACAAAGCATCAAAAATATATATACATATATATATATATTTTTTTTTTAGCATAATAGCTATTATTATAAATTACCACAAATCCACAAATTTATTTTGCACAAGAATATTGTAAATTTTATTTTGTTTATCTCTTTGTGTTTTTTTTTTTTTAATTGGCTGCTGAATTTTGGGTCTTTGTTCTAGCGAACGGCCCGTTTAGCGCGCACTTGTAACGTGCCCCCGCGACTAACTCTAACGTTGTGTATCCACGAACTGTCTTTTACGTACTGAGCCAAACAACGTTGAAAATTGTTTATTAAAAACGCCAAACAGCTGTTCAACGTAGCATCAGCGTCGGCATCGACGTCGACGTTGTAGTCAGCGTAAACGTAGCCGTTTTCGTTGTTGTCGCGAAAGTCAAGTCAAATAATATAAAATCAACAGGCAAACCAGGGACAGAGTTTTTATCGTATTGATATTTGATGGGTATACGGTATTATGGATTTCGGGGCTGTACCCAACAGTTAATAAAGTTGTGATCGAACAAGTTTTACCTATATACATGTAGATATACCTGTATAGAAAAGACAAAACAGGTCATAAGCTTGAAACGTATTAAAAATCAACATCAAGTAAGGTTTTGTTATTTTTATGAGCGGCAACGCAGCGTATACTCGTTTATTAGATTTGATACGATTTCATTTGATTTACATGCTCATAAGAGCCTTGTGACACAGACACGCACATGCAAACTACAAGAAATTATCACTCTAATTTTTTGTGCTAAATATACACATATATATATATATATATATATACATATATATTTATATATATTGGCCTAAATCAAAAATCAGTTGGATTTGATTTTATCACAAATTTAAGTTCGACACTTCCATTAATGGCATTTTAAGTGTACAATCAATAAAGATAATTTAATTAGTCTATGATTATACCAGTACTATAGTAAACATAGAACATACACGTGCTTAATTTATATATTTATAAATATATTAAAAAAAAAACATACAAAGTTCGCTTTGATCGCGAATACATATCACAATAGGGAAACACTTGAGGCGTCAATAATCAATTGCTGATTCATGGAATAGTCCGTTTTGGCTTTGCTAATTTTTAATGCATATTAATTTATGAATGTTCAAATTGATATTTTTTCAATAAAAGTATGTTATGTACTCATATAGATACACATAAGTTTATTTAGCCCTGTAGCTTTCTTTTCGGTTATTAACAGATTTTTATGCCCATTGGAAATGTTGTTTTTATCATTTATCTACTTTTATGCAATCATTATTCAATATAGAGTTACTGAATAGAGTTAATATTTTTGGTGTCTAACTGAAATTTGAGACACTTCGCAAATTTACATAAGACACTTTATAGTTAATGCTAATTTCAGCTGCAACAATAAACAGTTGTAAACAATATGGTTATAGTATATTCAATAGTAGACATTTTAGAGCTGGAATCAAAGTAATCTGAAACAGCATTATATAGTATATTTAAATTAAAGGTAAACCACATCTAATCGGTTAAGTATTTAAAATTATTAAAAATCAATTATAGCTTAATTACTGTTATTAGTTATTTCTCTTTTAAAGAGTATTTATATAGCTTTGCCCCACTTGTCATGCCTATGACTTGTAACACTCAAAAGCAAATAAGTTGCTTAAGAGTTGTATTTAAATTATATAATTTATGAGTTTTAAGTTAGAATGAATGAGTTTACGTTTACAGTAGCTAAAGAGCCTTAAGTATGGCTATATAAAACAAATAATTAGTGCTAACATTTATCAGTTGGAATGAAATCATAGCTTATTGCTAGTGTCTTAATTGTGCAATTATAGATTAAAAAATATTTGAGCTCTTAAGATTCGATTAGATAAGGCAGTCAGACAGTCGTCGAAGTGCTACTTGATTTCTAGGAAGTGTACAAAGTGCATATCAATTTCAATAGATCTTATCAAACTTTTCCTAATACTACCAAATACCCAGTGCGTAGAGGTCGTACTGTCAGATACAATGTATCTTGAAACGACATGTTACTACGCATTCAAATATTTACATCTTATGCTATCTTTGTTTGAACTTCCGTTGGCAACGCAATAAAGAACAAAGAAAGCAATGGCAACAGATATAGCGAAGAGAAACCAGAAAGAAAGAAATAAGTAAAAAGCAAAAATCTGCAGAAGGTGGAAATAAGAATACAACCTATGAGAAAAGCTGTACAAAGACTGTTTATGTATAAGCTTATCACGCCCAGAAAGTGTTATTTACAAAACTTTAATTGATAACAATAAAAAATTCACACACACTTGGCATAAAATGTAGTTTTTAATTATTAACTGGGGATTTTCTGGCACAATGCAAAATGTCTATAGAATATAAAGAAAGTGATTCAGTAACATTTAGATATTACGAGAAATGTATAATAAAAAAAATAAAGTATATATATGACTAATTACTATCAATATATACTTTTACACCTAGTTGTCAATAGGAATAACAAATTATAAGGTGAAACAAGTAGCATATGTTTAATAGACCAGATGGCTTATAAGATTCGGGTTACTGCATATATTCTAGTAAAAATATATGTATTTTTTATATAGAACTGGAAAATACATTTTTAGTTACTTGTTAATTGAAATAGTTGCAATATTCTTTATTTAAAGTTATGCAAATATATTTTATTTATACCTAAAAATATAAAAACTTTGAGTTAAAACGCAAAACCCAAATCTAAATCATATAAATTTAAATTTTGGGAGGTTTCATTTTACACATACCTGTGAAATATTTTATAATTGTCAAAATTAAATGCTTATATTTGGCCATTAATTAGGACATCTTTACGATGTTTTGGTTATAAAATCAAAAGCAGTTGAAACTATTATAAAAATATTTTATAATTTTACACAAAACATTTTTTTTTTTTGTAGTATATTCGATGTGATTGCACTACCACCATATGTTTACAGTTAACTATGGAAATGCCACTATTGACCACACACACACGAAGACACACTCACACACATACACTCGCAAACAAAGTGCAGCGAAAAGCTTCACTTGCGATCTGCAGCTGCTGCTGCTCGCGTGACAAATGAAAACGTTTTGACTTCAAGTTCAACGAGTGACTTCGGTTTTAAATGTTTTGCGTGCCAGTTTCGTTGAATTACCCCAAGTTTCTATACTCATACATACATACATATATATATATATATATATGTAGATATATTGGGGGCTCTTTCTTGCAACTGATTTATATAAACTACTCTCATAGTAACAAGCATATGCACAGCCATCCATACAATTGTCTTTTCTTACAATTTCTGCGGGCCAGCAGTGAAGCACGCTTTTCACTTCATTCCTATACATAAATATATCAGATATACAAACATATAAACAAATACATACAGAACAATATAAATATTTATACGAATCTCCCTTGTATATATACTATTTCCCCTTGCAGAGTGTTGCCAATTCAGCATTTTCATTGGTATATCTAGCTTTTTAAATCTTAACTCAATAAATAAGACAATCACATTGGTTAATTATTAATTTCCTTTTCCATAAAATCTTTGCTAGATCTTATTTCATTGCTTAAAACTTCTTTATATAATTTTATTTAATTTTTATTAATTAGTTTTGTTAATTTTTCAAGCCTAGATAATTTGAATTATAATTTAACATCTAAATAAAGTATTTTAAAAACATGAAAAAGCTATTTCAAACAATAAAAATAATATAAATTTATAATAAAATAAACGTTCCAAGAAACGTTTAAATAATATTCAATTATTTCAATATGTTAACTGATGTTTTACTTAATTTAGTTATATAAACAATTTATGGTAATCATACTATTTTTAGGCTCAATATAAAACAAAGTGTAATTTTCATTGACTGAAAATGTTTTCACTTGTTTGTTAATGGTTAATTTCTTCAATGTATTCATTAATATTCATCTATTCATGAGGGCATAAAATCTAAATATAAATATGTTAATAATTTGGAGAAACACTTAACATCAATTGGTATGCTTATAAGGCATTCTAATAAAACTACAATATATCTATATATATATATATATAATAACTATATAAAATATATATACATCAATTTCCATAAAATATGTGAAGGTATGTGAGAATGTACATTATTAATAGGTCTTTTAGAAATTTTTGGGAATTAATCGATGCGGGCTTTAAATAATTATAACAATTGTCTCTCAAATATATGTATATATATAGAAAGAGTTAAAATGTTACACTCTATTATTATCGAATACATAATACCCTTATAAACATGATATATAGACCTTTTTGTATGCTAAGTAAACTTTCTAATAGGTTATTTAAAATTAATTAATTTTTTTACATAAACAAACTCTAAGCTGTCATTGATTATTCTTACTTAAGATTAACAGTATAATATTCAAATCATTATCAATATTCAATTAAACAATCGTAGCAATATTAACTTATTTAACATAAGACTTTACCCTTCAACAATTGTTTGTTTTGTAATTTTAATCTAAGTTATTAAATGCGAGAGCACATTAATCAGTGTTAACTAACAAGTTAATTGAAAATATTTTTAATTAATTTTTGATTTCCTACAGAAGCAATAGACTAAAGTTTATCGAAATGCCAAAAGGCAATCACATAATCATCAACATAGTTAGATATATGTTATATTGCACTAAACACTAATTGGTTTATTTTATTTACTGAAGAATTTCAACAAGAACATTCTATTTATCTACAGATAAGATATGGAATGAGTACCAGCAATATAATAGAATAGTAGATAGAAAATTGTTTTTATTTACTAACTCATTTGATAACAGATAAGATATAGAATTAACATAAAATCTAAATATTTAAAAACTGCGCGGGAATTTCTATACGCACTTGAAAACCAATAAGGCCTATACTTAAGCCTCCACAGGTACTACTACATAATTAGTTGATTTAGAGAGCTACTAACTAAAGGTTACTGATAACATGTCTCTGAACAATCTTACAACGTAGTTTTCTTTACAATATATATATATATATATATATATATTTATATTTTTTTGTCTTTACTGTCATGCAAATTGTATAAAGCTCACTGAAAACATTTATAAATTTGCCGCACAAGCAATAAGCCAAAACTGAACCGGACTGGTTAGCGTCGGTTGTAACCAATTACCACTACCAGACGTGCTACAGTCGTATACGTGAACGGGTATACAGCTATGTTTGCCATTTAGAACGACTCTACGCATAGTTTTGATAATGGCCTGCAAAATGGCGTCATATATAGTAAAAGCCAAAGCCGACAAAAGAAACCAAAAAAGCAAATGAAAATATCATAGTTTAAGCCGCAGTAGAACTGTAGTATATGTTATGCTTTGCTCTATTATAAGGGAAGCTACTTCAAGAGCATGACTAACTGTTATCTAATCAGTCAACATTTATCACTAGTTGACAATTTCGTTGAACAATCAGTTATATTATATAACTTAAAAGAAACAGAAGAAACTAACAATATATAATAGTATCAAAGTTTGACTTGGCTTGAGTATAGGGTATTCAATATAACTGCTGAGCAAACAGCTGACAAAACGAAATTTGCTGAGCACAATTAAAATACAGATATAATTACATTGAATGCAACAGGTGTCAACTGCAAATCTTTATGCAACATGTGTTGCATGTCTGTTTGTTGTTAGTTGCTTTGTAATGAGAATTTCTAGAGTCGTATATCGTTGTCATGAGGTGGATGACTGATTGATTATTATGCTTAAATACGCACTTTTATTATTGCTCTTGAAGAAACAACAAAAGCAACAACAACAACTGTAAATACAACAATACAAACGCAATCTGAGCCATAAAACGTGCTGTAAATATTTTTGTTATATTGTGTATGAAATATAATCTCTTCAAACATTGGATTTAAGTATTTTATAAACAATGTTAAGAATAGAAACTATCAAATGTTTATTAATTTGAGTCATAAATAAACAGCTGACTAATTTTAGGGATATTCTCTATTAGAAAATTGATTTAAATGCAAATTTTATCTATATAATAAAAGCACATCAATTGCTTCCGCTAAGATCAAAAAACTCATTAAAAAATTTATCAGAAATATAGAAAATTTAATTGATTTGTTTTGCTTTCTTTTACTACGCAGCAAAAGTTTGATTCAATTCAATTAAATAAAGCTTTATTATATTTATAAAAAATAAATAATGAAATTTAATTCTTCCTCTCCTTTAATTCTCTATAATTGGAAAACTTTATTTCTTTTTTCTTAGATTAAACAACTGTTTAAAAAACCTTTCATGTTTACTTGGAAAGTATATATATTTCATATGTTAGTTGATAAACAAATAATAATATTACATTCAACTAAAAGGTATGAATACTGTTAGTAAAGTTTTCAAAGATAGACAGACCTCCAAATCGATGCAAATGAATACTGAATACGACTGAAGCTATTCCAATTGAACAATAAATAAACCAACACAATAAAGTGTGAATATTAAATGAATGAAAAAAATAAAGTTTAAAAAAAAACTGAAGGATAGTGTCATGTTATTGTCGATCGGTGATCGTTGCCGATCTCTAAATAAATCAATTGAGCTCAGACTGAGGGTATGAAGTCGTTGCGCATGCGTATGGGTACATTCGATTAACAAATGATCTCATGCTGGATGATTATGTTGGGGCAGCATAATTGTTATAGAGTATTTCATAGAATCATGACCGTGACGTAAACAAATTGATTTGCACTGGGTGTGGTCACTGGCCAGCGAAATGTGGCAGACAAAAAAAATGTATAAATATATAGATCAAATTGAAGTAAATATAGATCGACTGTTGTCAAATTTAAACTCAATTGACAGTGAAAAATAAACAAAAGATAAAGGCAAAAAAAAAACGGTCAAACGATTGGCTATTGATTAGATCTTCCGTTAATTTGAATAACTTACTGATAGTAACAGGTATTACGAGGTAGATGAACCGCTTAAGTTTGGTTTACGTTTTCAAATTTTCAGCACAAAACTAGTAACAATATATAAAACAATATGAGCAACGGTCAATTTTAAATCAACCTCACCATAATTTCAAATTGAAACTAAACAACTAAGCAGCTACCACAATAAACAGCTGATCTGCCAACCAGACAACAGCGTCTGACGACATGATTACAACGGCCCGGTCAAAACAGCTGGCATATTCGTTGTTGTCCGATCGCGCCCGACAGTCCCATATCCATGAACACACTAAAACCCATGTATATATATACACATATACCTACACTCATACCAAAACATATAGTAGCTGTAGCTAGCGCTTTCGTAGTCTGTGCCGCCGTCGTATATACACGATGTCGTCTTGGAAATCGGCTCTTACCGAGACTGTTAACTGATAAGTGGCAACCAAATAGATTGGAAAAAAAACTATAAATAATTTACTGTAAAGTATCTTAGGACACACGCTTCAATTTCTATCCATAAAACCAGGAAAAGCAACTAATGCTCAAAGTAATCAATGCTGACCCTCAATCTAGAAGGGGGACTACAAAATTAAAGGCTAGGCAACATCACCATTGGCTGCGAGCCACTTTAACTTGGCAGCACACACTTTAATATATAGACATATAAATATATAGATATATGTATATATAGTATATTGTTATACTAGATATTTGCTGAGCACATTTATCAATCGTAACAAACAATAGCACAAAACGCACATACGATTAGCTTTTATATGAGGAACAACAGCAACAAAAATGAGTCAAAAACGTGACAAGCTTTTTTTGTCTATTAAAATTTATTTATACCCAAACGAAAAATATTTTTTGTTTCTTTTTTTTTTGTGCTCCTTAAGTTATTTTTCTAAAATAAATATCTTTGGAATGTTTTTTGTTGATTTCGGTTTTCATAATGATAAAAAAAAAGCATAAAGTATTTTTAAAAAGTTTTTTTAATGGACCCAACTCAAAGTGCAAAATATAAAAATACGAGCTCAAACCTGTTGCTTAAGTTTACTTATTAACTGGCACACAGTTCTGTGGTAGTAAAGTTTATAAAGTTCAGCTGGTTAATCAAATGTCATCAATCTATCTAGTCTTACAGTAAACCAGTCCGAAAGTAACATGTAACTGGCATCAGCTGCTATGATTGTACATATCAAATAAGTTCCAAGAACACAACTGACAATCGCAATTATCATAAGCCAGTTCCTATTGGACCAGGTTAGTTGTAGTGAAAGATTGTATAATTTCTGCCATTATGAGTATGCTACGGAAATATAAGTTATAGACAAGTAATTGAAATTCAATTGAATACGGCGTAAATGCTGTTTACCTAGAAAAGTAACCCACTTTATGTTTAACTAACTTATACCTCGTATTGAATGAAGTCAACATCGAATTAAAAAATACTTAATTATACAAAATTAAAACACAAATGAGTTCGAGTTTTCTATTGAAAAAGTTAAAGCAAATCTGGACTACAGAGAAAAATAAAAGTGTTCGTTAGCTTGCTTTTTCGACTTGGCATTTTGTATTATATTTTCCCTATTTCCACTTTCATAACTAATGTCCCATGCAAGGTATAATAACTTTTATATAAAAACTAACATAACTACGAGATTTACAATCATTATAATTTCATGAACATATTTATAAAATGATATTTTTAAAAGATAATTCGCATTCTATAAAAATGAATTTCAAGGTTTTCAAGATTCTTCATTAGAATTATGCATGTGTGTGTGCACATGTATATTTTAAGTACTCAGAACAGAAATGTATAAGAAGTTGATAAATTGCTCGGCATTTTATAGCTTCGGGGTAAAATATGCCATATGAATATTGCTTATTGTTTTTATTTCTAATAAAAATATGAAAAAAAAAAAAACAAATTGTTACCATATGTTATGTTACTATTAATTAATTATAAAAGAAAATAAAAATAAATTGAAAAAATATAAAAATAAATACATATTAATAGAATATACAACCTATTCAATTTTAGCACAGATTTGTACTAATTCTTCAAACTAATCTATTTTTGGTTTATTTTCATCTTGGAAGTATTTAGTGTTATTACTAAGAAATCAAGTTGACATACAACGAAATAAGAAAAATACGAGATGAATAACAATTTAAATGGCAATGGCACAACAAGTGACGTTTTTAAGGAAGTGACAAATATTTGGCTGTAGATCAATTAGGAAAATAAAAAAGAAAATAATAAAATGTGTAAATAAATAAAATAAATATATATAAACATACATATACAAGTTTTCTAGCACTAAAATGCATTGCCTGTAGCTATTTTTAAAAGCTACACACGCCTTAATGACTGCTATACAATCAAACATATACACACGCACACACATATATATCAGCAATGTTAATATGTATACATATAATATATATTATTGCATTACCACAGAGCGTTGCATAAATTTGTTAATCGCTATTTTCGACTACAACACAGATCGAACATTACGAAAAAAAAAAATAACTTTTCACTCGCCTGTAAAAGACTTTTCATCTTGCTGCCGTTACCACTGCACTTTAATTGTTTTTAATTAATTGTTCTTATGCATATCTATATGTGCATACAATACTAAATATATATATATATATTGTCGTATATGAATAGAATATTGTACGCTCACAATATAGCACACAAATTATTAAAAATTGCCTTTATTGATTTCAATAGACAAACTATTTATAAAATAAAGCAGCACTTGAACTCTTTAGTTCTCTTTATTGGCATGTATATTTATAAATATTTATATATTTATTTATATTTATATTTATATGTTTATATATATATATATATTTGATTTTTCTATTATATTCCTATTTTATACATTTTCCGTTTCACACATTTACCGATTTAACGTCTTCAGACTGCGCCTAACCATGCATCGACTGCGCATTTGTTTTATTATTTTCTATTTTGTTTCGTGGTCGTCTGCTGCGCGAGCGCCGTCGTGCGACTGTTCACCGTAGCTGTTGCTGCTCCTCAGGTATTAGAATATCGACCATGGCATTGAGAGACGCCATGCCACAGAAGCAGCAACAGCGTAAGAGTATTATCAAAAGAAAATGAATTTAATAATAATCGAATACCAAATACCCTTTAATATTATATAAAATATATATTTGAAGTTAAAAGCACTTTCCATAGTATAAAGAATTTAATTTATAGAAAAAATAGATGAAAAGAAAATTTAATAATAATATTACGATGCTAATTACAATAACAGAGTATCCAAGAAATAAATATTAATATTAATGAATATTTATATTAATTTATGTTGTTTGTGTTTTGTTTTTCGGTTGATCTTTTGTCCCGTTTCGATGCAAGTTGCGTTGTTTTTCCGCTTTCATTGCCATTGGCTGTCAGCTGTTAACGCCGCATTTTGTTTAATTTTGTTCTGCTTTGTTGCTGCTGCTGCTGCTGCTGCTGTTGTTGTGCCGCTCTTAATATACCGTAAAGGCGACTTGCTATGCCTGAGAACCAGTTAAAACTGGTATGAACTCAGTGAGCCTAGTGTAACTTAGTCTAGCAAAAGTGTGCAACATGTGCACTTAAAAGGCATTTTTCATAATGATTATAATTCGACTATGCTTGAGAGTATTGGTCAAACAGGGAAGTGGGCATATTGCCAGCAATTAGTACGACAAGTGACATAATTATTTACAGTGTACTCAATTTATGCAAAATATACTTTTTCTTTCACAATCTTCACATTTGAGGAATCACCCTATAAAATAAGTTATAAATTTATAAGAGTATTAAACATTGAGTATCACAATTTTTAACATAATACAAACGCAATTCAATTTCTTTTATCATCCCTAACAAACATTTCTCTACGACGTAATGCACTTTAATAGGAATAAAAAACAAACACATACAAAAGATGAAGATCACAATGAATCAACCCTCTTATTGAATGCAAGAAAAACCTTCATCAATTTAAAAAATCCGTGTCGTCATTTCAAGAAACATTGACGCAATATCAATGAAAGCTGCATGACATCAAAAAAGGGTTGAGAGCATTGCAGTTTTATTTATATTAAAACTTTTACATTTCTATATATATATATGTAAACAATTTTACCATTATATTTGTAATGTATGCACAAGTTCAAATAAAACAAATTCAATTTATGTTTCATGTCAGTTCAAAATAAACTTATGTATATTTCATGCTTAAGAATATACACAATGGAATTAATCTAATAAGAAATTCGAATCATATCTTTCTTTTTTAAACATTCAACTAGCAATGAGTAAGTCCCACAAATTGTGACTTCCCACATTTTAATTATTCTATATAATCTGAGTATTAAGAATATTAAGAGGGATCTTTACGAAATCTTTAAATGCTATATTATCAAAGCCTTTTTAAATTAGTAACAGTTTCTGCAAAATCTTTATAATAATATGGAAGCATTTTATACACTTTTGAATGAATTTATATGGAGTGATTAACAGAAATGTATACCATGAATTAATAATAAAAAAATATCGAATAACTATTACCAAAGTCTGTTTAATTGGCGAAAACAAATTTGCTTTGTGTGTCATAATTAAATAAATATTTTTAATTGTTTTATAAATAATGAGCAATACGTAACTCCTACTGCAATATGTTTAATATATTAATTAGACGAAGCCAATTATTTCTGCAGTGCAACAAGTGCATACTTGAATCCCTTTAATCCAGTGGAAAAGCTGTTGATTCAATTCAAGGTCACCTTATTTGTACTTCAATAGAATAGTCCATATAAATAAATGTATATGTCAGTAGTTATTCCATTTGAATTAAGAGCTACGCGGCACAATAACGCCAGACTTTGATTACCATTAAATTGTCGCAATCAATCTATTTATATTATTGATATACATATATTGAATTTTACAGTTTATATTCTCTGGCGCCAGCAGGTCTCATACTGACGGTTTACCTAACTGCGCAGCAAATATGTCTCTGATAAGAATATTGTGCTATAACAAGTTGAATATGTAAGTAGTATAAATTGGTTAATACCAATTCAATTTAAAATAAATAATATAAATATAAATAACATTATAAGTATTTTTATAGTTTGGGTGTAAATATTCCTAACCTTATTTTAAATCTTATTCAAAGAACAATATGATTAAATTACGTTAATATATTATAAATATTTTAAATCCAAAAAGATTTTAATTAAATGACAAATGATTCAACATTTAATAAATAAAAAACGCACTGATAATACATCAGAGTGGGAATTTTTTGGTAATTTTTTAAACATTTGATTTATTTTATAAATATGTTAATTTTAATCTAAATTTGAATAATCACAAACAAAAGTTGAAGTTGAGTTCATGAGCTAAATCAAATACAGATTTATCTATATATAACTGTAGCATACGTAAGCCATCAATGGCAAATGCAAGCGGAAAACTTTCCATAATGGGTTATTTAATTGTAGTTATAGCATTCGTCTTGGTATTCGGCATAAACTCGTAAATAACCAAGTCAGCCTTGTGCTATATAAACACAAGCAGTGAAATTGTTCAAACTAATCATTTACAGACAAGCTAACGAACGCACTGAAAGAGCTCCCACTAGCAAGGAGCTCCCAAGGGGTAAAATCGTTTCATGTCATGTAAATGAAATTGGCATTGCTTCCGACGTTGTTTGAGACGTTGGCCATCTATTTATAGCCATCAAGGACAACTACCTATAGAGCGTAAAGATTGCGTTCAATTCAAAGCACGCAAACGGCTTGTGACTTGTCTTTTCTTATTATACTATATACTGTATACATATTAATATTGTACTATATAATAATTTTCATATGAATTGCTATAATGCTAAGACTATAAAATAATGCACTAATTGTTGATCCTTTAAGCCTTTCCACGTAACTCTTTATAAAACCTTTGGCTTCAGATGCTGCAGGCATTAAAAACACAATTTCTTCAACTGAGACATATATAATCTATAATTATAATTATTAAGAAAATACGCATAATAAACAAAAACAATTCTTGGAATACCAAAATCAAAATAGAACCTATAATGATCTCTACTTATACGTATATTATTTATTAAATAATTTATTCATTTTGCAGAATTTTAATTCAATTCGTTATTACTAAGACAATTGAATCTTCAAAATTGGCCAACTATCTTAAGACCTCGTATAGGGTATGTTATAGTTTAGTAGAGCCGTTTTAATTTTGGTTTTATCTGAATTTACTTTTTTATACGTATTGTTTTCTACTCCGCAAACAATAAACTGAATAATTAATGTGAGTTATCATTAAATTTGCTTTTTTTCCAAAAATTCCAATTGACAGGCAATTTATCATTTGGTTAATCAAATCGTTAACAAAGTTAACCGAACAAATGATCGTTAATATGGAACTCAATACGTCTCTATCGGGCCTAATAATAAAATTAATACTGCTGAACTGAGTTATATTTAACTTTAGACAGTCTGCTTAATTTAATTTAAATCATTGAATTAAATGAACTGACTATTATTAATATATTTTATAATATATTGACATTTCGAATAGATGCAACAATACGCATTTGATTTATATCTTTTTATATTATAAAAAGTCATAAAATATAGTTCAAATTATATATAAATAAAATGTTGTTAAATATATAGATAATTTTTAATGAATTTTGAAAATATGTATTTGATTAGATAGATAGATTCTGTTTTAACCTCAAGTTCATTTTTTGGGGTTTTTTTTTTCTAATAATGATGCTAAAATCTTTATAGTATTTTTGTAGGTTTCTGTGTTTCAACTGGTTTTTTTTTATCAAGCGGCACATTTGTTGTTTATGGCTATGATGAAAAGATGATTGTACCATATTGAAGGATTTTTATTGGTAGTGATAATGCAAAAATTGTTATTTAATTAGTTCAAATTGAATTAGTATTAATAATTGTGGCTTATGACAAAATAAAACTATAGATTGGGCTGATAATTAACACATGGCCTTCACTTAATTTAATAAATTATGGGTAAATGTACCAAGAGAGAATATTTCTATACAAATTATGATAAGCCTTAGATATAATTTCTAACATAATGCTTATGATTCGAAGGAGTTTCTTTAAAAGGTTTCCGTGCTGTTTGTAAGCATTAAAAAGCCTAATGAAAATGTAGAACAACAAAATAATGAGAGCATACATCAATATATCAATCCGGAACCCTTTCCGTTTCACGTAATTAAGTTCATGCCTCAAATAACATAAATAGGCTAATGGCTTGAGTGTCTGATATCAAATACGGGAATAAAGACTCTGCTCTAGTAGCAGCATCATTTTTCAATGTCATCATAAAGAAAGGTATAAAAAAGCATATTGTAACACGTAGTTACTTGTAGTACCTGTCACAGTGCATACTAAAGTTATGCGCACAGGAAACGAAATTGTTGGCAATTGACAAAGTTTTCTGTACTGTCTATGGGGTGGGATGAGAGGCAGTCAGTCAATCAGGGCATCTGTCCTATGTTTGCTTTGTTATTTGAGTGTATGTGTCAGTGGCGTTGAATAGGAAGTGGGAGGTTCTGGACGTTAGGGCATATGCCCTGCCAACCGTTAAGTACAAACCCATAGCAATCCAGAGCAAGTGTACTGGCACGTAAACAACGGGAAATGTCATGGAACATATGCTTAATTACTGTAGCAACATAAGATATCATAGTTGTTATGGCTAAATATGTGTTACAAATAATGAAATGACTGGCAAAAAGGTTTTGTTAAATCAATAAAAATTATAATTTCTGCATTTAGCCTTCGAATATGACTAAAACAAAGTTAATCATATTGAAATAATTTACTATTTCCTTGAAACTGTGGGCAATAGTAAGCAAGAGCGCAATATGCCTACCCTAGAATCTAAAATTATATTATTTACCCTGTAGAATCAAGTAAGATGATTTCTGTATATATATATTATTGCCTCAATCTAATTAATTCTAATCTTACATTCAGTTTTACCATATGTGAGAACTAGTAAAACTTAAGCAAGGTTTGTGGTGTATTATATTTATGGTATGTCATTTATTTGATAAGAAAAAGGAAATAGCTCAACACTCGTCCAGTTGGGCTTAAGGATTTTAGCATTTTAGTCTCCGCCTTCTACTGGCTCTACAACAGACAGTGATGGCTAGCCATAAGATTTGTGTCCACTTTGCAAACAGTCACATATCACAGTTAATGTCACTTGCTCTGAAATCCTTGTTAACAAGCAGACAGACAGACAGGTCGAGAAACATGAATAACTTGAATGATGATAATGCATATAAGATACATTTTAATGTACTTGTAAGCTTAAACTTAAAGCTTAACCAAAGTTTAAAAATTCTGTTCTGTTTAAGTGAGTCGTTCCTGGCTCAACAGGCATCCTTTCACAATTCCTCTTAAGCCCCCCTAGAGAGAGATAAATATTTCCCTTTCGATACTCGTTAAATGCTTCTCGTTAAGCAGCTAGTTGTCTCTTTCTATTAAATGGATTGCATAAATGTAATCGTATGCATAAAATAAATTGATTAAAGCTGAATATTTTATACTAAGTATTTATTCAATGATTTTAGCCATGGTACAATGAACTTAGCCAATTTTAATAAATTATAATAAATTTGCGCTTTTAAAGTTCCATTAAGTATTCCAAGCAACAAGTGCTTAAAATAAGCTTAAATACATTTTAGTGTAAATATATCTAGATATATATTTGAAAGATATAGACGCATACTTGTGCATATAAAACACAATGAAAATTTCAACAATTTTACTACAAGTAGAAGAGTAGAAAAGTTTTTACAAATAAGACAAGGAAATGAAGCAACTTGTACAAAGGGGCACCCCGGAAAGCGGAATGCAATGTAAAAGACGCCAAGTACGTGCAAGGATATATAGAGAGTGTGGGGTAGGAAGGAAGAAGGACAGCATGAAGGCGACAACTTCCTTAACTGGTTGCCGGCGCCGGCATCTAAAATCAATAGTCTGAGAATTACAAAAGGTCATTGGAATAACCATGTTTAAGGCAAAGATTATTAACTTGATTTAAGTTGAAATATATTTATCAAAAATAAAGAAAAATCAAACAGAAATACAAAACTGTAATAAAAAAAAACACTCAAAAAAAGGTTTTTTGTTAATTAGAAGATACTTGCAATTTCCGGTAAATTGAATTAAGTATTTGATTTGCACATCAAATTGAGACACTTTTGTGTATGTCGGTCTATGCCCCCGAGTTGCCAGGACAACACTCTTTGCTTTAGGGCAATGCACGCTGCATTAGCACTAACGTTGGCCACAGCAGCGGATTCGGTTTGGCACAAAAACGATATTGAACTGCGACAGCATCTATCAAACCCGGCATTGTATTGCGCCCGGCTTTAACTATGTTGTTTACACTACAAATACTCAAAAGAAACTAAAAACGTCATCGGCCACGATGACAACAAATCGGTAAATGTTCAACAAAAGTATTAAGAACCAAGCGCCAAGTACCAAAAACGCAAATACACAAAACGCATCACGATGAGACGCAGAGAGAGAGAGAGTGAGAGCGTTGTATAGTCAAAACAGCACTATACAGTGCCAAACAAAATAAACGAATGAAATTGTTTGTAATAATTTGATGAGCAGCAACTGTAACGGGTTCGTTGTCGACTATAGCGACAACACCAACACCAACGACAACGGCAACAGCAACGATGCCATCGACACCATGTGCTCTGGTGGCAAGAAATCAGCTGCGCTCCAAATTGTAGCGCGCACGCTTTTTTGAAGTGACGTCATAATACGGAACATGCGCAATGTGCATCAAATAAGAGCACAACATACACAAAGTGATGTACACAAAACATACGTTTAATAGGCCATCCCATTCCCGCACTAGGCTAACTCACTTAACGCTTTCGCATACAGCTAAAAAAGCTCTGAGCACTATGTATGTTTGTGCCATACAATTGCATGCTTGTTGCGCTTTGAGGGCTTGTTGTTGGTTTTGGGTTCATAGTACCAGTGGGCTTAACAGCAGCTTTGGGGGTTGATTGGATTGTAGTGGGGTGTGTGGTATGGGGTACAACTCCTAGCTGAATTGTAGTGTGGTATAAATTCTATACAATAGCTACAACCATAAAAGGTTTCCCCATTAAAAAAACATATAAATAAATTATTTTTTTGTATGAGCTCCCATATTATTGACTTGATTCCTGCTTTAAGCTGATATGAGAAATTGGTAACAACTAACGGAAATATTTAATGTTATTTGATTGACAGTAAATAGCTTCAGACACTAATTCATTACTTAAATATGTATTATTATTATACAATAAAGACTAACTAAAGGTTGCATATTATTATTATTAAATTCTGTATTACCATTACCCTTTTGAGAGAGTTTAGTATCTGATTTATACAGATTTACTTAAATTATTATTTAATTTTAAACTGCAAGTTGTGTGTGTATAATTTAACAAAATAAATATATATTTATTTCTATGATTAATAAATCTTTTTTATATACAATAAATTATTATATAAATATTTAGATATACTTTATCTTAAATAAGATTTCAGTTGAGTCTATCGGTTTGTGTGCAATTCGATTAAACCTGAGTTTCAGTATACCTTGCTTAAGGTTCATCAAACTCCATGTCTAAAAATTCATAATTTTCTTTTAAAAGCTTTAAGTAATATGTAATCTTACCAATTGTTATCAGTATGAGCAGTAGACATATCTTGAAAGCTTTTACAAATTAACGATAGGAATATACAAGGGCAGAAGTCTTCTATGCAAATTCGGTTTATGTCTATATAAAAGTTGAAGTAGTTAGTTATGCCTGAGCAAACTATACAAGAATATATATTGGTGAGCCAATTTGGTTTACCAGAGATTAAGGTAAGGAAAAACTGAGGGTATATTTCATATCATGATAAACTACAACTTGAAGAACTAAAGATAAAACCTGCTACTGTAGAGTACAAGGACAAATATCAAGCTAAACAGACGGCAATCTTTCTCGTGAAAACGGCATTAGCTGAAAAAGATCCTGAAGCAGGAATGCTGGAAAAACATTGCATATTTGGCACAGAAATGAATGTGTATGAAGAGGTCTTACCAAAGTTGGCAAAAATCGTGCATCAGGATTTGGGATATTATAGAAAACTATTTGCAGCCACTGTTAACGTTAATCGTGAACGCAATTCTATAATATTTGAAAACATATCCTTGGAAAACTACACTGTAGCAGATCGTATTAAATAATTGGATACCAGCACGGCTGGTGCTGGAAAAGCTAGCTATATTCCATGCATCTGCAGCAGTGCTCAATGAAAGAGATCCTGGAAAATTTGGAAAAATATGCCAGTGTTATGACACGTATTAATGTTGAGTTTAAGACTGAAAAGCAGTCAAAGCAATCGGATGCGTTCCTTGTGAAAACAACATTAGGTGACAAGGATCCTGCAGCAAGCATAATGGAGCAATATGGTATCTATGTACGAGAAATTGATATATATGAAGATGTACTGCCACAGTTGGCACAGATCGTACGGAAGGAACTGGGCGATGATAGAAAACTGTTTGCTGCTTCAGCGGTACTCAATGAAAAACAGCCTAGTAAATTTCCCAATAAATACGATAGAGGCTTCTTTAATAAACACACAAGAGTTTATACGCCTATCATGCAAACTATGCTGAAATCTCTGGTAAAATCTATTGAAGATGATGAGTTATTGCACCATCGCTATGCAGCCAAGCTGACTAGATTAGCAGATAATATCTTGGAGTACGGTAAGTGCACAGTGGAATTGAAGCAAAATGATTTTGCAACACTTTGCCATGGAGATCTTTGGACAATGCTGTTCCAAAATGAGCTTGGCAGGCCAAGTAATCTTAGCTTTATTGACTTCCAGTTCAGTGTATGGAACTCTCCGGCCATAGATCTTCATTAATTTTTCACCACATCTCTGCAAGATGATGTTTACCTGCATCATCAGACAGAACTGGTGGCATACTATTACCAAAACCTAAAAGAATCATTAAGTAAACTTAAATTTGCTGGTCATTTTCCAAGTCTGTTTGACTTTCAGTTACTGTTTGAATCAGGCGCCTTTTATGGTTTGTATTAAAATTTGTTATCATAACTTGAAAAAGTAAAAATAAGTTTAACTATTACCCATTTTACAGTCGTATTTTCATCGCTGGTTTTCCTGCCTGGCATGTTATACACTGGTGAGGAAAGGTTTGCCATAGAAACAGCCCTATCGACTACGAAAAGCGATGAAGCTCTTAGAGTAAAGTCCTACACAGATAAACTGGTACGAAGGAAGTTCAGAGTATCGTTGCCTTTTTTGGATCACAAAGGATTGTTGGATGAAACGTAAGTGGAATGCATGGAGATGCCAGAAGCAAAGCCTATCTGCTTACCCATAGTCAATTAGCAACTATCACATAAGATGTGTATCATAATAAAAGCAAAGATAATGCAGTAGTGCATTAAGATTCTTACTTTTAAATATAAACCGAACAATAGAATTACAATTGAAAGCAAACAAATGCTTATAGATCATATAAAGAATGATATATTTATATATAGTTAAATGTATATACAATCCGGTAAGAAGGAACTAAAAATCCCATCCTGCATATTCTTTGACAACATCCTTGTTTTCCTTGCGATGGCGATGCACAACACTTGCCTCACCTTTTGCTACACAACGTTTACGCTGCTCTCGCTTCTCTTTTACATCCATACCGCGACGTATCCGATCAGTGATCACAGAAGGAGCTATAGTACTAGTTGTGGTAGAATAGGAGCGTTGACTACGCGCATCGTTTAGCATTTGTTCGACCACCTTTAGGCGATACATGCGTGAATTGGGATCAAGGCCAGCAAGTTCTGGTATTTCATCTGTTTCGTGGTCATTTGAGCTGACAGAATTTTCATCCTCACTTGTTCCTGTTGTAGTTGGCGGTATTGTCGGTTGTGTAGTTATTCTTTCTACAATTTCAGTATTTTCCTTAGTACGTGGTACTCTCTCTGGAAGTTCTGTTTTTTGTATTGTTTCTAATGTCTGGTCAGAAACTTCGGGGCCAACATTAAGGTTACCCAAATATTGTGTACAGGATTCGATGTAACGCCTAACAGCATCATCTGACTTTTGTGTAATCTTCGCTTCACTGTATGAAACCTCGTTCTCCAGTTGCCTGCGACACTCGTCAATCTCAGCAGTTGCAGCTGGTACTAAAATAGGTGGGTCATCATCGCCAAACTCTTTGTCCTCCACATCCTCTATCATCTCATCTGGCTCAAGCTGTTCAATCATACCGTACTCTTGTAACAAATCCTGTTCCATCTCCTTGGTGAATCCATAGCCCGTGCAATGTACTTCTGCATCCAAATCATCTTCACGTACTAAGTCACTGAACTTGGGGTAATCTTCACTCTCGTATCCAAATTTACGACGGAACATCTCGCGCACACAATTCACATCACGATCAAAGAAACTGAAATAAGTTGCCATATAAGAAATAATTAAAAAAAATACTTTATTACTTACAATTCGGCATTTTCATGGGAAGTAGACATCATTTGAGGAAAATCAATCAGAATTGGCTTGCCAGCATCCGTTACCATTAAATTGAATTCGTTGAAATCACCGTGAATAACTCCTGAGTTCCCCAGGCGCACAATGAGATTCATAAGGTCATCGTAGACCTGGGGTGCATCTAGCAACTCGTGGACTTGTGTCCTTTAGACAATAAATTAATCAATTAACAATTATTTTAAAGTCGGTTACAGAAAATACTTACATAGGCCAACCGTTGACCAGCTCCATTAGCACGCAGTGTCGATTGAAGTCGATTGGTCTTGGTACAGGAAATCCACGGTCGTATAAAGCCGTCATATAGGCAAATTCACGTGTTGCCGAAATTCGTGACAAATACAGCCAAGAGGCTTTATGTCGGCGTCCGTGATAATCCCGTTTTGATTTCACATTACGGAAACAGGTGCGACCCAGTCGATGAAGCTTTAGGCAAATGGGCGTGCCATCCTCGTCGGCAACCACATAAATATTAGATTCCTTACCAATGCCAATCTGATTTCCAAAAGAGCTAACAGAGCCACGCAGCGTCAATGATTTAAGCGCCAAGTAATCGTAGCCCGTATTAGTTAAACGATAACCATCATCTGCAACATATGAATCATGTTAATGATTGAATCTAGGTGTTTTAAGTAGAACTTACACTTTTTTCCACGTTCATAAGCCAATAACTTGTGCTTACAGAGCTCCTTCATAAGTTTGTGCACGCCACCAGACTTTAGATTGGCAATAGCAGCAGCCAAGGGGCCTGGCACTAACTCATGATTCTTCATTCCCATTTCAATAGCAGTCAAAACCCGGAAATCCTCCTTTGTGAGGTATCGGAGTACAGTAACATTTAATTTACCCATTTTAAACTAAATGCCAAAAACCTTTGGGCATTAATTTTATCTTTTGCGTTCTACACGTGCAAACAAGTTGTGGAATGGTACGGTTCACAATGAGCTCAATTGAACGATTTGTAAGTCTAACAGCTGACCAGTATTTTTAATTCGCGGCCAGCTGGTTCGTTCAACTTAACATTTGTTTTGGTACACTTTTAGAATACCAACTGCTGCTCTGTTATTAAGCCATACTTAGATATACTTTGAATTAGCTAGAAAATAACAGAATAATAGTGCTTAAACGCTTTAAGGAAAAAATATTTATTTAGTTATTTATTGGCCTACCTATGTGGCCCACCAATAATGTTAACCGCATCGATATGAAAATTCGATAGGTGAACTTGAAAACTATCGGAGCATTATTTTTTTTTTACTCTCTGTTTGGTCACACTCTCCGTCGTCGTCGTGTACAAAAATCAATTACTATTATTACTTCTGAAACTGAATACGCAAAGCGATTCCGCGAGTAAACAAAACGGCTGGCAACCACTACTAGTAATAGAAGTTGTACGTGTTTATAAATTTAAGTTGGCACAAGTCAAAATTCTACTTGTGTGTATGTGTGAATTTTGAATGTGTGTTTATACTTAAAGGCGGGTGTTTGTTAGTGTGAGTGCTTATGACTCGTGCTTTTTGCCGACATACAACATATAGAATTTTGTTTTAAAAACTGGTCGGTCAAAGGCCGCAGTTACAAATTTACAAATTACAAAAAAATGTGTTAAATAATTCAGTCATCTGTTTAATAGTCATTGAAAGTACACGCATTTTGCGTACATCCACCCCCCAATTTTTTCGCGTGTGTGAAGGTTGCATTCAAGTGCAACACATTTAAATTCAAATAAATCTAACTCAAAATTTCCCCTCTCTATACATATCTATCTCTCTTTCTTTTGGTCTCGGTCTCATTCGCAACATTTCTACGCGCCGCCTGACAAACAGCTTACCAACGGAGCAATACATTTGGAAGAAAAAATGCAGATCAAGGAATTGTAAGTAATTCAATATTATTTAAAAACTCTTATTGTCAATTTATTGTCAACTAAAGTGCAAAGCGCGTGCAAACCGCTCGCTGATTGTGACAAATCGATTTTACGCTCTTGCTATCCAATGCGACGCTCTTTTGTGATTCTCTGATTTTCCTCTCCCGTTTATCATCGTATTTGTTACTGTTATTTTAGCAGCGTTGCCAACTGTTTGTCGAATCATTTACAAAATATTAAGCAAAATTTGTTAACTTTCTTTTTACCTTTTTCTACATTCAAGTTTATGTTAAAAATTTCCCTTTAATACTGCCCAAAATATAATACTTTTTTTGTTGTTACTTTACATGGCTACAGATGACGTAAGAAATGCTCACATTAACTCTACATAATATGCAAAGTTGTTTATGTTTTATCATACCTAGAACTCCCACGGTGCAATTTCCATTGTCGCTTAAGACTTACCATTTGCATGTGGCGCTAAATACGTAAAATTATCGCAACTGCCACGTTACCAATTGTTGTTGTATCTGCCTATACAGTGTGAAGTTTACAAATGTTTTCAACGTGACTCATTTGTTTGACAGCTGTCCTCTCTCTTTATCTACTTCGCAGTTTCTCTCACTCTCTTTTCTCGTTTACTTGTCATTTTTTGGATTTACGTTTTATGCAACTTTTCGCGCCGGCTGGTTAGCTGTGTTATCAGTAAAACCATAAGCAGCAGCATCGATAACGCCAGTGTTTTAATCAAACAAGTTGGCAACGTTGATAACGCTGGATAACGTTGACTACGTCGCAACGTCAGTTCCTACAATGCAACTGCGTTAATATTTATATGTATTTTTAGTTTGTATGAAATCTATAATATATATGTAGAGTATAATATCTCTTTCTCGCGCAAACGTGCCAGACAAATTTTATTTTATATACGTTTTTAATAAAGGCAGTAATTTAACCATTTTTGATTTTAAATTATATATTGATATAAAAGATTAACCGCTTTTTTATTTATATTTGTCTTTAATTTATTCTTAGTTGTCATATATATATATAGATTGTACTAAAAAGAACCCAAATAAAGGAAGTAATAGGAATATTTGGTTGTTAAGACACTCACTTAACCGCTAATCGAGATGTTGCGTGTATCCAGGGTCTAGTTTACTGACTGCTAACTGTAACCACATAGATATTCTCTTCTTGAATCACACGTTTGTTAACAGGCATATAACTTGTCCTATTCTCTAGTTGGCGATCATCAACTTTGCTAAGGATTAAATTTATATTTTAATAATATATTTCATATGCTTATAGACCATATTTATTAAATGTTGAGTTCTTACTTACATGTAACTAACCCTTAACCTTTTAATCTATTCATAATTTAAACGTACATATGATGAATCAGAGAACGCTTACCTTGTGATTTGCAAGTGGCTCACGTTGACAAAATTCTCTTACATTTCTCATTTGTAGGCGGAAATTGCCGGAATAAAAGTTTTTAAAATTTTTAATTGATTTGACTTTTTGCGACAATTCAAGGACAAATATTTTGATTATTTTGGTAAATTTCCGGCAATTAATAACAATGTTAATGCAATAGTAGTTGGCTTAGTATTATTCGGCTAGAACGAAATTTATCTGTATTAATTTACAATTCTTTAAATTTATTTTATTGATACAAACCGTGAAAAGTATATGGTATATAAAGTACCTTCTATCTTAATATAATTTGTATGCTATGCTGAAACCAATGCATTAGGATATGAGTTATCGATCAGTTCATTAAGTTATCGACGATCACTGCCAGTAAATAAATTTACAACTCCAAAACAAATAAAACTAACATATGTAGTATTAAAAAATATTGTTTAGAGCAGCAATAATCAACTAATGGATGTTAACAATAAAGTTGTTTGTGCTTTTTATTCCAATTTGTAGATAAAATGACAACGATAAGAGGTAAAAATAAAAAACTTGACATTATTTTCCAAGATTTACATATATATGTATATATATAATTTGGTTTAGCAGTCATCAATAATAATTATGAATACTTCTAAAGCCTTATGAACTTCTGGGATTCATGTACTTAATTAAAGTAATCAAACCTTCAAGCAATTTGTTGTAATTATGATTTATACGATTTTATATAGGTTACTAAATATTTGTGTTTAATTTTTAGATTGAATTTCGTTGTTTTCACTTCTTTTTCTTTTTAATTTAAGGGGCATTTTCTAATTTCTATTTCCTGTGCCACTGAGTCGAAAAATAAAAATTTCAACAAGCAAAAATCTCTCCCGCCGCCGCATAAACATTTCAATGCCTGTTGCCAATAAAACACACACACACACACACACAAAACAATAACAACAACTTTCAACAAAGTATAAATAACAGCGCTATTTTATTATTGTATTTTATCAACAATTCGCCAATTGTCTAGCCTATTTTTTTATATATAAATAACTGATATTCGCTTTAAAATTTGCTCCCTAAACTTTGTCGTTGTCCGGAATCAATATTTTTTTTTTTGGTTTTTATTTTGTTTATTTTTATGATAACAAATAAAAACTGACAAACAATTTATATCGTTCACTCTGCTCGTTAACAAATAACCACACACAAAGCACCACAACGTGGCGCCTCTCTTTGTTGCCTTGCGTCTTTTGTTATCACCACAGAATTTCATTAACAGAAAATTGTTGTTATTTATTATAAACCGCAAAATGTATTTAACGTTTTGTTTACATATATATTTTTATATATATTTTGTTTAATTTGTTTTATTTTTAGTTCAATTTATGTGACAATTTATTAAAGAATTTATGCAGTTCAAATTTTTATTTAATATTTAAATTTTCAATTATTACTAATTACTATAACTAATTTCTAGCGTACTATTCAGCGTTATCTAACTACCCGTTTAATTTTATTCATTACCAGTTTTATAACCTCCTCCCCGAGCAGCTTTCCTGCTGCATATTGTAGTTGTAGATTAATTCTTTATATCGTTAAATTATTAATGTGTTACCCTTGTACATTTATAAAATAAGCTGAGAAATTTCTATATATATATTTCATTGCATTATCGAAATATTCCTACACAGTTGAGTTAAAATTGCAAACAAAAATATTTGTTAAATTTTAATGTTTATTATTAGTTTTAATTCGCGTGATTTCGGAGCTCTAATAATTGGTTCGTTTCGTTTTGTAGACAATACGTGGATTTCGTATTCCCGTAATGCTTTGCCACCCACCTTCATTTTTACCACATTTTCCCAATGGGGTCAGACATATCTACACAATATATACATATATATTTATATATAGAAGAGAGAAATAAAAGTAACACGCGTTCATTTAGCCACAATTTGTATTGTATTTTAGTTGGTAACGAATATGTTTCCATCTGGTTGAACTGATTAGATAACACGCTAGCCCCAATAGCACTTAAATGCTGGTACAAGTACAGTAGGAGCTCGTTAAATATAACAATTAAATTGTTAGCTAGCTTAAAGTTAAATATTAAATTGAACAAAATACAAAGCAAAAGTCTACTAATAATATTTATATTATAATTTAATTATTTTAATAAATATTTTATTTTTCTTGCACTACATTTATCGCAGCTTTACTGTAAATTAGTTATGTACTTTGTACTTGTAATGGGAAAATAGTGTTACTTTATATCATAGAGCAAACAAAGTTCAAAGTTAAAGTTTTGTTAAGTCAAGTAAAATTGAAGCATTAATTAACCTCATATATAAGTCCCAGAACCTTGTTAAACTAAAGGCTTTAAGTTTAGAGTTTTAATTAGGTATAATACATGTGTTAAACTAACAGATGTTAAAACAAACTTTATGTATTTACTTTAACTATTAAAAGTCAAAGTTATTTTTAGCTGTAAAATTGGCTTTAAACCTTAATGTAAATGTTAATAGTTTCACAAAATTATTTTCTGTATGTGGCTTAAAGTATTTTAATAAGAAAATTCTTTAACTAAAAATATAAAATTTAATTTAACTCTGTTTCTGCTTAAAATATATATAAAAAAAACTTATTTGGCTCAATAACAGCTCTCTTAGCACATCTAAGCTATTCATTGATTGAAACAAAAGGTAGTCGTAAGAGGAAACATCTAAATGACGTACATCAGTTGGGCTAACACATCCCTATTGAATTGCCTTCAATATGTCCTTGACAACTCTGGCGACATGTGGTCGTTGAGCATTGTCGTTTTATAAAACGACCTTGTTATGCCTTTGCCGTCTTTTTATTCAATATATAACTTATTTGAATCAATTGTTGTTTCCTATACCTTGTTTTACTATACTTTGATTAGATTGGAGTAGTTTATAGCAGATGATCGACAATAATACTTAACAGGTGCACAGTATAAGCTAACATACATAAATATTAAAAAATATATATTATAAATTGATGAAAAATTGTTAAAAATTCATTTTCCAAAGTATTTTTATTCAACTTTTTTTTTAACAAATTTGAACATTTTCTAAATCTGATTGAATCTATATTCAGAAAAATCATTGAGCTTTAAACTTACATCCATACATTTTAACATACAAAGCACAAAGATATGATTGATAATATAACTATAAATAAACAAGAATATTTTTGTATACTATTAGCCTAATTATACCCATCATTTTATATATTTTAATAATGCCTATTGTTGAGCTAAAATAATTCTAACTTATATACCTCAGAAGGCGAATGTAGCTAAGCATGAATCATATTTAGCTGAAACACATTATAAACATAATTATTATTTTAGACAATGAGTTTATTTATGTTTAAATTGAAATTTGAAACTAAAATAATAACAAATGTTAGTTAAGTAAATATTATCTATTAATATATATTATAAATAATGAAAATTCATTTTGATTTGTCTGTTTCTCAGCTAAATAAATAAATGGGTTTACTCCATGATAATTAGAATTAAAACTTATTGAATATATTTGCTGCTAAACTATTAACATTTACATTAAGGTTTAAAGCCAATTTTACAGCTAAAAATAACTTTGTTTTTTAATAGTTAAAGTAAGTACATAAAGTTTGTTTTAACATCTGTTAGTTTAACACATGTATTATACCTAATTAAAACTTTAAACTTAAAGCCTTTAGTTTAACAAGGTTCTGTGACTTATATATGAGGTTAATTAATGCTTCAATTTTACTTGACTTAACAAAACTTTAACTTTGAACTTTGTTTGCTCTATGATATAAAGTAACACTATTTTCCCATTACAAGTACAAAATACATAACTAATTTACAGTAAAGCTGCGATAAATGTAATGCAAGAAAAATAAGTAAAAATAAAATATTTATTAAAATAATTAAATTATAATATAAATATTATTAGTAGACTTTTGCTTTGTATTTTGCTAAATTTAATATTTAACTTTAAGCTAGCTAACAATTTAATTGTTATATTTAACGAGCTCCTACTGTACTTGTACCAGCAGTTAACTGCTATTGGGGCTAGCGTGTTATCTAATCAGTTCAACCAGATGGAAACATATTCGTTACCAACTAAAATACAATACAAATTGTGGCTAAATGAACGCGTGTTACTTTTATTTCCCTCTTCTATATATATATATATATATGTACACATTGTGTAGATATGTCTGACCCCATTGGGAAAATGTGGTAAAAATGAAGGTGGGTGGCAAAACATTACGGGAATACGAAATCCACGTATTGTCTACAAAACGAAACGAACCAATTATTAGAGCTCCGAAATCACGTGAATTAAAACTAATAATAAACATTAAAATTTAACAAATATTTTTGTTTGCAGTTTAACTCAACTGTGTAGGAATATTTCGATAATGCAATAAAATATATATATATAGAAATTTCTCAGCTTATTTTATAAATGTACAAGGGTAACACATTAATAATTTAACGATATAAAGAATTAATCTACAACTATAATATGCAGCAGGAAAGCTCGGGGAGGAGGTTATAAAACTGGACTTAAATTTATAAACACGTACAACTTCTATTACTAGTAGTGGTTGCCAGCCGTTTTGTTTACTCGCGGAATCGCTTTGCGTATTCAGTTTCAGAAGTAATAATAGTAATTGATTTTTGTACACGACGACGACGGAGAGTGTGACCAAACAGAGAGTAAAAAAAAAATAATGCTCCGATAGTTTTCAAGTTCACCTATCGAATTTTCATATCGATGCGGTTAACATTATTGGTGGGCCACATAGGTAGGCCAATAAATAACTAAATAAATATTTTTTCCTTAAAGCGTTTAAGCACTATTATTCTGTTATTTTCTAGCTAATTCAAAGTATATCTAAGTATGGCTTAATAACAGAGCAGCAGTTGGTATTCTAAAAGTGTACCAAAACAAATGTTAAGTTGAACGAACCAGCTGGCCGCGAATTAAAAATACTGGTCAGCTGTTAGACTTACAAATCGTTCAATTGAGCTCATTGTGAACCGTACCATTCCACAACTTGTTTGCACGTGTAGAACGCAAAAGATAAAATTAATGACCAAAGGTTTTTGGCATTTAGTTTAAAATGGGTAAATTAAATGTTACTGTACTCCGATACCTCACAAAGGAGGATTTCCGGGTTTTGACTGCTATTGAAATGGGAATGAAGAATCATGAGCTAGTGCCAGGCCCCTTGGCTGCTGCTATTGCCAATCTAAAGTCTGGTGGCGTGCACAAACTTATGAAGGAGCTCTGTAAGCACAAGTTATTGGCTTATGAACGTGGAAAAAAGTGTAAGTTCTACTTAAAACACCTAGATTCAATCATTAACATGATTCATATGTTGCAGATGATGGTTATCGTTTAACTAATACGGGCTACGATTACTTGGCGCTCAAATCATTGACGCTGCGTGGCTCTGTTAGCTCTTTTGGAAATCAGATTGGCATTGGTAAGGAATCTAATATTTATGTGGTTGCCGACGAGGATGGCACGCCCATTTGCCTAAAGCTTCATCGACTGGGTCGCACCTGTTTCCGTAATGTGAAATCAAAACGGGATTATCACGGACGCCGACATAAAGCCTCTTGGCTGTATTTGTCACGAATTTCGGCAACACGTGAATTTGCCTATATGACGGCTTTATACGACCGTGGATTTCCTGTACCAAGACCAATCGACTTCAATCGACACTGCGTGCTAATGGAGCTGGTCAACGGTTGGCCTATGTAAGTATTTTCTGTAACCGACTTTAAAATAATTGTTAATTGATTAATTTATTGTCTAAAGGACACAAGTCCACGAGTTGCTAGATGCACCCCAGGTCTACGATGACCTTATGAATCTCATTGTGCGCCTGGGGAACTCAGGAGTTATTCACGGCGATTTCAACGAATTCAATTTAATGGTAACGGATGCTGGCAAGCCAATTCTGATTGATTTTCCTCAAATGATGTCTACTTCCCATGAAAATGCCGAATTGTAAGTAATAAAGTATTTTTTTTAATTATTTCTTATATGGCAACTTATTTCAGTTTCTTTGATCGTGATGTGAATTGTGTGCGCGAGATGTTCCGTCGTAAATTTGGATACGAGAGTGAAGATTACCCCAAGTTCAGTGACTTAGTACGTGAAGATGATTTGGATGCAGAAGTACATTGCACGGGCTATGGATTCACCAAGGAGATGGAACAGGATTTGTTACAAGAGTACGGTATGATTGAACAGCTTGAGCCAGATGAGATGATAGAGGATGTGGAGGACAAAGAGTTTGGCGATGATGACCCACCTATTTTAGTACCAGCTGCAACTGCTGAGATTGACGAGTGTCGCAGGCAACTGGAGAACGAGGTTTCATACAGTGAAGCGAAGATTACACAAAAGTCAGATGATGCTGTTAGGCGTTACATCGAATCCTGTACACAATATTTGGGTAACCTTAATGTTGGCCCCGAAGTTTCTGACCAGACATTAGAAACAATACAAAAAACAGAACTTCCAGAGAGAGTACCACCTACTAAGGAAAATACTGAAATTGTAGAAAGAATAACTACACAACCGACAATACCGCCAACTACAACAGGAACAAGTGAGGATGCAAATTCCGTCAGCTCAAATGACCACGAAACAGATGAAATACCAGAACTTGCTGGCCTTGATCCCAATTCACGCATGTATCGCCTAAAGAAGGTCGAACAAATGCTAAACGATGCGCGTAGTCAACGCTCCTATTCTACCACAACTAGTACTATAGCTCCTTCTGTGATCACTGATCGGATACGTCGCGGTATGGATGTAAAAGAGAAGCGAGAGCAGCGTAAACGTTGTGTAGCAAAAGGTGAGGCAAGTGTTGTGCATCGCCATCGCAAGGAAAACAAGGATGTTGTCAAAGAATATGCAGGATGGGATTTTTAGTTTCTTCTTACAGGATTGTATATACATTTAACTATATATAAATATATCATTCTTTATATGATCTATAAGCATTTGTTTGCTTTCAATTGTAATTCTATTGTTCGGTTTATATTTAAAAGTAAGAATCTTAATGCACTACTGCATTATCTTTGCTTTTATTATGATACACATCTTATGTGATAGTTGCTAATTGCCTATGGGTAAGCAGATAGGCTTTGCTTCTGGCATCTCCATGCATTCCACTTACGTTTCATCCAACAATCCTTTGTGATCCAAAAAAGGCAACGATACTCTGAACTTCCTTCGTACCAGTTTATCTCTGTAGGACTTTACTCTAAGAGCTTCATCGCTTTTCGTAGTCGATAGGGCTGTTTCTATGGCAAACCTTTCCTCACCAGTGTATAACATGCCAGGCAGTTAAACCAGCGATGAAAATACGACTGTAAAATGGGTAATAGTTAAACTTATTTTTACTTTTTCAAGTTATGATAACAAGTTTTAATACAAACCATAAAAGGCGCCTGATTGAAACAGTAACTGAAAGTCAAACAGACTTGGAAAATGACCAGTAAATTTAGGTTTACTTAATGATTCTTTTAGGTTTTGGTAATAGTATGCCACTAGTTCTGACTGATGATGCAGGTAAATATCATCTTGCAGAGATGTGGTGAAAAAGTAATGAAGATCTATGGCCGGAGAGTTCCATACACTGAACTGGAAGTCAATAAAGATAAGATTACTTGGCCGGCCAAGCTCATTATGGAACAGCATATTCATTGTCCAAAGATCTCCATGGCAAAGTGTTGCAAAATCATTTTGCTTCAATTCCACTGTGCACTTACCGTACTCCATGATATTATCTGCTAATCTAGTCAGCTTGGCTGCATAGCGATGGTGCAATAACTCATCATCTTCAATAGATTTTACCAGAGATTTCAGCATAGTTTGCATGATAGGCGTATAAGCTCTTGTGTGTTTATTAAAGAAGCCTCTATCGTATTTATTGGGAAATTTTCTAGGCTGTTTTTCATTGAGTACCGCTGAAGCAGCAAAGAGTTTTCTATCCTTCCGTACGATCTGTGCCAACTGTGGCAGTACATCTTCATATATATCCATTTCTCGTACATAGATACCATATTGCTCCATTATGCTTGCTGCAGGATCCTTGTCACCTAATGTTGTTTTCGCAAGGAACGCATCCGATTGCTTTGACTGCTTTTCAGTCTTAAACTCAACATTAATACGTGTCATAACACTGGCATATTTTTCCAAATTTTCCAGGATCTCTTTCATTGAGCACTGCTGCAGATGCATGGAATATAGCTAGCTTTTCCAGCACCAGCCGTGCTGGTATCCAATTATTTAATACGATCTGCTACAGTGTAGTTTTCCAAGGATATGTTTTCAAATATTATAGAATTGCGTTCACGATTAACGTTAACAGTGGCTGCAAATAGTTTTCTATAATATCCCAAATCCTGATGCACGATTTTTGCCAACTTTGGTAAGACCTCTTCATACACATTCATTTCTGTGCCAAATATGCAATGTTTTTCCAGCATTCCTGCTTCAGGATCTTTTTCAGCTAATGCCGTTTTCACGAGAAAGATTGCCGTCTGTTTAGCTTGATATTTGTCCTTGTACTCTACAGTAGCAGGTTTTATCTTTAGTTCTTCAAGTTGTAGTTTATCATGATATGAAATATACCCTCAGTTTTTCCTTACCTTAATCTCTGGTAAACCAAATTGGCTCACCAATATATATTCTTGTATAGTTTGCTCAGGCATAACTAACTACTTCAACTTTTATATAGACATAAACCGAATTTGCATAGAAGACTTCTGCCCTTGTATATTCCTATCGTTAATTTGTAAAAGCTTTCAAGATATGTCTACTGCTCATACTGATAACAATTGGTAAGATTACATATTACTTAAAGCTTTTAAAAGAAAATTATGAATTTTTAGACATGGAGTTTGATGAACCTTAAGCAAGGTATACTGAAACTCAGGTTTAATCGAATTGCACACAAACCGATAGACTCAACTGAAATCTTATTTAAGATAAAGTATATCTAAATATTTATATAATAATTTATTGTATATAAAAAAGATTTATTAATCATAGAAATAAATATATATTTATTTTGTTAAATTATACACACACAACTTGCAGTTTAAGATTAATTAATAATTTAGGTAAATCTGTATAAATCAGATACTAAACTCTCTCAAAAGGGTAATGGTAATACAGAATTTAATAATAATAATATGCAACCTTTAGTTAGTCTTTATTGTATAATAATAATACATATTTAAGTAATGAATTAGTGTCTGAAGCTATTTACTGTCAATCAAATAACATTAAATATTTCCGTTAGTTGTTACCAATTTCTCATATCAGCTTAAAGCAGGAATCAAGTCAATAATATGGGAGCTCATACAAAAAAATAATTTATTTATATGTTTTTTTAATGGGGAAACCTTTTATGGTTGTAGCTATTGTATAGAATTTATACCACACTACAATTCAGCTAGGAGTTGTACCCCATACCACACACCCCACTACAATCCAATCAACCCCCAAAGCTGCTGTTAAGCCCACTGGTACTATGAACCCAAAACCAACAACAAGCCCTCAAAGCGCAACAAGCATGCAATTGTATGGCACAAACATACATAGTGCTCAGAGCTTTTTTAGCTGTATGCGAAAGCGTTAAGTGAGTTAGCCTAGTGCGGGAATGGGATGGCCTATTAAACGTATGTTTTGTGTACATCACTTTGTGTATGTTGTGCTCTTATTTGATGCACATTGCGCATGTTCCGTATTATGACGTCACTTCAAAAAAGCGTGCGCGCTACAATTTGGAGCGCAGCTGATTTCTTGCCACCAGAGCACATGGTGTCGATGGCATCGTTGCTGTTGCCGTTGTCGTTGGTGTTGGTGTTGTCGCTATAGTCGACAACGAACCCGTTACAGTTGCTGCTCATCAAATTATTACAAACAATTTCATTCGTTTATTTTGTTTGGCACTGTATAGTGCTGTTTTGACTATACAACGCTCTCACTCTCTCTCTCTCTGCGTCTCATCGTGATGCGTTTTGTGTATTTGCGTTTTTGGTACTTGGCGCTTGGTTCTTAATACTTTTGTTGAACATTTACCGATTTGTTGTCATCGTGGCCGATGACGTTTTTAGTTTCTTTTGAGTATTTGTAGTGTAAACAACATAGTTAAAGCCGGGCGCAATACAATGCCGGGTTTGATAGATGCTGTCGCAGTTCAATATCGTTTTTGTGCCAAACCGAATCCGCTGCTGTGGCCAACGTTAGTGCTAATGCAGCGTGCATTGCCCTAAAGCAAAGAGTGTTGTCCTGGCAACTCGGGGGCATAGACCGACATACACAAAAGTGTCTCAATTTGATGTGCAAATCAAATACTTAATTCAATTTACCGGAAATTGCAAGTATCTTCTAATTAACAAAAAACCTTTTTTTGAGTGTTTTTTTTTATTACAGTTTTGTATTTCTGTTTGATTTTTCTTTATTTTTGATAAATATATTTCAACTTAAGTCAAGTTAATAATCTTTGCCTTAAACATGGTTATTCCAATGACCTTTTGTAATTCTCAGACTATTGATTTTAGATGCCGGCGCCGGCAACCAGTTAAGGAAGTTGTCGCCTTCATGCTGTCCTTCTTCCTTCCTACCCCACACTCTCTATATATCCTTGCACGTACTTGGCGTCTTTTACATTGCATTCCGCTTTCCGGGGTGCCCCTTTGTACAAGTTGCTTCATTTCCTTGTCTTATTTGTAAAAACTTTTCTACTCTTCTACTTGTAGTAAAATTGTTGAAATTTTCATTGTGTTTTATATGCACAAGTATGCGTCTATATCTTTCAAATATATATCTAGATATATTTACACTAAAATGTATTTAAGCTTATTTTAAGCACTTGTTGCTTGGAATACTTAATGCAACTTTAAGAGCGCAAATTTATTATAATTTATTAAAATTGGCTAAGTTCATTGTACCATGGCTAAAATCAATTGAATAAATACTTAGTATAAAATATTCAGCTTTAATCAATTTATTTTATGCATACGATTACATTTATGCAATCCATTTAATAGAAAGAGACAACTAGCTGCTTAACGAGAAGCATTTAACGAGTATCGAAAGGGAAATATTTATCTCTCTCTAGGGGGGCTTAAGAGGAATTGTGAAAGGATGCCTGTTGAGCCAGGAACGACTCACTTAAACAGAACAGAATTTTTAAACTTTGGTTAAGCTTTAAGTTTAAGCTTACAAGTACATTAAAATATATCTTATATGCATTATCATCATTCAAGTTATTCATGTTTGTCGACCTGTCTGTCTGTCTGCTTGTTAACAAGGATTTCAGAGCAAGTGACATTAACTGTGATATGTGACTGTTTGCAAAGTGGACACAAATCTTATGGCTAGCCATCACTGTCTGTTGTAGAGCCAGTAGAAGGCGGAGACTAAAATGCTAAAATCCTTAAGCCCGAGTGTTGAGCTATTTCCTTTTTCTTATCAAATAAATGACATACCATAAATATAATACACCACAAACCTTGCTTAAGTTTTACTAGTTCTCACATATGGTAAAACTGAATGTAAGATTAGAATTAATTAGATTGAGGCAATAATATATATATACAGAAATCATCTTACTTGATTCTACAGGGTAAATAATATAATTTTAGATTCTAGGGTAGGCATATTGCGCTCTTGCTTACTATTGCCCACAGTTTCAAGGAAATAGTAAATTATTTCAATATGATTAACTTTGTTTTAGTCATATTCGAAGGCTAAATGCAGAAATTATAATTTTTATTGATTTAACAAAACCTTTTTGCCAGTCATTTCATTATTTGTAACACATATTTAGCCATAACAACTATGATATCTTATGTTGCTACAGTAATTAAGCATATGTTCCATGACATTTCCCGTTGTTTACGTGCCAGTACACTTGCTCTGGATTGCTATGGGTTTGTACTTAACGGTTGGCAGGGCATATGCCCTAACGTCCAGAACCTCCCACTTCCTATTCAACGCCACTGACACATACACTCAAATAACAAAGCAAACATAGGACAGATGCCCTGATTGACTGACTGCCTCTCATCCCACCCCATAGACAGTACAGAAAACTTTGTCAATTGCCAACAATTTCGTTTCCTGTGCGCATAACTTTAGTATGCACTGTGACAGGTACTACAACAGGTACTACAAGTAACTACGTGTTACAATATGTTTTTTTATACCTTTCTTTATGATGACATTGAAAAATGATGCTGCTACTAGAGCAGAGCCTTTATTCCCGTATTTGATATCAGACACTCAATCCATTAGCCTATTTATGTTATTTGAGGCATGAACTTAATTACGTGAAACGGAAAGGGTTCCGGATTGATATATTGATGTATGTTCTCATTATTTTGTTGTTCTACATTTTCATTAGGCTTTTTAATGCTTACAAACAGCACGGAAACCTTTTAAAGAAACTCCTTCGAATCATAAGCATTATGTTAGAAATTATATCTAAGGCTTATCATAATTTGTATAGAAATATTCTCTCTTGGTACATTTACCCATAATTTATTAAATTAAGTGAAGGCCATGCGTTAATTATCAGCTCAATCTATAGTTTTATTTTGTCATAAGCCACAATTATTAATACTAATTCAATTTGAACTAATTAAATAATAATTTTTGCATTATCACTACCAATAAAAATCCTTCAATATGGTACAATCATCTTTTCATCATAGCCATAAACAACAAATGTGCCGCTTGATAAAAAAAAACCAGTTGAAACGCAGAAACCTACAAAAATACTATAAAGATTTTAGCATCATTATTAGAAAAAAAAACCCCAAAAAATGAACTTGAGCTTAATACAGAATCTATCTATCTAATCAAACATTTTATTTATATTTAATTTGAACTATATTTTATGACTTTTTATAATATAAAAAGATATAAATCAAATGCGTATTGTTGCATCTGTTCGAAATGTCAATATATTATAAAATATATTAATAATAGTCAGTTCATTTAATTTAATGATTTAAATTAAATTAAGCAGACTGTCTAAAGTTAAATATAACTCAGTTCAGCAGTTTTAATTTTATTATTAAGCCCGATAGAGACGTATTGAGTTCCATATTAACGATCATTTGTTCGGTTAACTTTGTTAACGATTTGATTAACCAAATGATAAATTGCCTGTCAATTGGAATTTTTGGAAAAAAAGCAAATTTAATGAAAACTCACATTAATTATTCAGTTTATTGTTTGCGGAGTACAAAACAATACGTATAAATAAGTAAATTCAGATAGAACCAAAATTAAAACGGCTCTACTAAACTATAACATACCCTATACTAGGTCTTAAGATAGTTGGCAAATTTTGAAGATTCAATTGTCTTAGTAATAACGAATTGAATTAAAATTCTGCGAAATGAATAAATTATTTAATAAATAATATACGTATAAGTAGAGATTATTATAGGTTCTATTTTGATTTTGGTATTCCAAGAATTGTTTTTGTTTATTATGCGTACTTTCTTAATAATTATAATTATAGATTATATATGTCTCAGTTGAAGAAATTGTGTTTTTAATGCCTGCAGCATCTGAAGCCAAAGGTTTTATAAAGAGTTACGTGGAAAGGCTTAAAGGATCAACAATTAGTGCATTATTTTATAGTCTTAGCATTATAGCAATTCATATGAAAATTATTATATAGTACAATATTAATATGTATACAGTATATAGTATAATAAGAAAAGACAAGTCACAAGCCGTTTGCGTGCTTTGAATTGAACGCAATCTTTACGCTCTATAGGTAGTTGTCCTTGATGGCTATAAATAGATGGCCAACGTCTCAAACAACGTCGGAAGCAATGCCAATTTCATTTACATGACATGAAACGATTTTACCCCTTGGGAGCTCCTTGCTAGTGGGAGCTCTTTCAGTGCGTTCGTTAGCTTGTCTGTAAATGATTAGTTTGAACAATTTCACTGCTTGTGTTTATATAGCACAAGGCTGACTTTGTTATTTACGAGTTTATGCCGAATACCAAGACGAATGCTATAACTACAATTAAATAAACCATTATGGAAAGTTTTCCGCTTGCATTTGCCATTGATGGCTTACGTATGCTACAGTTATATATAGATAAATCTGTATTTGATTTAGCTCATGAACTCAACTTCAACTTTTGTTTGTGATTATTCAAATTTAGATTATATTTATAAAATAAATCAAATGTTTAAAAAATTACCAAAAAATTCCCACTCTGATGTATTATCAGTGCGTTTTTTATTTATTAAATGTTGAATCATTTGTCATTTAATTAAAATCTTTTTGGATTTAAAATATTTATAATATATTAACGTAATTTAATCATATTGTTCTTTGAATAAGATTTAAAATAAGGTTAGGAATATTTACACCCAAACTATAAAAATACTTATAATGTTATTTATATTTATATTATTTATTTTAAATTGAATTGGTATTAACCAATTTATACTACTTACATATTCAACTTGTTATAGCACAATATTCTTATCAGAGACATATTTGCTGCGCATTAGGTAAACTGTCAGTATGAGACCTGCTGGCGCCAGAGAATATAAACTGTAAAATTCAATATATGTATATCAATAATATAAATAGATTGATTGCGACAATTTAATGGTAATCAAAGTCTGGCGTTATTGTGCCGCGTGGCTCTTAATTCAAATGGAATAACTACTGACATATACATTTATTTATATGGACTATTCTATTGAAGTACAAATAAGGTGACCTTGAATTGAATCAACAGCTTTTCCACTGGATTACAGGGATTCAAGTATGCACTTGTTGCACTGCAGAAATAATTGGCTTCATCTAATTAATATATTAAACATATTGCAGTAGGAGTTACGTATTGCTCATTATTTATAAAACAATTAAAAATATTTATTTAATTATGACACACAAAGCAAATTTGTTTTCGCCAATTAAACAGACTTTGGTAATAGTTATTCGATATTTTTTTTATTATTAATTCATGGTATACATTTCTGTTAATCACTCCATATAAATTCATTCAAAAGTGTATAAAATGCTTCCATATTATTATAAAGATTTTGCAGAAACTGTTACTAATTTAAAAAGGCTTTGATAATATAGCATTTAAAGATTTCGTAAAGATCCCTCTTAATATTCTTAATACTCAGATTATATAGAATAATTAAAATGTGGGAAGTCACAATTTGTGGGACTTACTCATTGCTAGTTGAATGTTTAAAAAAGAAAGATATGATTCGAATTTCTTATTAGATTAATTCCATTGTGTATATTCTTAAGCATGAAATATACATAAGTTTATTTTGAACTGACATGAAACGTAAATTGAATTTGTTTTATTTGGACTTGTGCATACATTACAAATATAACGGTAAAATTGTTTACATATATATATATAGAAATGTAAAAGTTTTAATATAAATAAAACTGCAATGCTCTCAACCCTTTTTTCGATGTCATGCAGCTTTCATTGATATTGCGTCAATGTTTCTTGAAATGACGACACGGATTTTTTAAATTGATGAAGGTTTTTCTTGCATTCAATAAGAGGGTTGATTCATTGTGATCTTCATCTTTTGTATGTGTTTGTTTTTTATTCCTATTAAAGTGCATTACGTCGTAGAGAAATGTTTGTTAGGGATGATAAAAGAAATTGAATTGCGTTTGTATTATGTTTAAAATTGTGATACTCAATGTTTAATACTCTTATAAATTTATAACTTATTTTATAGGGTGATTCCTCAAATGTGAAGATTGTGAAAGATAAAGTATATTTTGCATAAATTGAGTACACTGTAAATAATTATGTCACTTGTCGTACTAATTGCTGGCAATGTGCCCACTTCCCTGTTTGACCAATACTCTCAAGCATAGTCGAATTATAATCATTATGAAAAATGCCTTTTAAGTGCACATGTTGCACACTTTTGCTAGTTACACTAGGCTCACTGAGTTCATACCAGTTTTAACTGGTTCTCAGGCATAGCAAGTCGCCTTTACGGTATATTAAGAGCGGCACAACAACAGCAGCAGCAGCAGCAGCAACAAAGCAGAACAAAATTAAACAAAATGCGGCGTTAACAGCTGACAGCCAATGGCAATGAAAGCGGAAAAACAACGCAACTTGCATCGAAACGGGACAAAAGATCAACCGAAAAACAAAACACAAAGAACATAAATTAATATAAATATTCATTAATATTAATATTTATTTCTTGGATACTCTGTTATTGTAATTAGCATCGTAATATTGTTATTAAATTTTCTTTTCATCTATTTTTTCTATAAATTTAATTCTTTATACTATGGAAAGTGCTTTTAACTTCTAATATATATTTTATATAATATTAAAGGGTATTTGGTATTCGATTATTATTAAATTCATTTTCTTTTGATAATACTCTTACGCTGTTGCTGCTTCTGTTGCATGGCGTCTCTCAATGCCATGGTCGATATTCTAATACCTGAGGAGCAGCAACAGCTACGGTGAACAGTCGCACGACGGCGCTCGCGCAGCAGACGACCACGAAACAAAATAGAAAATAATAAAACAAATGCGCAGTCGATGCATGGTTAGGCGCAGTCTGAAGACGTTAAATCGGTAAATGTGTGAAACGGAAAATGTATAAAATAGGAATATAATAGAAAAATCAAATATATATATATATATATAAACATATAAATATAAATATAAATAAATATATAAATATTTATAAATATACATGCCAATAAAGAGAACTAAAGAGTTCAAGTGCTGCTTTATTTTATAAATAGTTTGTCTATTGAAATCAATAAAGGCAATTTTTAATAATTTGTGTGCTATATTGTGAGCGTACAATATTCTATTCATATACGACAATATATATATATATATATTTAGTATTGTATGCACATATAGATATGCATAAGAACAATTAATTAAAAACAATTAAAGTGCAGTGGTAACGGCAGCAAGATGAAAAGTCTTTTACAGGCGAGTGAAAAGTTTTTTTTTTTTTTCCTAATGTTCGATCTGTGTTGTAGTCGAAAATAGCGATTAACAAATTTATGCAACGCTCTGTGGTAATGCAATAATATATAATAGATGTATACATATTAACATTGCTGATATATATGTGTGTGCGTGTGTATATGTTTGATTGTATAGCAGTCATTAAGGCGTGTGTAGCTTTTAAAAATAGCTACAGGCAATGCATTTTAGTGCTAGAAAACTTGTATATGTATGTTTATATATATTTATTTTATTTATTTACACATTTTATTATTTTCTTTTTTATTTTCCTAATTGATCTACAGCCAAATATTTGTCACTTCCTTAAAAACGTCACTTGTTGTGCCATTGCCATTTAAATTGTTATTCATCTCGTATTTTTCTTATTTCGTTGTATGTCAACTTGATTTCTTAGTAATAACACTAAATACTTCCAAGATGAAAATAAACCAAAAATAGATTAGTTTGAAGAATTAGTACAAATCTGTGCTAAAATTGAATAGGTTGTATATTCTATTAATATGTATTTATTTTTATATTTTTTCAATTTATTTTTATTTTCTTTTATAATTAATTAATAGTAACATAACATATGGTAACAATTTATTTATTTTTTTTCATATTTTTATTAGAAATAAAAACAATAAGCAATATTCATATGGCATATTTTACCCCGAAGCTATAAAATGCCGAGCAATTTATCAACTTCTTATACATTTCTGTTCTGAGTACTTAAAATATGCATGTGCACACACACATGCATAATTCTAATGAAGAATCTTGAAAACCTTGAAATTCATTTTTATAGAATGCGAATTATCATTTAAAAATATCTTTTTATAAATATGTTCATGAAATTATAATGATTGTAAATCTCGTAGTTATGTTAGTTTTTATATAAAAGTTATTATACCTTGCATGGGACATTAGTTATGAAAGTGGAAATAGGGAAAATATAATACAAAATGCCAAGTCGAAAAAGCAAGCTAATGAACACTTTTGTTTTTCTCTGTAGTCCAGATTTGCTTTAACTTTTTCAATAGAAAACTCGAACTCTTTTGTGTTTTATTTTTGTATAATTAAGTATTTTTTAATTCGATGTTGACTTCATTCAATACGAGGTATAAGTTAGTTAAACATAAAGTGGGTTACTTTTCTAGGTAAACAGCATTTACGCCGTATTCAATTGAATTTCAATTACTTGTCTATAACTTATATTTCCGTAGCATACTCATAATGCCAGAAATTATACAATCTTTCACTACAACTAACCTGGTCCAATAGGAACTGGCTTATGATAATTGCGATTGTCAGTTGTGTTCTTGGAACTTATTTGATATGTACAATCATAGCAGCTGATGCCAGTTACATGTTACTTTCGGACTGGTTTACTGTAAGACTAGATAGATTGATGACATTTGATTAACCAGCTGAACTTTATAAACTTTACTGCCACAGAGTTGTGTGCCAGTTAATAAGTAAACTTAAGCAACAGGTTTGATTTTGCACTTTGAGTGGGGTACATTAAAAAAACTTTTTAAAAATACTTTATGCTTTTTTTTTATCATTATGAAAACCGAAATCAACAAAAAACATTCCAAAGATATTTATTTTAGAAAAATAACTTAAGGAGCACAAAAAAAAATGAAACAAAAAATATTTTTCGTTTGGGTATAAATAAATTTTAATAGACAAAAAAAGCTTGTCACGTTTTTGACTCATTTTTGTTGCTGTTGTTCCTCATATAAAAGCTAATCGTATGTGCGTTTTGTGCTATTGTTTGTTACGATTGATAAATGTGCTCAACAAATATCTAGTATAACAATATACTATATATACATATATCTATATATTTATATGTCTATATATTAAAGTGTGTGCTGCCAAGTTAAAGTGGCTCGCAGCCAATGGTGATGTTGCCTAGCCTTTAATTTTGTAGTCCCCCTTCTAGATTGAGGGTCAGCATTGATTACTTTGAGCATTAGTTGCTTTTCCTGGTTTTATGGATAGAAATTGAAGCGTGTGTCCTAAGATACTTTACAGTAAATTATTTATAGTTTTTTTCCAATCTATTTGGTTGCCACTTATCAGTTAACAGTCTCGGTAAGAGCCGATGTCCAACACAACATCGTGTATATACGACGGCGGCACAGACTACGAGAGCGTTAGCTACAGCTACTATATGTTTTGGTATGAGTGTAGGTATATGTGTATATATATACATGGGTTTTAGTGTGTTCATGGATATGGGACTGTCGGGCGCGATCGGACAACAACGAATATGCCAGCTGTTTTGACCGGGCCGTTGTAATCATGTCGTCAGACGCTGTTGTCTGGTTGGCAGATCAGCTGTTTATTGTGGTAGCTGTTTAGTTGTTTAGTTTCAATTTGAAATTATGGTGAGGTTGATTTAAAATTGACCGTTGCTCATATTGTTTTATATATTGTTACTAGTTTTGTGCTGAAAATTTGAAAACGTAAACCAAACTTAAGCGGTTCATCTAACTCGTAATACCTGTTACTATCAGTAAGTTATTCAAATTAACGGAAGATCTAATCAATAGCCAATCGTTTGACCGTTTTTTTTTGCCTTTATCTTTTGTTTATTTTTCACTGTCAATTGAGTTTAAATTTGACAACAGTCGATCTATATTTACTTCAATTTGATCTATATATTTATACATTTTTTTGTCTGCCACATTTCGCTGGCCAGTGACCACACCCAGTGCAAATCAATTTGTTTACGTCACGGTCATGATTCTATGAAATACTCTATAACAATTATGCTGCCCCAACATAATCATCCAGCATGAGATCATTTGTTAATCAAATGTACCCATACGCATGCGCAACGACTTCATACCCTCAGTCTGAGCTCAATTGATTTATTTAGAGATCGGCAACGATCACCGATCGACAATAACATGACACTATCCTTCAGTTTTTTTTTAAACTTTATTTTTTTCATTCATTTAATATTCACACTTTATTGTGTTGGTTTATTTATTGTTCAATTGGAATAGCTTTAGTCGTATTCAGTATTTATTTGCATCGATTTGGAGGTCTGTCTATCTTTGAAAACTTTACTAACAGTATTCATACCTTTTAGTTGAATGTAATATTATTATTTGTTTATCAACTAACATATGAAATATATATACTTTCCAAGTAAACATGAAAGGTTTTTTAAACAGTTGTTTAATCTAAGAAAAAAGAAATAAAGTTTTCCAATTATAGAGAATTAAAGGAGAGGAAGAATTAAATTTCATTATTTATTTTTTATAAATATAATAAAGCTTTATTTAATTGAATTGAATCAAACTTTTGCTGCGTAGTAAAAGAAAGCAAAACAAATCAATTAAATTTTCTATATTTCTGATAAATTTTTTAATGAGTTTTTTGATCTTAGCGGAAGCAATTGATGTGCTTTTATTATATAGATAAAATTTGCATTTAAATCAATTTTCTAATAGAGAATATCCCTAAAATTAGTCAGCTGTTTATTTATGACTCAAATTAATAAACATTTGATAGTTTCTATTCTTAACATTGTTTATAAAATACTTAAATCCAATGTTTGAAGAGATTATATTTCATACACAATATAACAAAAATATTTACAGCACGTTTTATGGCTCAGATTGCGTTTGTATTGTTGTATTTACAGTTGTTGTTGTTGCTTTTGTTGTTTCTTCAAGAGCAATAATAAAAGTGCGTATTTAACCATAATAATCAATCAGTCATCCACCTCATGACAACGATATACGACTCTAGAAATTCTCATTACAAAGCAACTAACAACAAACAGACATGCAACACATGTTGCATAAAGATTTGCAGTTGACACCTGTTGCATTCAATGTAATTATATCTGTATTTTAATTGTGCTCAGCAAATTTCGTTTTGTCAGCTGTTTGCTCAGCAGTTATATTGAATACCCTATACTCAAGCCAAGTCAAACTTTGATACTATTATATATTGTTAGTTTCTTCTGTTTCTTTTAAGTTATATAATATAACTGATTGTTCAACGAAATTGTCAACTAGTGATAAATGTTGACTGATTAGATAACAGTTAGTCATGCTCTTGAAGTAGCTTCCCTTATAATAGAGCAAAGCATAACATATACTACAGTTCTACTGCGGCTTAAACTATGATATTTTCATTTGCTTTTTTGGTTTCTTTTGTCGGCTTTGGCTTTTACTATATATGACGCCATTTTGCAGGCCATTATCAAAACTATGCGTAGAGTCGTTCTAAATGGCAAACATAGCTGTATACCCGTTCACGTATACGACTGTAGCACGTCTGGTAGTGGTAATTGGTTACAACCGACGCTAACCAGTCCGGTTCAGTTTTGGCTTATTGCTTGTGCGGCAAATTTATAAATGTTTTCAGTGAGCTTTATACAATTTGCATGACAGTAAAGACAAAAAAATATAAATATATATATATATATATATATATATTGTAAAGAAAACTACGTTGTAAGATTGTTCAGAGACATGTTATCAGTAACCTTTAGTTAGTAGCTCTCTAAATCAACTAATTATGTAGTAGTACCTGTGGAGGCTTAAGTATAGGCCTTATTGGTTTTCAAGTGCGTATAGAAATTCCCGCGCAGTTTTTAAATATTTAGATTTTATGTTAATTCTATATCTTATCTGTTATCAAATGAGTTAGTAAATAAAAACAATTTTCTATCTACTATTCTATTATATTGCTGGTACTCATTCCATATCTTATCTGTAGATAAATAGAATGTTCTTGTTGAAATTCTTCAGTAAATAAAATAAACCAATTAGTGTTTAGTGCAATATAACATATATCTAACTATGTTGATGATTATGTGATTGCCTTTTGGCATTTCGATAAACTTTAGTCTATTGCTTCTGTAGGAAATCAAAAATTAATTAAAAATATTTTCAATTAACTTGTTAGTTAACACTGATTAATGTGCTCTCGCATTTAATAACTTAGATTAAAATTACAAAACAAACAATTGTTGAAGGGTAAAGTCTTATGTTAAATAAGTTAATATTGCTACGATTGTTTAATTGAATATTGATAATGATTTGAATATTATACTGTTAATCTTAAGTAAGAATAATCAATGACAGCTTAGAGTTTGTTTATGTAAAAAAATTAATTAATTTTAAATAACCTATTAGAAAGTTTACTTAGCATACAAAAAGGTCTATATATCATGTTTATAAGGGTATTATGTATTCGATAATAATAGAGTGTAACATTTTAACTCTTTCTATATATATACATATATTTGAGAGACAATTGTTATAATTATTTAAAGCCCGCATCCATTAATTCCGCAAAAATTTCTAAAAGACCTATTAATAATGTACATTCTCACATACCTTCACATATTTTATGGATATTTATGTATATATATTTTTTCTATAGATATTATATATATATATATATATATATATATATATATAATTGTAGTTTTATTAAATGCCTTATAAGCATACCAATTGATGTTAAGTGTTTCTCCAAATTATTAACATATTTATATTTAGATTTTATGCCCTCATGAATAGATGAACATTAATGAATACATTGAAGAAATTAACCATTAACAAACAAGTGAAAACATTTTCAGTCAATGAAAATTACACTTTGTTTTATATTGAGCCTAAAAATAGTATGATTACCATAAATTGTTTATATAACTAAATTAAGTAAAACATCAGTTAACATATTGAAATAATTGAATATTATTTAAACGTTTCTTGGAACGTTTATTTTATTATAAATTTATATTATTTTTATTGTTTGAAATAGCTTTTTCATGTTTTTAAAATACTTTATTTAGATGTTAAATTATAATTCAAATTATCT